>JAUPFP010000008.1:6283276-6693276 GCA_036925085.1 Brachycybe producta | reverse complement strand
TCTATAAATAGACAAAATTCGGGCTTTTTTTTCATTAGACTTGCAAAAAAAAATATCCTAGTTCTTTTTTCTATTCATATGCAGATTTTTATATCTTGGTTTTTATACATATGAATGGTTTTTATTAAAAGAAATATAATTTTCATAACATTTATCAACTTTTTTAAACATTTTTTTTTTGAATTACTTAATGAAAAACAACAATTTGTAAAAAAAACAAAAATTTCAACAAAAAAAATTTCTCATTGACATGTTAATAAATACATAAATAAATAAATAAATGCAAAATAAATACATGTTAATAAATAATGTCAATATTAAACGGATTGGACACCTTTTATTACTAATAAAAGGGGTCTTGTAATTATTTAGAAAGAAAGAAAAAAACGCTTCTATCCTTTTTTAAAGGATTTAAAAAAAGCTCTGAATTAAATTGAGTAAAAAGATGCAATGAATACTTTTTTCTGAAGGAAAAAAATCGCTCAAATTAGATTCTGTCATCAGAGACACAAAAACACACAACCACAAACAATATGAATAACATTTACATCTTTTAAGATGCAATATAAAAAATAAATGTTCTTTAACAAAATAAAAAAAAAGTTTCATTCCCGATCCACAATTTCCTCCCATTGCATTTACGTGTACGAATAATAAGCCTGGTTCTTTTCTAATCTAGTTAAAGCAATGCATTTTTTTCTCTCTAAAGAACACACTTCTTTAAATGCAACAACAACAACAGTAACAAAAAATCCATTCATTTTGCTAGTTTGGTGCCATTAGTTGCAACTTGAAAAATTGAAAATACTAAAAGTGTTGTTCAACACATGGGCCTCCGTATCATTTATAGATATACTTGGCAAATTTTGTTGGTTTACTTGCAAATTTGCAAACACATTGAGGTGTGTTCAGTTACTAAGCGAGTTTTTTTTAAATGGATCAATGCAATATATAAAACACCTTTAATGTTAGAGTTTCGATTTATTGTACTCATCAATTAAATCATTGATTTGATATAAAACATTTCGGTATATTTTTTTGACATGAAATACGACTTATGCATATAGCAAACTTTTCGAGTTTCTTCAACAGCGGTAGAAGTAGCATTCCGAAAAATTAAAAGAATTGTAGATTGTAGATTATTAAACTAAAAGTATTTAAAAACGATGATATCGTTAAAATAAACTTTTTTATGGTAGTTCGAAATTATATTTTCTATATATATATATAATATGAAAATCTTCAAGATATGTCACAAAAGTTTCTTTTTTATGATATGATGAAAATACTTTTAACATCATTTGCTATTCTAGTTACTAATAAAATATGGTGCCTAAATCTAAAATTTCTAGAAACAGCCAACGTAGAAGCAGCCACTTTTTCTGATTTTTTTTTCTTGAAAATTTCTATTTCTGTTTTCTGCTTTTTTCACGCATATGAAACCCAAGCTTTATAATTGAATTGGAAAAGGAATACGAAGTTGAGAATATATATACCAACGTTACAAAACCAGAATCCAACATAAAGAAAACAGAAAGGTGATCAATAAAAAGTGCAGATTGCTCCTTCAATTTAGTACCTAATACTTTATGTAGTTGCCAACATATAAGGGATAAAAATTTGGAAAGAAAAGCCAAAACCAATCTAAATACACATAATATATATATAAAAAGTGAAAAACAAAACACAAAGAGGTCCACCAAATGTACCTAAATGTATAATTTTATTTCAACTCTTAATATATTATTTTGTTATCTGTTTAGATATAGCTCGCTAGCCTTCAAATATTATTGTAGCTACCTAAAAATATATATAACCACTTAGCAACAAAAGATAAAAAAAAACCTTTTGTATAATTTTCTTTTGTCTTCTTTTTTTCTGTCAGTTTTTTCTTCTTCTTCTTCTTCTTCTGAAGAAAAAAAAATCGTCACGCATTTTCTTTAACAAGAACAGTTTGAAAACTGTTGTTTTTTGCGATAGCTACGCTTCAAGACGAAAAAACGCAATGAGTTAGGACCTATTTGTTATATTTTTTGGCGACAGCATTTATCACTAACATAAAAATCAACCACCCCACCTCCATTCCCTCCCTTTCTGTTAGAAGGACCCCCGAAAAAAAGTGTGGGAGATAGATTACAAGACCAAAAAAAAAAAGGCCCAACTGAAACGAGCATGCTTTTCGACATCAATCAAATGGGCCCTAACACTAAATTTGGGGCCACCGTCCCACCCTATATCCTCTCAAAACCTCTACCCTCACTACAATGTAGTTATACATATTGTACAAAAGTCATTCTCAACAATAGAAATAGCAATTTAAAAATAAATGACAAAACACGAAAGCATCAATTTACAAACAATGTAGAAAAAAAAAACAGTTTTTTGCAAACAGTGTAATGTCAAATTTTATAATTTATGCAAAAAAATATCAGGATAGAAAACTGCAGACAGCTAAAATGCCAAAAAAAAAAAAAACTAAACAGCAACTGAAAACAGATGTAGTCTTACAATCTGGAGGTCACAAAAACATTTTTCTCTTCTCTCTTTAATTTACAATCGTTGAATACAATCTGAAATTGCTTCTATGTTTGAAATAATACCACTACCATAAGCCTATTTTTGACATGAACGGCGCCTCATATATAGCAAACCCCCTTGCACGCCTTGTGAAATGTGAAATGAATATCTCAACCTATGAGCATTGATTACAGATAGAATTGCAGATAATATTCAATAAAATTATACAATAAAACCATTTAGTACAATTTAAAATTTTATAATTTAGTAACCTTCTAAAATTTACTATTTACTAAGTTTTTAGTAAATAAATTAAAGATTATGCTCGAATCTGTAATTGTTTTCTATTGTATAATTTAAATGTTCTTTTTTTAATTTTGGGCGCATATACAGTAGTTACTAACAAAAAAGCTTTTTATGTATGAACTTTGACATAAACGGTGCTCCATATATTAGCTAGCTTCATCTTATTGCCTTTATTTTGTTCAGGCCTTGTTTCCATTGGAGTGAAAATTTCAACTTTTTTAGCCCCCTTCCCGCCTATTCACTATCCTAGACGGGGCCACGTTTTTTTCTATTTTTCACCAGTTGAAATTTTAAAAAAGTTCAAATTTTAACCCAAGTGGAAAAAAGGCCTAACTATTCAAAGAAAACCTGACCTTCAACTTGAACCCTCTTGAACAGGCTTTCATCATAAATAACACTGCATTATTGAGTATTCTTGAACAACTTATTTTTCTATATTAAAACTCTGCTCCTAATGACCATGTTCAGTTCACGAGCGTTTTAAAAGGCTGTTGGGAGACCTAGCTATGTATGAAACACTATTCATGTGAATAATTTTTATAATGATAATTCAATTTTTTAATCTACTGACATGAACCGCACTTCGCATAAAATACACAGCAAAATCTAAAAAAAAAGGTACTTAGAAACTGAATACTGCAAAATGATTATTACCAGATGCAATAGAATAGCAGCAATGACTTCAAATTGTAGACTTAAGTTAAGCACACGCGCACCCACAGGCCCACCCCCACCCATTCTACTTGTTATTCTTTACATAGGTGAACCTCACCACACTACATTTACTTCCATATATATATATATGAAAAGATTTAGCGAAAGCATTAATCGATAATTTAAGAAATTCCCTTCAGAGATGTTGGTTACAAGATTAGATGTTATCTATCGCTCCCAAATGAAGGAATAAGGTGTGTTTTGCAGCCACCCCCAATCCCATCACACACCTTACAGACTACAATATTGTTTATTTATTTTTTTTTTGCTTCTTCTTCTAACAGATTAACAGGAAATAAACTCAAAAAGAAACCTAAAAAATCCGAAGTGGACAGAAAAATTCATTTCCTAAAACATTATAATGGTGTACACAACATTGTAACCCATACACAATACACATGGTGTATCTTCTAAGCTTAGAAAAACGAAACGCTTTATGAATTTCAAAAATAAAAATACATTTTTCAGTAAATAACTGAAAAGAAAAATAATTCTGCAGAATCTTTTAAAGATTAAAAAAGGAAATCTTTTTTTTAATGACAAACTCCAAACTCCCCTCAAAAAAGCACAATATTTTCAAACAAAATGACCACATTTTCAACAAAAAAACTAAAACATTTCTAACAAGCAAATCAATGATAAAATATCACAACCTTGTCAGTAGAATAGTAGAATAACACCACAAAAAGCATGAAATCATTATTTCTGACAAATGTCCTGCTAAGGGTGTCAAAAACACCTACAAAGCTGTCAGATAAAATTTCAACATTTTTTCTACATACATTCGGCCAAGATAAATAGAAAAAAATTCTTAAAATCAGATAAAGATTAAATTTCAGTAGAATTTGTGAACCATCCCTAACTCTGCTTTTGGAAAACAATTTCAATAAACCTTTGAATTTATTTTAGAAACCAGAAGAGATCTTACACATTCTAGTTTCTAGTCATCTTAGTCCTTTCTAGTTTCTAAAACACAATTGGAGCAAATAAACGTCAAAGAAAAAAAATCAGGAGCAACGTTCAGAAAAATAAATTTAAAGCTTTTCGAAACTAGAAGAGTAAAAGAAGAGTTAAAAATACACTTTTTATGGGTCAAAAATTGAAAAAAAAAAAATCAGTTGCTAACATTAAATAACATAAAATTTGATAATTTTAAAACTGCCAAAAATACTTCTATTTCTAAAGCATATTCAAATTTTTCTGAATATTGTTTCTGAAATGCAGAATATTCAAGAATTTAATTCCAAGTTTGTTTTCCATTTGCAAATGGTTACTTATAAAGAGCATCTTGAGGTCTAATCATTGTCTGATTGTATTATTGATCTGATTGATCGATCGCTCTATTCGCTAACATGATGACAATATAAAAAAAAGCGTACTGATGATTTGTTGTTGGTGTTGCAAAGATAATAATCATTTAAGAACTTTGAAAAAGCTCAGAAAAAAAAACATATACAAAAATAAAGCAACAATAACAATGATCAATAACAACTATATTAAATGGAAACAAAAACACAATTTTTTTGCTTTTCTTAAAAAAAAACACATTTAAAAATAAACCAAAACTAAACACAACAACTGCAACTGCAATGGATGTGTGTCTGTAGGGCTAACAAACAACATCGTTACGTGTATATACCAATTTTAGATAATTGCTGACGTCAACAGTATAAAGGTGTCAACATTATATGTAACTTGAGGGGCCAAAAAAAACCTCCAAAAAAATAATCGATGAGAAATACAAATACAAGAAGTAACAACAAAAAAATGATGATCATGATGATAATGATGACGATCATGATAAATTAAGCCTAAAAATAAAGATAAAAAAGAATAGCAGTTAGTAAGTTTTATCAAGAAAAAAAAACTTAATTTACTGAAGTAAATTAAGTTTTTTTTCTTGATAAAACTTAAATGTGACTGTCAATAAGAAAGGCTGGATCACACATGTAGAAAAACAAAAAAAAATCAGAATAAAGGAGAAGTCCGAGAATGATGATACCATAAAGAATAATGCCATTACTAAAGAACGCTTTCTAATTGGCTCATCAAATGGAATTCCGCGTGGCAAAAAAGCAAAAACAATTTCAGCATTTTTTTTTCTGCATATTTTCAGCCAAATAATTAGTCACATTAGAAAAAAACACAATTTTTTTAATTAAATTTTTTTCTGTATGTGTTATCCAGCCCGACGTATAAGAATAAAAAAGAAACTATTGCTAAAGGGGCTTTTTGCATTAAAAGTGAGGCAGAGAGAAAGAGAGAATCAAAAACTAACTGAGAGAAAAAAAAGCATCATTAAAAGAAAAGTTAACAAGAGAACACATGCATTGAAAACACGCGCACACATTTTCAAAGTAAACACAATTGAAGTGTTTAAAAACATTCCACTTTGCCCGAAGCTCCCAATTTTTTTTAAAAAATAGACAAAATATGCCAAGTAAACAATATATTTGTAATTGTACCAAGATTCTCTGAAAAAAAAAAGATGAGTCAAACATTTTTGGTGACTTGTGATGATATAGAGATGACTATCATCATCATCATAATGCCAACAATAATAATAAATTAATAATAGATGATATAAACCTTTGTTGACTTTATGGCTTTTTTTAAAAAATAAAACTCGAACGCGGCATTTTTTGTTTATATTTAACATTATGAATTTCAATTTCATCTAATTTATTTGAGATGCATTTCATAATGCACTAGGGTTTACGATCGCTCTAAAAATGCTTCAAGAATGCATTTGAAAACAGCGGTCATTTTGTTTATTTTTTTCCTGTAGTAAAATAAGTAAAACAAGCAAAATGATCTTCAAGAGCTGCTGCTGACGATTGTTATACAAGTGATTGGCTAAAATGTCTTATAGTTGCCTAGTAAATCGGTTGCTGAATAGTCGATTTCGACAGCAAAATGCTGTCGCAGCAGGTGGCTGGGCTGTGATTGCAATGTATTGCTATGGAAAGAAGCCAGAACTTGGCACACAACCGACTACTGAACTTCATCTTGTAGTCTAAATCAGCCACTAAAAGTGGTCTGTATGCCAAGGCTATTACTGCTGTTGTTGTTTGCAGCTGACATTCTCCTTTAATGCTCCTAATTATTTGAGCGTTCTGAAAAAACGCCATTTGCTTACAGGTCCTTACAGGTCACATTTCCATATTAAAATATACAAAGAAAATATTGAAAACTGTTTATTATTTCCGGAGGATTGTTATCATTAGAGAATAATTTTGGCGCAGCTATTTTTCATTGTCTTTATGCAATACCAAATTAATAAACTCGTCATTATCATCTTACTAGCAAAGAATTGTTTGATTTAACTTGTTTACACGATTTTTGCCACCTGGAAGTAGGCAATCACTGTCAACATCATTTATTCAACAATTTCACTAGAAAGAAAAAAGTGAATAGAATCCTAATATAAACCTTTAGAGCAATGAAAACTATTCATTATTCATGGGTATAAGAAAATAAAAACAGCGAAAAGAGAATTGTATTTTTATAAGTAGAAATAAAATGGGTCAAAAAAAAAATGTTCAATCTATATATTGAGACCTCAAAATTGTGAGACAACTTTCGAACTTCCATTGTACGTGAAGTCCATACCTAACCCCCTCTCCCCGCATTTGCAAAAATTTCAATACTACAACAAGCATCTTCTAGTTTCTTGACTATTCACAAAAAAGTTAGAAAGAGAGAAAGATGAATACAAGAAAGACTTTTGAGAGAAAGAGCGAAAAAAAATAGAAGTATTTGTTGACACATGGTCAATCTCAGTACCACAATAACAAACCAAGAAGAAGGAAAAGATAACCTCAATGCAACAAGATTAAAATATAGACCCCCCCTCCCTTTTTACAAAATAACAATACAAAAAAAAACTCAAAAAAAAAAAAACGACAATGGAGTTTAAGTGTAAAATACACACAACAAACACATACTTGTATATATGCAAACCCCTTCTTCAGAAATGGAGAAAATAAAAAAAAGAGAAGTTAAAATTCAAACAACAAAAGAATTCTCACAGAAAAATATCAAAGACAGGAGGGACATGGGTCAAAATGTACAAGAAGGTTTGGGAAAGAAAAAAAGAATGGAAACAGCTTGGAGTTTAGAGTGTTCAACAGTTCAATTCAACGTTGGAACGTGAAAATTGAAATGAAGTAAAAAAAAACAACATAGGATGACAATGTAAGTGGAAGAATTCAATAGACACAGGACAAAGTTGATATCTACAACCTCAACAACAACAACAAAATAAAATTGAATGAGTCTTTCTAAAGAAAAATAATCTATTTGCAAAAATACAAATAGACTTCCGTACTTCAGCTTCAAAAAATGAAGTCATCTCAGTTAATATGTGCATGTATGGCAGCACATTTCTAAAAAAATAACCACCTTCCATATACTTGAGTAGGTCACATGAACAGATAAGATTGGTGATAGTTCAAAAGGTATAAGAGGTTGTCCAAGTGTTGAGCTGAATTAGTAGTTGTGCTTCATGAAGATGCACATTTTCAGAACCTAACTGCGAGACAGAAACAGTCCCGGGAAAGTTATGTATTTAAATGCCTATAACCCTATCACAACTTGGTTTTATTTTCATTTTTGTTTTTAATTTATTGGTTCATTTTTGCCACTATTTTTGAACCTTGATTTACATTGTCCTCTACAACGTTTACAGTGTAAAAACAGTGTTACTGTCAATTTGCAGAATCAGTCAACCAGCATGCTAGCTGAATCTGCAAAATTCAACACTTAAAATACATTGACTTTTACAGATTCACTAGCAGGTTGGTTGTTTTGCACATTGCCTAGACAATAAATTGCAGATTGACTGATTCCGCAGATTGACAGTAACATATATATATATATACACATATATATAAAGAAGTAAAAGATGATGATGATCTGACGACACACTCGAACACACCAATCATCAGACGAGAAAAATTATTGGATTTCAAACCATATTCTTCGACACATACAACTTGTGTCAAATAATACAGACATCAGATTCTATACTTAAATTTTCTTCAATAACAACCTACTTCTTTTACAAAAATAAGATATATACATGAATATTCCCCATTTCCATCTTTCAATCTCAGAACACACACACACAAATATATATAAAACCTATATATATATTGGACAATTTCAAATTGATAGAAATTGAAAAGTTGAGAAGAAGAAGAAAAAAAAAAAAGAGAGAGGATATAAATTAAAATAGAAAATAACCTACATATTTTTCAATATATTTCAAAAATAAAGTTGAGCATAAAATAAGTAAAATTACAACATCTCCTCTTAACCATCATCACATAATACTTTGAGAGAAAACATTTTTTTTTAAGAAAAGCGACATTATGACGTCAACTACTAACCATAGAAAAGAATAAGAATAAAATGACAAAAAAAATAAGATTTTTCGACCTTTTTCTCTCTTTTTTTTTTTTTTGATAATAGGTTATGAGAAGGTTTACGCCATGTCATAAATTTAATATTTCCTTTTGAAAGACACTCGAAAATTTCTTAAAGAAAACCAATATAAGAAGAATAAGATGAAAAAAGGAAGAAAAAAGGAGCTTGAAGAGGTGATGATGCGAACCGAAATGATGACAATCACATAACACTTTTTTTTGTATTCCACCCTCACTCAAGTGACATGGCCCACCAAAAAAAACTCCTTGCCTCATAAAAAAAAACTGGTCCAGGAACCGAAAAAAAAAACGAGAACCAAAAAAACTTAAAAATGTATGTGAATGTCACGTCGACCAATAAGATTAGAAATTTAATATAAAAAAACTGATAAAGACAATCAAGAAAGTGCGTTTTTCAGTCAAGAGAAGAACCTGGTTAGAGATTAGAGTTCTAATCTGGCCAAGACTAGTTGTAAATGCTCGTTTAACCTTTAGGCTCTGAAAACACTATCCTCTAAGAAGGGTCTTTTGACTGATAAAAAGCATTTTTTTCTATTTCTTTGTTATGAAGAATCTAGAAGGGTAATTTCCTTAGACAATTTTTTAAAAGAAAAAGATTTTCCGGACTGAAGTTCGCTAGATACACAATTTCATCTTCTCGAGAAAGTAGGTATGCGTGGATTAGATGCTCTGTGGAAACTAATAAAATTTTAAAGAAAACTAGAAAAAAAACCACATCTACAAATAGGATCCTAAAAGTAAATTTTCGTGCAGTCAGTCTACTTTTTAAATAGAAAATTTAAACCACGGGAAGACCGAAACAAAATATTTTCTAAAAACTAAACACCTCCGTAGAAATGAATGCAATTTTAAAAGAAACTAGAAAACACAAATAATTACTTTATAAACCAGAAAAAGAATTCCCGTGCACCATCTAGTTTTTAACCAAACTATTAATACATTTTCAAAGTGACATAAATATGGTCTTTAATGCTGATCATTTAACCTGATATTTGTGACACATTCTAACTATGATGTTCAGAATGAATACAATTTTTTTCTTTTATTCAGGTAAGTTAAGTTAGCACCCTCAAAAATAAAATAAAATCGAATTACCAAACTTTTAGATTATTCATTCATTTATTTATTTATTCATTCAAAGATCACTTCAAATTTTTTTTCGAATGAGAATTTCCATTAGCAGCCAAATTAAATTAAACTCGTAATTTGAAAACGTGATTATCATTTCTAATGACAACTCTTCACTTTTTTTTGTTACTTAGATTCTAATAAAAAAACAACATATTGATGTTGAGATCACACGAATTAAAATGGAAATGTGTTTCTAATCCTATTTTTTGCTTAAATATTTTTTGTTGC
Organism: Brachycybe producta; assembly: GCA_036925085.1. NCBI lineage: Eukaryota > Metazoa > Arthropoda > Diplopoda > Playtdesmida > Andrognathidae > Brachycybe > Brachycybe producta. The sequence continues at coordinate 6,682,930 of JAUPFP010000008.1, read as the reverse complement.
TATTTTTATTTACATCGGCACATAATTCAGAAGAAGAAAAAAGATATATTCAGCTATAATTCTAGATGACTTTCAAGGTGAAAACAACTCTCGAACGAACACTTCTTGTGTTATGAAAAAACAACATTAAGAAAAGAACTTTGAAAGTGTTTTAGAAACGAGAGTTATAACTGAATCACTTAAGAGACTTTAATGTTCATTACTTATGACAGTTTGAAATTTACATTCTTTTTGTGGATCCGTCTTAGCCTTTCTTTCATAATTTTGTCCAACTTGAAATGAAAAACCGAAAGTAGACAATTACATTTATTTTCGATAGAAATAAAATTTTGTTTTTATGTAAAGAAAATGCGAACAATTAAAGAAAAACGTATTTTTAATTATCTACTTATATTTGGAATATAGTGAATGTTTTAGGTCCCCTTCACCCGCCACAAAAAGTGTTCCGTTTTTAGCTGGCCATTGATTACTATGGAGGTGTTCACACGAGACACCGCTACCGTTTTTTGCACTACTGTGTCGTCAATAAGTGTTCGTGTAAAATCACGAATGGCAATCAGCCCTGTTTGTCGATAGAAATCAAGGTCATTCCATTATTTTCAACTGTGGTCTATGTGAAGCACGCAGTGTCTACAACTGTGCGGTGGCACAAAGTGGCGACTCACAGTGTCGTATGCTAAGCGGCACTTACTTTAATTTAATATTTTCAAATAAATTCTAACATTATTGAAAAATCTGTTGTTTCTGAAGTGTGCTTTTATGAGTTTTGTTCGGTGTGCCGAAATATCTTCAAGCAAAAAAAAAAAAAAAATACTAAGCCTACTTTTAAACACCAATGTTTAAAAAATAAGCAACCCCTTATAAACGGCAATCAGTGAGAACACACCTGTTATCAGTAATTCCCTCCTTACTAGGATAGTTTCCTTTTTTATTTATAAAAATATCAACATGAAAATCATCTTAAGTGAATCCCTTAGCCCTTCTACTTTATAAAAACCCTTTCAATTTATATTTGATTTTGCATTTAAAACGTAAAAAATAAACAAAGTTATATTTTATTGTACTTGTCCATTTGCATAAATTGAAATGGCTAATTATAAAAAAAGTCTTACCACTGTGTATAGCTAAAAAAATAGTAATTTTCTAAAATACAATATAAACACACACAAAAAAACAAGATTTAACTCCCAACATTATTATGTAAAGAAAACCAATAATTTCCAATTTTCATAATATAAAATTCACTGAATCAAGCGTTAACTTATAAAGGATTTGAATATTGTATTTTGAGATATGCAAATGATTGAAGAGGATGATGACGAGAAAAAAATCACATCCGATTAGTTTCAGTTTTTAGAAAAAAAAAAAGCTTGAATGCATATACAATATATTCAAGATATTAAAATATATATATATATATATTTTAATATCTGGATACAATATGATTGAATCAAAATAACAAAATAAATAATAAGGCTAAAATAATATTTGCAAAAAAAAATTGAAAGAAAAAACCATTTGATAAAAAAAACTAAAAATTGAAAAAAAAAAATACAAATATTTTTATATATACATGTATATATATATATATATATATATATATATATATATATATATATATATATATATATATATATTTGAAAGTTAGAAAAAGAATAAATCGAAAGTCTGAAAAAAGTAAAAAGTTTCCAAAGGACAAAACTCCCATCAAAAATAAAAAAAACTTGGGTTAGAAAAAAAGTAAAGAAGATGAAAAACGAAAATGAAGAAATGTTGAATCACAAACATTACAAGAAGAACCTAAACTTTTAAAGAAATATATTGATATCGAAAAGGGATTTTCTATAAATGTGTATATATACATAAAGGATAGTTGATGTGAGTCCTATGTGAGAACAGTATGGTGGTAACCATTTCACAACTTTCAACATACTGAAACACATGGTAAAAAAAATCTATTGACATTTGCATGGAAATGCGAAGAAAATGAAAGAAGAAGGGGATGGAAAAAAGACCTCCCAACGCCCCCTTAAAAAACTGATACGTGAATTGGAGAGAAACGCAAATAATAGTCACACATATACAGAATATCCATACTAAATCCACTTGTATAAAGCAAGAAAAACATACAGACTTGAAATCTTCTTCTCCGTGTGGATAACACAGAAGAAAAAAAAAAGAGAGAAATCGAATGTGACCATAAAAAGAGGGTTATTTTTGGACTCCCCATAGTTTTGCCACTTCTTGCTATCCATCTATATTTATCATATATCCCCACCCGTACACGGGCACCATTTCCCATTGACAATCTTCAATATTTTAGAGAATCACAGAATATAAGAAGTTCGTTACCACGTTCTATCCTTGTTTAATGGAGGCACGTGGCAGAAAGACAATATAGCCCACACACAGAATATGAAATGCATCAATGTCAAACCCCGAAAATATTTTTTTTAAAAAAAATCCAAATAAGACATGAAGCAAGTTGATATCAATAACTGTTGATATTTGTTGATTAACATGTTTAAATTAGGTACAATTAAATTTTCTTAAGTGGATCTTTTGTAAGTTCCTGACTTCATTCTTATTAAGAGGATGGAGTACATAAACCACTTTTTGATTACTTTTCGGCTGCAAAATGAAGTTGCAGGTGGTTTGCCTGTGGTTGCAATGGTCTATGGAAAAACTCAAGGTGATTGGTTTTTGTGACAACTCCGACTTTGGTTTTGCAGACAAAAAATGTTCCAAAAGTCGTCTGTGTGCTAATGGCTTTAAACTACTTACAAACTAGCACAAGAGTCTGTTTTATATTTTCGATTTTTCTTTAAATTCTAGTATAAATGCGAACTTGCACATGAAATATATTTGTTTACATCCACTTATTAATTTTCTGTTCTTAGAATGTAGAATAAACAATAGATATGAACATATTTTATCACAAGAGAAAGGAGAGAGAGGAGGAAAGGGGGACTTAAAATGAAAAAGAATGTGGTCATCCGCTAAAAGGGGTCACCTAAACGATTTTTCTTATGTCTTGAGCATAAAAAGTAGGAAAAAAAACCACAAGAAACTAGAGAGAGTCGTCGATGTTCGATATATCCATTCAGCAATTGAAAAGAGCGAGAGAGAGAAAGAGAGAGAGAGAGAGAGAGAGAGAGAGAGAGAGAGAGAGAGAGAGAGAGAGAGCATTTGCTGCTTCTCATTAGGCTACCATCCATCAAGAACCTCTTTAATGGTCCAACATTAACATGACCCTCTGTCCGAACTCAATAGTGACAAATGAACATCGGGGCTACTTGAAGAATCATCGATGACAATCAAATGTGGTTTAAAAAAAAATAGAAAGTGCTTTCAAACACCATAAACCTAATGAAGCTACCAAATGGGCTACTTATGTATTTATACAACCTTAACGTCGATTCACAAGTAAATTTAATAACAAACCACATTATAAAGAACTTTTAAGAAAAAATATTAATTTTTTTTTAAAAAAACTAGAATAATAAGGAAATTGTGTTAAAAGTATTTTTATAACAATATCTTTTAAAAAAAAACTTCCTTACAAATTTAAAATAATTTCTTACTAAACATTAGTGCAAAAAAATTAAGGCTAAAACAATCGTGTTTTCAATCAAGGAGACTGTTTAGAGGCTAAAATTTAAAAAAAAATAACTCTAAATGAAATGCAAAATTGCATATTTGCACCCTAACAAACCACGAATTAATTATAATAATTTTAGCGTCTGAACAGTCTCACTGAAAAACGCATAATTTCGTTGGTCATAATTATTATCATTGGCCATTCTAGTTTCTAACAAAAACGTTTTTTTCTTCTTGCAGTTGCTTCTTAAAAAAAGTTTCCAATCACTTAATACGCCGTTGTGCTACCTTTCAGGTGGCTGAAACAACATTAAGACAAAATTTTAAAGTGTTTTAGAAACTAGAATAATGTAGTAGGTGATGACGTTAAAAATTGTCCATTGATTGATACCTTACAAAATAAAGTTTCATATTAAACTCTAAAAAAAAAACTCAAAAATAACTTCCTAAATTTATCATCTACTATTATTTTATCTTTGAAAATAATTTAAATTCTTTCCTATTATTGTTTTTAAAATAAAGTTTACGCGAGATTTGTATTGCACCTCAAAACCAACTAACTATTATTCAACCACCGAGGAGTTTTTTTTAGTTTTTAATTTTAGAAACACATTTAAAAAAGACAAAAAAAAAATTAATACAGGCCAATGAACAGATTTGTGTAGTTGGATGCGTTAATCTTATTTTGACAGGTGACAGAACGTAAAAATCAGTAATAATAGAATGCAAAATAAGAGACATGATATAAGATAGAGAGAAAGAAAGCAAAAAAAAAAAAACCCCAACATAAAAGTTTGTTCGATTTTTACATTGAAATACTGAATTCCTCCTCCTATTCACAAAAATCTTATGTTTCTGAAAAGATCATCTTCAGTTTGTAAACAGAATAAGAAAAAGACGACGAAAAAAAAACCCTTTTGAAAATGCAAGACAAAGAAGTAGGCCTACATATATATATACACCATATGGCTCACTTCTACTGTCTATCGCATATATATTCTCATATATATATAGAGATAGATTGCATTTAATTTACTTAAGATAGCCCCGCCCCCCCCCCCCCATCCCAACACACAACATTCACCTCTTCAAACTATTTTTTTTTTGTTGTTGTTTCCTTCAAATGTGCTTAAAAGATTAGTTTGCTTTTTTTCTTTCTTTATAATATTGTGACACATTTTCTCTCCTCTGTTTGTTTCGTTGACTACTTTACTACTTTGCTTTATAGAAATTATTCTTCTACTGTCTCAACTTTAAATCACTTTTCAAAGAAAATCTGTGGGCTGTTTATGCGTGAAAGATACCTAATTAATCCTTTAGGTTCTTCCAAAGTTGATTCAAACATCTATTTACAGAGTGTGCACAAAAAAAGGTTACCATGTTTTTTTCTCTCTCCTCAATTCCAGAATTTCAAACAAACAAATAAACTTTACAACAAAATACAAAGAATTTAGTCAAATAATGGGCGAAAAATATTGCCTATGACATTATAAAATATACAAACAAGTCACACACACATACAATAGACACATTAGACACAAAGTTGTCACATCCGGAATAAAAAATTATTGCCACTGATATTAAATATCTCCATTGTTGATATATTACAGTCATTAGCAAAATGAAGGTCTCTTTAGAAAATATGTTTCTTCAGAACAAAGAAGTCTATGAACAGAAAACTAAAACTAGAAGAAGAAAAAAAAAACCCTCTAAAGAGTCCATTAAAATTGTGGAAGTTCTCAGTTTGAACCTTGTGTGCAGCAAGTGGTGAAATATGAAAGATAGATAGACTTATTATTTTCTTAGTACTAAAGAACCCCCCCCCCCTGTTTTCTTTTTACTCCTAATTTTCTATCATATATTTCAATTTCTTTTTCTATTTATGAATCTATCTATCTCAGTCTATGGTCACAGACAAGAAGCATTTAAAAGGCGTCAAAAGTTTCATTAGTTCCACATATTAATCAAAGACATCTGAACTAACAACAACAACAATAAGAAATAATTAATAGTAATACTGTACTGTAATAACAATAATAGACATTCGGTTGCACAAATCAGTGGAGATAATGGTTGTCATTATTACTAAATGCACTATCTTATTTCATTTGAGAACAAATAAACAACTTAGAAATTTAAACGCATTTTTTTCTTGTTGTTTTTATTACGAAAAGCAAACAGTAATTTCCACAAAAATAATTCCTTGTCTATCTGAATTAGAATTAATTTTAAGCGGTTTCTTTTTGCAGTATTTATTCGGTTTAATTCGTGTTTTTTATACATGTATTTTACATGCGAGTGCACTCGTGTGGTGCACGGTGTTTAAGTGTTGAATAAGTTATTGTCTAAACCTCCTAACAGTATTAAGCAAGCATATTTAGGCTATGGCATTTTTTTTATCTAATTTGAATAATCTAGTCAGAGTTTCGTATATATTCAATAAAATATCTCTTTTCTATGTTGAAACGCTGATGAGCGCGTTCAAGTTAAACTTGAGAAGCCAAACTTTTCTTCTTGAATTTAAACCTAAGGCCTTGTTTCCACTGGGGTGAAAATCTGAACTTTTTAAAAATTTCAACTAGTAAAAAAAATAGAACAAACGTGGCCCACGCCCATTCACTATCGTAGGCAAAGGTCACGTTTGTTCTATTTTTTTACCAGTTTGAAATTTTTAAAAAGTTCAGATTTTCACCCCAGTGGAAACAAGGCCTAATCAAATATAAATTTGCAAACAGTGATTGCCTATCTACAAGGGGCACTGTTCTGTTAAATCTATAGGCCTAAATATATATATATAAAAATCCAAAAATACTTCAAATGTCTGCTCCAAAATTTCAGACGCAAATTAATACCCCCAAAAAACATAAAATGAAAACATAACAGTGGTTAAAATTGCAGGCGAGAATTAAAAGGATTACGAGTAGGAAGGAAAAAAAAATCCAACAACAACCGAAAAATAGTTGTGAGCCAACAACAATAACAACAACAACAACAACAGCAGCAGCAACAACAACAACATAACTATAATAGAAAAAGACGAAAAAGAAGAAAAGAGAAAATGAACGTGAGTGTGTGGCATTAGAAACATCAGAACAAAATAATTCCAGACTAAATATGAAACCACTTCCGTTTGAAAAGGCAAAATGTATGCAGACGAATAGAAGAAGAAGAAGACCTGCAGCAGCCACAAGAAAAAGCTAATCATGTGAAACGTTTTCCAGCCTCAAAAACCAACCCCTCAAACTCAAGACACCCCCTATCCCTCCCTCTCTCACCACTCTCAAAAGCTCAATCTCCACGCCATTTCCATCTGGACTAATATTCAACGAGAAATCCTAACGACAGTGAGGCGAATTAACTTTGAACGTGTCGTTAGGTTTCAACAAAAGACAAGAGAGAGAGAGACAGACATAGAGAGAGTAAACGAGAGAAAGAAAGAGAGAGAGAGAGAGAGAGAGAGAGTAAAAGAGAGGATCGTTGAACGCTCAATGAGATGCTTATACTATGTATACACACACTATATATATATATGTATAACAATAGGAGAAAATGACGAGGTCAACTCAAACTGAAGGTGGACAATGAAAACTATATACATGTAGTTGTATATACAGAAATAGAGAAAAACCGCATCGCCTTTCCTGCTTTAATTACCACTGTTAAAAGATCACGAAATTCCCTGGAGGTCATCAAAACACAAGCGTCTAAAGCAATGAATAGCAAAACGCCAATGGAAAATAAGCACTGAACACCGAAAAAAAACAGCACCAATACATACAGTAGATTCCACATACAACCCCCAAAAGCAACACAAAAATCGAAAATAAAAAGAGAAAAATTGCTAGAGATTCTTACAGCCGCCGCCGCCGCATATGTCAAATTCATAATACAATAGACAACAACAATAAATAAATTTATTTCACAGAATACTACAGAGTGGCTCAAAAAAATAAATAAAAATTTTAATAAAAACAAAAACAATTAGTAAACCTCGTTACTAAAAAAAAAGATAGGATCATCCTTCAATAACAAGTGAATCTCTGCCCTTGTCCCTTGATGCATCATTTTTGTCTATCAGGTTTATTCAACCCCATATGAAGATATACAGTATATACGAAAGTCTTTTACAGAAAATGTTTATGCCCAATAAACATGCGAATTTATTTTCCTATTTTGCACTAACTTTCGGCGAGCGTAGCGAGCAAAAAAGTATGCGAAACATTAATATTTGTAAAAACTCAAATATTTTCCCACTTTTTTTTTATTCCACAAAAATGTGATTTTACTTTTTTGTTGGATATTTTTCTACTGTTCAAAAACATTAGATTTCTTGTTCTTTTTCTTGTACGATTTTTAAACTTTATGGCGTTGCATCATGAAATATACAGTATAACGAAAAAACTCGGCCCTCAAACTAATAAGCAAATCTACCCCTAGTATATATTGTGTGCAAGTATGTTTTTGCTATAAATACACTTTATTAAAAGTATTTATACACTTTTTTCTCTCTCCCTGAAACACTGTATAAACACCAAACTTACTACCCGCACACTTATTTCTTCTAGTACATTTACAATTGTACATTTTTATATTTCGGTCTTTGGTGTGATATTTGCTCCAGGCTTATAAATAGCTCTCTCTGTAAAATGACTTTTCTATGTTTTATTATTATTTCATCTTATTTGGCCTTAAGAAGCTAAAAGCAAACATATAGCCTACCAGTCGTGATCATAATTCACATAGTTCTTTCTAATGATGTACACAACAACTTAACAAGCAATTTATCATAGATAATAATCTGCTAACACTAACATTGTAAATTTAATCTATACGTGTCAAGAGTAAATTTTACTGCATTTCATCAGAATTTCACAATTTTACTTTAGTATTGATATAATGTTACAGGCAGAGTGAAAAATCAGCTAATCTCTGTGCAATTACCAGGTAACAATCAAAATCAACAATTCAATAGTAAATTTGCGTATTTATTAGCATTTTAAGGCATTGATGGTTTTGCAAATTTGCTAATTAATGGTTAACCGCATTGGCTAAATCTTAAATATTCATTGCTATATATTTCCAGCAATAAATTGATTACCGGTATGTAATAATATATTTGTACAAGTTGCAAAAGTTTTTTTGGCTTGTTTTTTCTTGTACGGTTTCTCATTGGCTTTTCACCCCATCTTGCAAGATCTAATGTAATAAATGAGCCATATATTGCTATGAATATAGGCTATAATTTCTTCAAAGCAAAGCAGTGGGCAAGAAACCACTGCAAGTCTTGCAATAGTATGATCACATTGCATAGACACATAGAAGTGAATCTTGCTATAAATATAACAAGTGTGATCACTGCTTAAAATTGTACAAAAAATTCGACTGGTTGCATTTTAAGTGAAAATTGGACAAACTTATCTAAGCATAAAGTATATAAAGCCGCCATAAGCTATTTATAGTCAAAATGAGTAGATAGTTTCCTATTTGTGAGCGCGCAATTTAAAATAAGAAAGAAAAATCAATGGCACTACCTACTAAGATTAAAAAACGGGGAAAAAAAGAAGAAATGATGACAATGTTGATGACGGAAACGAGCAGCATCAGGGTATGATTGGTTGAATATTCAGAGCACGTTCAAACAGAAGAAAATGCGATTCTTCTATATATATAAAAGCCTCTCCTTTCAAAAAATAAATGTATTTGAGGGTGAAAAGGGGTAGAGAGGGGTAAGAAGAAGAAGAAAAAAAAAAAAACGGCTGAAACAGGATTAACCCCTATGGACTTCACGTTTTCCTCATAATGATTCCTAGATTCAAGATCACATCACTAAAGCCATCCTAGGATCATCAACATCATCATCATATCTCAGCCCGTATAATACCACACTACCCCCCTACATATCAACCCACACACACACACACACACCAGAGTGATAAAATCTTTATATGTAGGAACCAAATCTAATTTCTTTGAATGGCTATATTGTCCAGTGTCCACGTTTACCTCATTTTCTAAGCTGTAACCCTTTTATTCTTCCAAACATATATACAGTGTAGGGAGAGTCCATCTGATGGTCATCACTAACGTTGTCGTTTTATTGTGGTCAATTTTATCAGCATTTTCCAGTAAATTTTGTGGTTTTGAAATTTAAAATTTAACATTTTTATTTTATTTTGCCAATATATAGTAGAATATTCAAGCAAAGCTAAATGAAAGCTAATGAAATATATATATAGAAAAACTGATACAAGTTTTGATTATTTAGAGAAATCATCGTCTATTTTCTAACTAACTTAAGAGAAAAAAAAATTGATTTTAGAATTTGAAAAGTGTCCATTCACTTTATATCCATAAAACGGTTTAGATATTTTCATTCTAATATTTTTGGATAAGATACGAAAAACTCCAGACACTTATCGGTTAAGAAAATCCTGATTTATCCTTACTTTGCTATAAAAAAGTCGTTCACAAAATCCAAACATAAATAAGAAAGAACCTATTAAGATCTCGAAAAACATAATGGAAAATTTGGTTATGATATCTTAAGAAGTCTGACAGACAAAACACATTTTCCAAATTATATTGATTAATTATGTACAAATATAAATATTGTACAAATTGCAATAACGTCGAAACACACCAAAAAAAAATTTCAGGCCACCGAAAAAAAAAAGTTTATTTCAAATAAGTTTCCAACCAAAACAATCAGAAAAATAGATTATATGACAATTAGATATTTTCATATAATGAATAAATATAAATTACTCGTCATGTGTACCAACAGCACCATCATACCGAATGTTGGTAAGATTCGTGATCGTGCATAAATAACTGCCATCTCAGCACTTTTATTAATTATAAAAGAAACGCCCTTTTTATCTTCAAATGAAACAACATTACAAACAAAATTTGTTAGGAAACCTTCAAAAACAGTATATTGTTACATATAGGCCCTATATTTACTTAAATTTGAAATACATCAAAGAAAATAATCATCCATTAAAGAATAAGAATAAGAAAGAGAAAAAAAAAATGCAAATTTCGTTTCCAAATAATAAACTTGTTTAAATTGAATAAAATCCAAAAGCATTGCAATACATTTCAGTAATTTATGGCAAATTGTATATATGCTAAATATAACTCAACTGTTGAAATGAATGGCTTCAAATAAATCGAATCCTGACATCTATATATATATATATATATATATATATATATATATATATATATATATATATATATATATATATATATATATATAGTATCCCAATGTGACACACTATTGGAAACTAACTCGACTTTACATTGTACTTACACTCAAGTTAAGGCAACAAGAAAAACTCTTTAAAGAAAATAACTGTACATTATTACATTGGACTAAGCTTATTACACAATAGGTTCTAATAACATTTTTCGCCAAAGTGTTGTATGTTCCGTATAAACGTACAGAAATAACAAGTCTTGAGCAAAATGCCTGCAAACAGAAAAGAAAATTGACTAACTATAAAGTGTTTTCTAAAAGCAATTTTTCGCACAAAGCTGTTTCAAGAAGAGTGTTAAAGGCACGCTCGTAAAAACACACGATTACTCATTTAAGAACAATGATCAGAGGCAATTCTCAGGTCAGATTTTTATGATACCCCCCTCCTCCCTCCCTCTTCCTTCTCCTCCTCCTCTTTCACCCACTCACCCACCCTCTTTCTAATTACCTCAATTCATAGCTCTATTACAACAATTTTTTATCTTTTGCCTGATGCTGACCGTTCTTTTCTACAGTTATTGGCAATGGTCAACTTATAAAGAGATAGACATTGAGAGAGAGAGAGAGGGTCAAGTGAGATAAGAACGCAATCACATTTCTCTCTCTCTCACTCTCTCTCTCTCTCTAGTACACACCTGCTCTTTATATATTTGACCCACTTTACTTCAAAAAATGAGATTCTCAAAGTGAGGCTCTTTCAACTATAATCACATAAGAAAATCTAGCTTACAATGTATTTCTTGAAGCTTAAACATTAGCTTTACACTAAACTTTGAGAATCAGGCTCTTACTTCCATAAGCACTTTATGTATAAAGAAGATTTATCCGACAAGAATAAGAATGTTGATTCTTGTGATTAAGAAACTTGTGTTGGATAAAAAAAACAAGCAAACTGATGCAACAAACCAATAGAGAAATAAGGAGAAGCCAAAACTGCAAAACTGCCACAGTTTCATTTCTATAAAAGCTAATTTGAAGATTTCACATAACAGTGTGATTGCTATAAATGTTTTAACAAAAAAGTTATATGCCATTAGAGCTAAATCAATGTCTTAGCAACATTAACAAACAGCTTTTTGCATAAAACCGAAATCACACTACTCGACAAATTGATGCAAAGTGTAGCATAACTACACAACACCCCGCTTTGTAACAAACATGTCTGCATTGTTTAGAATATCAGATATGTGGGATTCTGTTTTATTACGAATTCAATTTGACAATGATGTCTAAATCTTGCCTAAATGACAATTATTTATGATTGGTAATTATCTCACTCTACCACATGTTTCTTGAGCTGATTGCAAGTGTACTGAAGTTGAACTGAATTGAATGATGCTATTCGGTTGTTGCTACAGTGAATATCTAGCTTGACTGCAATTAAATACAGCCTTAAGTTTGATTTTTTTTGTTTGTATTTAATGAAAACGACGTTTAAGTTAAGTTGTGGCTTTTCAATGAAAGTGTCTTTTTCTGTTACTGGATGGCGCTCGAGAAATGTGTTCACGATAGGCCTACCTACAAGCAAGCACTTCACTTTCCCGAAGTTTGCGAAGTTGAAATAACATAAAAAACACAACAAGCATATTAAGAAAATCATCATTAACTCCATAAAAATCCATTTAAAAAAGAAGCAAAATATGCTAAAGCATCAATATTACTGAATAGGAAAAAAAAAATGAAATCAACTCAAAGAGAGACGAAAAAAAAAATAGAACACCAGTTCGTTTTAAGAGTAGCAATTATCCAAACTAAATAAAACTTGGATATGTATCCTTAATAATAATAATATATACTAGAAAAGAAATAGAGAAAAAGAAAAAGAGAAAAAAATGCATACACACATATGATGTACACAAAGATTTTATATTGCCTCATAATATAACAAGATGCTTCAAGCTCAATATTATTTCAGTGGTAAATTCAGAGAGACATTCATCCAACCAGATACAATATTTTTTATTTTGAAAGAAGCGAAAAAAAAAAGAGAAACTGAAGTTAACAACATGAGAGAAAACTAAAATAAAAAGTAAAAAAAAATATCCAACCCACTATTTCTTCTTCTTATTTATTTTTTTCAAACGTCTTTTTTTCTCCATTTGTTAGCAAAGAAAAAAGAAGAAAGAAAAAAAAAAGATTCAAAGAATAGTTATGACTAAAGGGAGGAGCGCCATTGTTGTGGTATAGCAATAATAATAACAACAACACAGCTATAATAATAATAATCCTCTATTTTTTTTTTGGGGGGGGGGCTGTTATGTGTGTTCATTTGTATGGTGAAGCACGAACAAGCAATTCATCATCAAACCCCCCCAAAAAATATAACTCCTCTTCTCTCTCTCAGATTCCTACAAAAATCGCCATCTATTAATAATATCAAGCACGTACCCAATGTCTGCCCATATTTTTAATAAAGTCGCTTAAGCCTAAAATATTTATCATGTCTTTATCGCAAAATCGGGGTGAATGGAAGAAAATAAAAAAATAGAAAGAGGGAGAACATAGATACGACGCCATATTGTGGACATGTGAAAAAAAAATCATAAGCGCAAATTTAATAAAACTGGCACTTGAACTTCAACTTGAACTTTCCATGCAAGGTTTAAACATAAAAAAAGAACAAACACCATTAATACAACATGGGGTTTTCTCTGTCGGAACCTGTGCAGAGGGTTCAAGTTGAAGTTAAAAACGTTGTGTCCAGAAAACATTTTCCAAACCTAACCTTATATAATTAACTTATGTACATTATACCTGAGTGTCGGCCAGCGTGTAAAAGGCAGAAAATAGAAATACAAAATCAGAAAAAAGTTTCAGCTACATTTCTGTTTTTCATCAACTTCAGGGGTTCTCTCTGCACATTACAATAGAAAGAAAAAAAACTTCAACATTTTCGAATGTAGTACAAAAACAGGGTGAAACAATTTCACCTTTTTTCAAACCAAATACTGTATAGTGGAAACCATTTAACATAAACAAAAAGAAACCTTATAATTTTTTTCTTATTATAAAGAACTACATGTATATAAATTTAATAGACCAAACCAAAAAATATTTTGTGTTATCCAATTTTTCGTCTTATTTATTTTACACAGTTTCCACAGTAAGTAGTAAATACAATGGAATTATTTAAATTAGATAACATTTTTTTTCAGTCCGCTTTTTTATGTCTGTGGAATTGTCACCTTAATATAAATACAGACTCTGAACACTAATCCTGTCTCATCCTATGCAATGAGACACTTGGGACTATACCTTGTGTACGCCCAACTGGACGGGACTAAATCTTAGAAAAGTCCCATTCACAAGTAAACCCATTTGAAGAACAAGTATACCTTGACCATAGTATTCTCGACAATAACATCAAAACTCCCAAATAACATTAATAGTTGTATTTTGAAAGAAAAGGGCGCAATTGTGCGTGGGTGAGAGTAGAAGTGGGCACTAAAAACCAATAAAAAGACAAAGTGGATCTTGAACAATAGTAATAAATTACATTAGCCAGATTTCATAACGTCAGGTCCACTTCAAACTCCTACTCCTACTTATTTACTCCTGCTTACTGTTCTCGTTTTTCATAACATTTTTTCCCCTTTTCTTTCTTTCTTTCTTTCTTCTCAAAATAACATTATTGATTATAAGATTTTGACTGTACTGCTTATATTATACATATATATATATATATATATATATATATATATATATATATAATAATAACCTCTCTACATATATGTTCTTAAACAACAAACAAAAAAGTACAGCAAGTACTTTGCCTGTAATGGGGCTACTGTCTAACATAATTAGTCTAAAAAGCTAGTCTATAAATATGCTCAATGAACGATGGAGAAGAAGAAAAAAAAACCGAAAGGAGAAGAAAAAAATTCTTTCAAATAATTTCTGAAAACATAAAACTTAATAATAATATCAAAAATCTCTCCATGTAAATATGTAAAAATACAAAAGTTTAAACGTCAACGAAAACAAAAGCAAGCCAATATAATTTTTAAATATAATATATGACATCATTTATTGTAAGAAGAATAAAAGAGAAAGAGGATTTAAAATTAAATACATGGACAAAAAAAAGCAAATAAAATACAAGATGTAGCAGTGGATAATAAATAGAAGATTAGATTTTTCAAATAGAAATAAAGACACACAGAAGAAAAAAACCGAAACATTTTCTTTCAGCACTCCAAGTTTAAGGCTGTAAATTTTTAGTGATAAATCAATAGGATTATCATCATAATCTGCATGTTTATCTAAAACTTCACGATCAAAATGGGATAGAAATTAGTAGTGTATGGGATATGTGTATATGCTTCTAATATAAACAAACTTAGACTCTACCGACAAACGGTTATAAACTTATAGTCATAATAGACCCTAGTAATAAAAAGAGCCCATTCCAGTCTGCTTCATTGATATGCAGCACTGAAAAGAAGAAGAAAAAAAGAGCTTTAAAAAATTTAACGATTCATAGTTCGCCCTCCTCCTCCTCCTCCTCTTCCTCCTCCCCTTCTACTCTTTTACCCTCAATTTTTCTTTCAAAACCGTATCTTTAAAGCGGATATGTTTACAACCAAAAAATCGTGTCGCATGTTTATTTTAGAGTCGTTTAAAACGATTTCTTTTTTCTAACTCTAAAAAGTAACTGATTCTAAATACAATCATCTATGTTAAATCTGCATCACGTAACAATCTTACAGAAACGCATTGGAGATGCATCAGCCTAACAAGAAAAAGAAAAACTTTTTTCCTCCCCTTTTGTTGCCCCTAACTGAAGGGCAATCACTGCAAGCAGCACAGAAAAAATAACATTTATGTTGAAAAATTCTTATTAAAAGTTTACCGTTAATGAATATTTTTTTTAAAAAAAAAATACATATTTCCGTTGCACATTTTTGATGATATTAAATTACATGCAACTTTTTTTCTTAAAAAAAATTCTATTCCATTTTTGCCAGTTAAGAACGAAAAAACTAAAATCCATTGCTAAATGAAAAGCCAACAAAACATTTATATATAAAATAATAAAGAAACTACGTTTTACTGAAACCTTTTTTTTTAACTTTCATTTCGAGCAGATTACACGTCTATGACAGGTTTAACTTGATTAACATTAAAGTCATTACGAACACATACACACAATTTCCTAATCTCCACCACATTCACCCAAAAACAGAAGTTTCTTTTTTTTTTAAAAAAAGCCTAAATTAAATCATTTCTTCGGGTGCATTCAATTCCTAATTTTTTTTAAAGCAACTTTCAAACAATTTATTAATAAGGCTCGAATTTTTAATGCAATATCTAGCGTGTATGTTTCTCAATCTGTGGCCTAATCGCCAATTGTGAAATTAACCATTTCAATTACATCAACAAACAATTAAGATTTTTTCAATCAAAAACACTGGTTAAAAGCTAGAACAATAACCAGCCTTTTTGATTAGAAAATGCATAATTATTGCAATTGCTCTTACTGATGATGATTACTTCACAATTTTCACTTGAGCCACAAATTGAGAAACACTTGCTTGAGATTGCATAAAAAATCCGAGCGCAACATATGAGACGATATTTATGTCAAAATCAATTCAATTTTTTTATATCAATGATACAATTTGATAGATTACTGTAATTCTATACATGAACGACGCCTCGAGATGTTTCCAAAGCGCTTAGAAACTGAACGCACCCTTTCTGTTTTCTAAACTTTAATGGATACAATGAAGAAAGAATAAAAATCCATGTATCAAACGTATAAAGAAATTCATTTAAAGCCTAATAAATTAGACTTATTATTCACAAATGTGTTACTTGCCATAAATCTACATGGATCTTTTTTTTGTTAAGTTTCAGTTCAGTTCTAAATTGAACAAACCGTATGTTACACACACACAAAGAGGATAAGTATATGCAAATCTAAAGCCCTAAATATACAACGCCCCGCTCTCTCTCTCTCTCTCTCTCTCTCTCTCTCTCTCTAAAAAAGGATATATTTACTCCTTATAACTTATCCCTATCTATACACCTACACGTTGTAAGACAAAAAATAATGAAATAGTTAACATTTGAAACCTAAAAATCAATTAGTTTATTTACAGTTGGTAGAATTTATTTTTTTTAAACACACACAAAGCAAAAAAAAATAGAAACATATGGTAGACAAACATTATAAAAACAAAACATTGAAAATTATTCTGTTTTTGTGTGTAAATAATCAATTTAATTGATAAAAACGAAAATCTATACTGTTTGATTAAGGTGGTTTTAAAGTGTAAATGCGCCTCTATCGAACTTTAATTATTCCATCTTTAAGGTGCAAAATAAAGAAAAACTTGAACGTGTTCTAGAAACAAGAATACAATTAGTAGTAACTCACCACTTAAGGGTATTTTAAAACTTTAAACAGGACGATATTTTTAAATTTGTTTTATCTATAAAAAGATTATTTTGAAATGTGTAAAAAACATAAAAATATCCTTAAATGATCGAGCTACCATTCTAGTTTTTAAAACACTTTTAGTTTTTTTACGTAGTTTTGCTCATAAAAAACAAGAGTTCGAAATTCCGCTGTTCAATAAATAAATTTTAGAGGAACCTTTTATATACATTTTTTTAAATTTCGACTTTTACTTTCTGATATTTTTTTTCAGGAATGTGAGACCCAGTTCTAAACTTCAACTTCAACATTCAAAACTTGCAACTTGTAAAGCTCTCAAAATAATAAATGCCACCGAAATCATCAACTAAAGATAATAATAATAACAATAATAATAATAATAATAATGTTCAGTACATGCAACCTTCTGAACAATAGAAGTGCTCAAATGTATATCATTCAGGTGACACATTGTAAAGAATTGTTTTCGGAGACACATTGTCCACAAAACCCGTCATACAATCACAAAAAAAAACCAATGGAATATCTCCTAAAAAGAGAATGACCATGATATAGCAAATTCTTTATATTTATGCGCGCATTTGGAAAAAGAATAGCCTAAATATTATCAAACAAAAGCTTAAGTTTCCCCTTATAATTCCTTCTATTCTTCCGAGTAATCCTTAATATCGTAAGAAAATCATGTTAACAAACACTTTATGTTTTCCCTCCCTTACAATAGTCATTAATCCAATTTATCTGTTCAAGCATTCCTCACCACAATATTCAATGCTAAAAATAATAATAACCTTAATTCGAAAAAAGCCTAAACTAATATTATCCACTCTACAAAAATAATGCAAGAACCATTTAAAAATTTCGGACTGTTTGAAAACGACTGCAACCTAACTAGTATCTACACTTACCATTACTACAAGATGTGGAGATTTATTCGAAAATATGTAATTAGTTGCTTAAGCTGTTTAAAGAACAGCTAATAATAAAATTCCTGATCATTCCACTTTTCAAGAAAAAAACTTTTAAGTGTTTTAGAAACTAGAACATTAGCTGTTTATATAAAGTGTAAAGGTAAACAGAAAACACAAAACATCGGATAACACAAATAATTTCTGGTCCACTTCAATTTCATGTCAAACGGTTTTCACTCTTATTGGAAAATAAATTTCTAGGCAGAAGAAAATTAAAGTATTAAATGGCGATTTTTCCAAATTATTCGGACTTTCGGTAATACGGATCAGCTCCGATCCCATTTAGTCAGGATAATTAATATTCTACCGCAATATAAAAATACTCAAAAGTTTTTCAAGTTTCTTCAGAAAAGCAGAGTAATCAAAGTTCAAAGGGCATTTACACTTTAAAACTGACTTAATGGTTGCATGCATTTTGTAAATGCTATTATTATTATGCACTTGATACTCTCTTACAATACAATTATTACTGAAACAAAACGTACTCTCATCATGTACGGTAGGCATTTTCAAATAAACCTCCATAAACATTTCCTATTTAAAAAAAGATTTAGAGAGACATATTAAGAAAATTAGATCTTACAAATGTCATAAATTATCATCATCATCATATACAAAATGAATGGAAAAAAAATAATGGTCTAATTTCACTAAGAAATTATATTTCTTTACGGATGTAAAGAAGAAGAAGAAGACATTAATGCAATTTGATGAAGAAGATACATATAATTACATTCATTTCTAATGACAAAAAAAAAACGCCAAACACAAACGACAAAAAAACACAATGCAGATTTAATAAGCACAAAAGATGACGAGCACAAAAAAAATATATTCTAAATTTGATTTAAGTTCAATTGACTCCTCTGAGATAACAAAATTTACGTTTTCAACTGAAGAAAAAGTTTGATTTTGGAAGCGTAATAACCAAGTGTACATTGTTGAACGAGAAATTCATTAAAAAAACGTCACTCAAATAAGATATGACGGACGCTTTAGTTTCGAGCTATATCTATGTGTGTGTTTTTAAAAGAAAAGAATCTTAAAAGACAAATGAATTGTACAAAGCTCAATGTTCAGCAGGGTTTTTTTTTCTCCTTTCAGTTGAATTGAGTACAAGAGCACCGAAATTGTCAACCTCCAAAAATGCAATCTCTCTCTCGACCCTTTTTTTTTTCATTCTCTTTTCTATATCTTTCTCCCAATTTAATATATCAACAACCAAATTCAATTATCCTAACGGCAAAAGCATTAGATTGTCTTCACAAATCATCTTAAACATTCAAAAATGCAAAAATGCATCCCAAACAACAACAGGAACAACCCCTAAAAAGAATCACAAAGACAAAAGTATTTTATACTTGAACGTAATCCTCAGTTTTTTTTTTAATTTTAAAAAATAACTAAAACCATAGAATGTTCTAATTAATTTATACTAGTAACATAAACACAAATTGAGAATGATATTTTGTATGCATTTTGTTTGCATCTGGAAGTTTTTAATTTTAATCGTGAAATTATATATTTATAATGAAATTAAAAGAAAATGTGTTTTGATTCATATTCTAAACTTTTGTCTTTATGTAAATAATAATCAGAAATTAAACCCTTTACTTCATAATCTATCTAAAACCAAGAACACATATGCTGAAAAAATGTTACTGAAAAAGGCAGATAGTAAGCAGAAAGTTTTTTAGGGCTGGATTTCACAATGCAGGAAAAAAAAATTCCCACTGAAAATTACGTAATTTGAATGATTCGATTAACATTGGCTGAAAATATACAGAAAAAACAAGGGATTCAAGGAACCCTATAGACCTCCATTGCTTTAATATATGCTTTCATATATCAAATAACCAACTTTTTTTCATTGTGCGCATGTGTACGCACATGTACACACTTGTGCGCATGTGTACGCACATGTACACACGTGTGCGCATGTGTACGCACATGTACACACGTGTGCGCATGTGTACGCACATGTACACACGTGTGCGCATGTGTACGCACATGTACACACGTGTGCGCATGTGTACGCACGTGTACACACGTGTGCGCATATGTATATAGATAATCACACATGTATGTACTCATGTACATGACATAGTTACATGTGATGCGCATGCGTCATTCATTTGTAATAATATGGGTTTAAAATGAAAATACGTCACATGTATTCTAATATACAAAAATAATAACAGAACATAAAAAGGAACACCCCTCCTAAATAATAGAAAAGTCCCCCCTTTCGAATGCTACAACTGGAAAGAGGAAGAATCTCGATTTTTTGAAAAAAAAATTACGTTTTTAAAAAATCGAAATTTTATATATCGAATCGCTCTAAAATTCCAATTTTTTTCCAGTTTCATCGTCAGAATGTTTACATCATTTTAAGTCTGATGACATTTTATTGTAGGTGGCCCCGTTTTCGAGTTGTTCGACCCACTAAAAATTATGACCAAAAACTCAAAATTTGTTTCTAAAAAATTCATAAAAAAATAACCCCTGGGTAAAATTTTCTAATTTTTTGTCAGGAGCTTCATATTGACCCACGGAATCAAATAAAAAATACTGCATGTCTTTATCTCATTCCGTTCTTGAGTTGTTCGAGGAACTAAATCGGGTTCCGGA
Source organism: Brachycybe producta (assembly GCA_036925085.1). Lineage (NCBI taxonomy): Eukaryota > Metazoa > Arthropoda > Diplopoda > Playtdesmida > Andrognathidae > Brachycybe > Brachycybe producta. The sequence continues at coordinate 6,662,067 of JAUPFP010000008.1, read as the reverse complement.
CACACACACACACACACACACACAGACACACAGGTATCCTTTTTTTCCCCTTTTCTTGCATGATCCTATATACCTCCATTGCTCTTTAGAGCAATGGAGGTCAAAAAACGGTGAAATTGTTTATTTTTGCCAAGCAGAATTTTACATTTTATCAGCCCATAGGAAAATGTTCTTCTAAAAACATACATTATTCTGTATGGCTACTCTTTTCTGTTTTTCTGCCCTCTTCTTCCATTATTTTTAAAACTTTCTGAAACTTCAGACTGATTTTTAAAAATTTCTATCACAAGTTTCTGCTTGTTCTTTATGCACGTGTGATCCAGGCATAAAACCATAAACATATTTTCGTCTAAAAACACTTGCATGTATTTTTGTGACTCAAAATTGACGCAAAAAATACTAACAACAACCTTTTATTAGACAAGAACTAATCACATTTTCAATAAAAAAAATAAGATAATGCAATTAATTCAGTTTGGCGTCAAAATCTCAGATAACGTACAACTTATAATCTTATAAAATCAGAGCCAATTTAATTTGATTTTGATGTTAATTTCATTAATCACATCATCAGCATGATCAAAATATATAAAAAAAAGTTACAAGTAGGCTACCGTATTTCACTTTGAAATTCAAAAGATAGGAGGCTACTCTGCATTTTGAAAATAACCAACTCTTTACGAAAAACTTGAAAAAAGATTTCTAAACTAGAAGAACAACTGAATCACTCAATAGTATTTTTGTCATGACTGACAGTTTGAACAGAACCAACATTTTTTTTTATTTTTGGACATAAATTAAGCGATTCAAATACAAATTTTGGTCCAATATGAAGTAAAAACAACAATGAAGAAGTTAAAAATGTCATAAAAAATTTACTTTTTTTAAAAAAAATATGAGTATGAAAATCCTTTTTAAATAAATTCTTTACACTCCTAGTTTTTAAAACACTTTCAATTTCTTCTCAATGTTGCATCTGAAACGCAGAACAACCAGGAGCGTTATTACAGAAAAAAGATACCTTAATGATGCGACTGTTTGTACTGTATTATGTCATGACTGTCATTATTACACCATTCAATGGTAGTCATACGACAACATTTGTCATAATAATATTTTGTAATTTGCTTTTCTGACTGTTACAAACTTATGATAATTTACAACCATATGACAGACTTATTTTCTTTTTGTAATGAGGCCCCTGACTTCAATTTGTTCGCGTTTGATTTGCATATTTTACAATGACTGCGTCTAAGATTTCTTAACTTTCTCAAAATATGTTGGCATTTTTTTTTGTTCCATTATATATATACAGTATATAAAAAGCTGTGCAGTGCGCACAGAAGTAAAATGTGTCAAAATATAACATCTATCACACACAACAAAAAAAAAGAAGAGATGCCCGAATTACGATTAGGTGATAGGCTCATAGCCAAATACACAAAGACTTACGTAACCCACATACTGTTGTAGTACATTTGAGTGAGTGTAAGATGAGACTTAAGATAGCAGGAGGGGGGAGAACCAGCTTTACTTTTTCGAGTTACTAAGTCACACTCAACAATCCCTCATCCTCCGCCTCAGTCAATAATGTTGACATATCGTTAGCGTAAAATGACAACCATTTTTTTTCTCTTCTTCTTCCTTTATGTACTAAAAAAATACCTATTTACTCAAGACTTACGATATTTCCCATACTTAAGTGTATCTGACATTTGCTAGAATGAAACGTAGAAAAACACAAGAAAAAAAAAGAAAAACTTGTTTGCAAATAATAATTGCACCTGAACTCTACCATAGTAACAGTAGATGTTCAGATTTTCAGTTCAAAAATCCAAAAGATATACACAATGTGTTCATAAACACAGCTGTTAGTAAATTGAATGACAAACATACATGTACAAACTATCATTTTTTTTAGACATCGAAATTGTGACATTTTTCTTCTTCTTCTAACCCTATTAGGTTTCAATCAGTTTTTAGAAATCCTATTATATTTTGTTCCAAAATTCTAACATATATTCAAGTTAAGTTCTTATTCAGAATTAGAATAGCTGGTACAGTTTCAAAAACAAGAGTTGGATTGTGCTTTAATTTAGAACCTTTTTCAACCGTAAATGCTTTTAAATAATTTAATGCATGTTTTGTTATGTGATCCAATTGTTGAGGGATTTTCGCTAATGGTTCAAGCACAAATATCACTGACCATCTACCGTATAACGCCCCACTTGATAACGATCGTGGCCGAAATTCAAGAAGAACTCTTAAGCACTTGAACCCCCTTCAGCAGAGTTTCAACACAAAAAAATATATTTTAAGAATATTTCAATACTAGTGGGGGTAACCCGTCATAAATGACGGGAGCAAAATTCAAAGGCAATTGTGCGCATGCGCGTCGTTTGTTCCTTTTTTACTCCTTTTACTCTCTCCCCCTCTACACTTTCCAACCTTTTCCCCTTCCACGTTTCTCTCTCTCTCTCCCCCTACACTTTCCAACCTTTTCCCTCTCTCCAATTTAATATCATGGGGTTCTTGGATGGGGAGTGTGCAACATATAGTTGACCTTGAGAAAAAAAGCCGTTCATTTATTCAAATTTATATAAATTCCGACATGCTTCAATGGTTGTACAGCGTTACTTCCGAGACAGATATATAGATAGATAGATACACAGACCTGGGATATTATATATATAATAACAGGATTTTTATATTTGAGAAACACTCTGTTCAGAGGCTTTAAGTTGAGGTTCAAGTGCACAGGCAGTTAGAAATAGGTGAAAACTTCAGTTGACTCCGCCCTTGTTATGACTACTGGCAACTTCTAATTGGCTGGTTATGTAGTCTGACGTTGAAAAGGGCAGAGCATGTGACGTCAGACTTCATAACCAGCCAATTAGAAGTTGCCAGTCGTCATAACAAGGGCGGAGCCAACTGAAGTTTTCACTTTTTTCTAACTACCTGTTTCAAGTGCCAAGTTTTCATCTTGAATTTGAGTACAAACCCTTCTTTTCCCTATTCCAATTAGTTACGTGAAACATAGACCAAAATAGGATCCAGGGCCTGTGTTACCATCCCTGAAGATTGGTAGCGGCCGCATTCAGGCGCCAGCACAACAGGGCAAAATGAAATTTTAATTTTAATTGTTTTTTTTTTAATTTTAAAGAATGAAAGCGATATATCATAATAAACTTTGTTCTATTTTGGTGAGCAAAATATCTAAAATATGAAAAATAATTACTACTGGGTAATTTGCATTTTCATATTGACACAAAGCGCATTAGGGACGTATTTATTCACAAACCAAAAATAGAAAACTGAATTCTTGTTAAGACTAACAGAAAGATATAGACAGAAAATAGCATAAATTAAAAGTAAACAAAAAAGCACATTTTCAGCAAGTTAATTTACAAAAATAATACTATTTTCGGCTTCTTAATTGCACTCACACAACCGTTAATCAGTGATGATTGAATGCATCAACAAAACTTTTATAAAAATTTGAAAAATGTAATTTAACTTTACAAAGTTAAGACTTTACATATTTCAATTTTTTTTTTATAAAAATTAATTATTTAAAACAAAATTAAAATTATTTCAAGTTATTATTAATCAAAACACCAATTATTGTAGTTATTATAGTTGAAATATTTTGAATAAATTAAATGAAAAACAAATCTACCGAAATGTGATGCGACTCAAAAAGAAATTTATTTACATGTAATTTGAAATTTTGGATAATTCAATTCATTTTGAACGCGAAGGAAAGCAGAAATGTAGAGAATACTTTCTCTTGTTTTTCATTTTTATTATTTTCTGTTTGTTTTTCTCTCTCGCATACATGTATGCATGTGAGATCCAGGCCTACTATCTAGAAAAGCTCATTTGAATTTTCAACATCATCATAATATTAAGAAAGCCAGTCAGTCAAGCCTTTGCTCATCTAATCTCATTTTATACAGAATCAATGCAATTTTCGACTTTTTCTCTCAAGGTTAAGATGATCATAATTATGATGATAGTAGTATATACATATAATACATAAATATATTTATCCAAAGAAGCGCATGCGCACTTCTCACATGACAGTAGAATAGAAAGAAAAAAAAACCACACACAGACACAATGTAGCTTAAGGATTAAGCTTTTTGCACAAAGTGACATGTTATTCTAGTAGAAAATACAGACACTTATTAAGGGGATATAAGGAAGAAAAAATACAGAATAGAAAAGACACCAATTCCAAATTTCCACCCAGAAATAACAAGAAAGTTAGTCAAAAAAGATGAAAGAAAAAAAAAAAAAGGTTTAAGAACAAATAAAAAGAGAGAGCAAAGAAATGATCCTTTTTTCTCTCTCTCTCTCACTTTATCACTATACAACACAAGAAAAACATTGGCTTCCTGTCACCAGCCATATAACAACCATTTCCGGAATGTGAAAAAAAGAAGATGATGAGAAGAGAGAAAAAAAAATCTTGTGTCTGAGGATATAGAATTGCAGAGAAGCAGAAAATGATAGCCCAAGTCTAAATCATCCGTATAATACTTGGCTCAACACTTTCAGTTAGACAATAAATGTGTTTTTCTACAACTGAGGGCACTAAAGAGTTCACAATCAGATTCTCTTCCTCTTTTTTTTTATATAACAACTCATCTCAGTCATTTCTCTTGCACACAATGACAATAATAATATTATTATTATTATTCTCTTGTTTCTTCTTCTTCTACTTCCTTGTCTCATTCTCATTCTGCTTTTGTTTTTCTTCCTTATATTCACAATCTTAAGTGATCTACTTTGTTAACTCTTTAAAAAAAAATGTCAATTTCAAATCTACTGAAAACGTTTTAAAGAAAATCCAAAACTGCGCCCAGAAATACTCCAGAGTTCTTCATGTGCCATGAGACACACTCCATTTACAGGCAATTAGAAATCGGAACAAACAGAAAATTGGTTCCGCCCCTTTCATGACGACCAATTAGAAGTTGCCAGTCGTCATAAAAAGGGCGGAGCCAACTTTCTGTTTGTTCCGATTTCTAATTGTCTGTATCCATTTAGCGGGTTCCAAAGTTGCTCAAATTTATGTAGCAACTCCAAATGGCAATTTTGAACTTCATGAATTAAACCTTTAATAATAGCCGTAAACCATATTAATTAATACACGAAACATTTTCTTAAAACTTTGTTTCTAAAAAAACGAAAAATAGCCAGTAAAATTGACCTTTTCAAGGTCAATGATCTTTAAATGTCAAGCAAATTAGCATAAATCACACTTGTATAAAATAAAAACCGCCTTTGAATGTTACAACTAAACGATGTTAATACCTGACCACAACATTCAAAAAGCGATTACAAATTGAATTACCGCAAAGAATTCGATTTAGAGGCAATTAATAATTTGGACACATCAAATTTCGTTTAACATTCCGTCTATGGTGTCCTGCAGCACGTGCAACTCAGGAGTGTCTAGGTTCTTAACGTAAAAAAATAATATTCTGCAAGCAACCCATGTAGTCATGTGTCAGAAGGACAAGAGTCTAAATGCAGCATAAAAAATGCATTGACAAAACTGAAATATAATAAACCCTACAACAATTAATACTAAAACTCCAAAAATATGTAGACAAGAAGACAACATATTTGCAAAGTTCGGTTGTTTCCACAGTCATGAAGAATTGGTAAAGTCTGTTGACAAAACGAGTAACATAATGGAATGAGTCACTATAGTTGGAGGCCACATTAAATTAATTAAGACCAAATGCAATTGAATTAGCGGGTGAGTCGTTAAACAATGTACAAGGTCCTTATCCCTATTATTTAGTGTGGACTCTAGACTGTCTCATAAAATCAGACTGAAACCGTCAGCAAATGACGTCAGTTGCAATTTACCAATATAATGAGATTTAGCATTTCTGCTGTATAAAAATTTAGCCTTCAATTTCAGTGTAAAAACAAGTTTTAAACATTTCATTTGAACAAAAAAAAAATAAAAAAACAGTCTCAGAACGAAAAAAAAAAGTGATGAGACTCACAAGACAATAGTGAGAAATGGTCATTACAAATGATGACTATTCTTGCTTAATGGAGCACAACATTGTGTGGAGGAATTGAGAGAGAAAAGAGGAGAAAAAAGGGTTCCTAGTAAATTTTGATTTCACCACAAGCTGTTACCACATTATAAGTGCGAGGATTTATGCAAGAAAAAAAAGCAACTAGTTACTTTGAACAAAAAAAATGAAACAAGAAACAGGGGGAGAAAAAAAAATACGAACGTTAGTCTCAAGTTAATTGAATTTCAATTTGCAGTGCAGTCAACCAATGAACCCAAATTAAGCTTAAAAATCTTGTCCCTTTAATGAAAAGAATGACAAAATGAGTGCGCATTCAAATGTATAATTTTGTTAAAAAAACTTTTAGTGAAGTTCTTTTTTTTTACTTTCAGGTATTTTTTTAATTGAGTGAATTACAGAGATTTGCAGTGATTGCCTGCAATCAGGGTGAAATGAGGAGAGAAAAAAAAGCATCTAATGCAAACCAGGTGTTTCCTATTAAACTTTTATGGCAGCCATTTTAACCAGACGTTAAATGTCTAATGTAAGTATGGCTTAGAGACACTTAAGTGACTAAACAAAATAAAGCTTATGTTTAAATGTAAAAAAGAAAAAATTTGGCACTTGAACTTCAACTGGAACCCTCTGAATAATTGTTTCAACATCTAGAAAAAATCCCGTTTTAAAAGTTTTCTATGTTGAAAAATTTGCACTTAGATTGTTTAAGATAAATTTTAAGTGCCAAGTTTTTCTTCTTAACTGTAATAATAGCCTCTTAATATTTTCACTGTTGTTGGGTTGACCAACAGATTTGAAACCAAGGGTCATTTAACAAGTGACATATAATAAGTTTAAAGGACACATCTGCAAACAGCTTCTAAAAAATGATAACGACACCATTCAACACTAAATCTTATTTGTTCCTTTTATCAGTTTTTTAAAAAAAAGCACAAGGAAAGCAAGTGTCCACTTTAAAAGTGACCATCTGATTTATCCAAACAGAAAACAACAGTAATAAGTCATATTGAATCTCTTGTAAACGCGATTGGTCAAGTTTTTTTACATTTCACCATTAAGGCCAATTGTCATCTCGCAACAACAACAAACAATGAATGACCACTACACATTTGAAGACCTAACAAACCCCATTTATCAAGAAACTAAAAGAGGGATGGGGGTATCTTATCTCGGGATATAGATCCTTCTTTCTCCTATTCTTCTTCTGGCCTGAAACAAACTTATTTTATTGTTTTAGTATAAATTCAGAAAATATTCAGCAGATATTTTTTTTTTATAAAAAAAATACTAGCTACACCATATTTCAATGTCTTTTTTTTATCAATTTATCCTCATGTTTCCAGTCACAAAAATAAATCTTAAGAGAATTAAAAATAAGAAATGACAAAATAAAAATAAAAATAATTTTGACGACAAATAACTTATATTAACTGTAAGTTACAAAAGAATGAATGAATGTAAAAAGCCTGGAACACACACTCAGAATTCTACGACAAAATTGCTGGTGTTCACATGCAATAATTGAGAAAATGTGCGCCCTTCATTGAGCAAGAAAAAAAATACTACAGACACAAACAAATTAATATCCATGATTTTTCGAAATTTTAAACGAAAAAAAAATTGAGCTTTGTAACAACTCATTTTTGATCAAATTTTTCGCTCATTTTCGGTGAAAAATTTTCTCATTTGCATATTCCGTTGTAATTTTATGTACGAAATTCCAGCGTGTGTATTCTAGGCTTCAGAGAGAAAAAAAATGAGGATTTCTTAAAATAGAATGTTTGTTCAACTTCTACTGAAAAAAAAAAGATTTTCTTCTTTAAGAACATTACTTTCGATATTAAGACCCCATTTGGACTCCCCCTCCCCCCATTTGAAACCATTGTAGCACACTCACATAGACATAGGCCCCCCTTTACCATTATTAAGACTCGCTCATTACATACATCACAACTTCATACGGACGATTTCTTTAATTAATCTACTGTGCATATAAATTTCTTCCGTTTTTTCTGTTCTCTTTCTTCAGTCTTTTTTTTTTACATACATATGTATACAATGTATACAAAAGCCCTCCATTTAGTCAAATGCAACTTATGCAAGTAAAAACCCATTTATTATTTGGATTAGAGTTTTAAAGTCTGGTTGACTTATGCAAAATGTCCCGTATTTCCCACAACCAACCAACCACCACCACCAACCCCATTTTTTCTCCAACTATCCCTAAAACTTCCTCTAACAAAAAAAAACCTTCATCCAAATATATACAACACGTTAAACGGGACATTTGCCAAAATGCAACCTCTGAAACACATTCTTTATCGCTATTTTATACATTCACTTATGATTCTTTTTTATTCCCTTAAAAGAATGAAGAAGAAGAAGAAGGAGAAGAAGAAAAAAAACTTATTACAGATGACTTCAGTTTCAATTTAAAACTAAATAACAAAGATAAAAGAAAAAGCAAAACAAGACTTTTCAAAATATATGAATTAAAATAGAAGACAATTCCTAATCTGAGTTAGCATAAATATATACAATATGACAGAAATCATAAAACTGAATGACATAAATAATATTCAGTTTGTAAAAGAAAAAAAAACGAGGCATAATTCATGTAGACTTATGGAAAAACCGGAAAAAAAGAAATGGTGTCAAACGAAAACTACAGATTGAATTAAATTAAAAAGAAAATGATTATTAATTCAAAATGTTCTCTTGTCACCAGTACGTTTTAAAAGCAAAAATAACTTCCACCCCACTTTACACAACAAAACTTAGAGGAATGTGCCCCCATCCCAACTTTTAGGTGAGTTTACACTGTGCAATACATTGTTTTAATTGGTCGCAGCACTACACAATTAATTTAAATTTGGATGGAAGCTTTAAATTTTACATATGAAACATTTAAATAATCACTTCTTCCACTCTAATAACTTGCTTACACTTGAGCTAAATGCATTCAAGTTAAATATGTTTAGTTAAGTTATATAGATTTCAGTTAAGGACAAGAACAAAATAAAATTGACTTTACTATTTAATAATTAAACAAATCGCAACACTAAATCAATATTTTGTTAAACCAACTCTCACTGTATTAAAATACAAATTTAATATTTTATATATATATTAAGTTTTGTCTGTCTGTGTATAACGCTGTACAAACAAAGACAAAAGCATTTAAGCACGTCGGAATTTATTTAAATTTAAATGTACCGGGTTTTTTATCATGGTCAACTTTATGTAGCGCTCTCCCGATCCAAAAACCCAAACAATATTAAGGTAAATAAGGTATTAATCCGAGAAGCACTATTAGTTAATGTAAGTTCTAAAACAAAAATGTTAATTGGGTTTTAACTAGTTTGGCATCATGTAGCGAATTTCACCAGATTCCAAACCGATATTATCAGTAGTAGGTACGCCAGTATTTTTTTAAAGATCACAGACCTATATAAATATAGATCTCTAATATAAGTAAGAATCATCCATCGGAAAATTTTTATCTCTGATCCTTCGAATATAATCTTGGATAAACCCAAGTTCAACAAAAAATATAGAAAAAAAAGGCGTCAAAGTGAGGCTAAGAATGACTAACAACGAGGAATGAGAAGAGTCAGGATAGTGTAAAACAGTGACGAAGGTGGTTACTCCCTTGAGCTCCTATGAAATATTACTAGAAAAGGCAACCAAAAAGTGATTTACTGCATTTTCTGGCAATGTCATGCAAAATTTGAAAATATTAATAACAGTTATTACGATAGATAGAGCATCTGTTTGACGAAAAAAACGAGAGAGAGAGAGAGAGAGAGCGGAGTTTGGTTATAGGTGTACTCGTACATATATATGTATTTATGGGTGGTTTGAGCTATAGTGGGTGGATTATAGATGGCAGAAACAAAATACCCAAAAGCCTTTCCGGAAAAGCCAAATGCATCATTAGTAAAAGCATCATGAATAGAATACCAAATAACCAAATAGTGAGTGAGCTGCAATATGCGGCTGTATTTTGTGAATCTCTCTCGTTCTTTTCTCCCCCTCCCCCCCTCGCCTTAGCTTCTACTTCTTCGTCTTCTTTACAAGTCTATATAATAGCTCACGCATGCAAATCATCATTTGTTTAAGTTCCATGGAAAAATATATAGTGGCAGAAAACCTTCCTCCTCTACCTCCTCCTCCTCCTCCTATTACTGCCAATGTATACATACTTTTATCTTCATCTAGTAACTGGTTGCAAGGTCTCTCTACATTACATTACATTGCATTGTAAATGTGACCTACCTCCCTCCCTCCCTCAATACATCCTTCTTTAGCTCAAACCTAACCAAACACTCCTTAAAAACATGCATAATTTCATATATAAGACAGACGTAAAGCTAAGTGCTCTGTTTGTTTCTAAGCGCAAAACCCCAAAGGATGAGGAGTTGGTTGGTTAGTTGGTAAATCGTAGCAAGAGAAAAAGACATGATGCACTTAATCCTATTGGCTGAGCGTGCCCATATTTCAAAATAACCATTTTTCCACCCCACCCCATCTATCTATCTATGGAGTACTAGTATGTATGGGAGGTCTGTCTCACTTATTCCCTAAAAAAAGAGCCTTATGGACGGATTTATAGATATAAGGCCTGCTCAGTTTCAAAGGCAACTAATCCAAAATGTTCTTACGAGATTTCTTTCTCACAATCCATAGTCAACGCACATATACAAGACTAAAGATGAATACACAAAGACAATGAAAGACCTGAAAATATATTGAGATGAGAAGAAGAAATATACGAAGAGGTTCAACTATATTTGTTGTCAACGAAAACGAATTAATTAGAAATGAAAAAAAATAAAGAAATAAAAGCTCAATTAATAATGATTGCATGAAGTTCCTGGAAATATTTTTTTACCTCAATGTCTAAATAAAATTACATTACTAACTAAAATTCCAAATCACTGCTTGTTAGACCTTGACCAATCCAGCCATTTATGCCTTTGCACGGTACAATGTGCATGCATAGAATAAGAGGCTTGTGACCACTCTACACGAGACGTGGTCAATTTATCGGTAACGAAGTTGCTCAAATGTCTCTAACATTTAAACAGTAATTTGAAACGTCAAGAAAAATATCTCATTACAGGAAGGACAGAAAGTATTAATGAATACACACACATTTCTTTCTTAAAAGATGAAAAAAATGTTCTTGAAGAACAGTTTCTTGTTTACAAAATGGCCCTATTTGAGGGCAATGACTCTTAACATGGGTCGTTACTTGACCACAACATTCTAAAAGCTATTGCAATTTCAGTTATTGTGCAGCAACACTTAGTTTGCAGACAGTTTCATTGTTTGTGTCATATCATGATTTTCGACACATCAATTTTCACGTAATATTGCATCTATGGCGGGCGTCATGCAGCACGTCCACGTTGGAGTGTCTGGGCTCTAAATACAACTACACTAGAAAAAAAGGCCTCGCATTTAAATAACACAAACAGCAATCTTGAATTGAGAAACAGCAGTTTATTCTAAAATATTTTATAAACAACTACTGTACTATTTCCTAGCATATCAGAAGTATTTTCGTCTTGCTATATTTTAAAATAAACATTTTATGACAATTTCAAATTTTATATTTTCGTTTTTAAAATCAAATTGGCCGAAAATGAAACAGAAAAATATGTGAAAATATATAACGTTAAAAAAACTTGCAATTTCTTAGTCTTTAACTGCCATTAAAAGCTTAAATTTCAAGATATAAACAAAAAAATAAAATTATATGATCCTTCTAGTTTTTATTAAAGCTGTTTTCAAAACGCAAAAAAGATGCTGGAATTCAGAAAAATAAAAATGTCAGCTAACAGTGATTGCCTACATCCAGGGGCACACTGAGTCTTAAAAAGAAAAACAATCAAATTCCAAATGACCACACTTTTCTAAAGGGTCAAATACAGGTGTTACTTTTAAACACTTTTAAGTAGTAAAGAAAAGACTAGAAATAAAAAAAGTACACTAGTGCCATGCATACAGCAACTTCTAGACTAGATTTGTATTGACCTGAAAGATCATTTGGCCAATTTTCCACTTTGATGAATTAAAAGGTGGATTTCATTTTATGACTATATTTTAACAGCTTCCTGGCGAACATAGATAATAACGGATGGGTTAAGGTTTATGCATTCACTCGAACATTTAAGCATGTGGTGGTAGTGGGTTTTATATAGAAAAGTGAAGGGGAGAAAGAAACACATTGAGAGAGAATAAAGGGGGTTTCTGGATGAATGAAAGGGAGGGGGGGGTTCAAAAAAGGCAATGCAGACTTCTTTAAACACACCTCCCCAATGTACCACCTACAACCACCATTTTTCCGTCAAAACAAACAAACCAATTTTGAAGCCCCATCCTTAACGCCATCATCATCATCATCATCATCATCCTCAACCCACTTTTTCTCAAAAACGCAACAGTATTAAAAGCTTAACATTAGCTAAAGCCAGTTTCAAGAGTTGATTCCACCTAAATTATTGTCAACATGCCATCAAATAAGAAGCGCCATCTATCACAATATTTTTTTTATATATAAAATTAATAATTCTAGCCTCCTCCTCCTCCTCTTTCTTCTTCCCCCGCACACAAAATATATCAACAACAAAAAAAAGATGAGATTAGTTTAAACAAAAAACGCATTAATGAGATTATAAAACTGAAATGATTAAGTGTCCTGAAATACCCTCATCATTTTGTAGACGCCTGAAAAAAAGGCAACAAAAAACATTTCAATGCGGATCCGCATTAATAACAAAAAGACAATTAAATGTCTGCTTTTCTAAGTAACAATTTTTATGTCACAAGAAATGAAAATCAATTTTCAAAAAAAAAAAAACGGAGACAACCAACCTTCAAGTGAAAATTATTTTTTTCATACAGGTCTCAACTAAGAGATCTCCTCACAATTTTTTTTTTACTCAGCAAAATATAAATCTCAATTAAGAGCCTATAAAACATTTAAGATAACCGCCATTCAACGAAGTCCATTAACTTCATGACAAAATTTCCCATATACATACAGTATATACCCGTAATTAAAACGACTTCAAACTTATACAACGACAAATTAGATTATATTTGAAAAATGGCAACGCCATAATAACAAAATTTTCAATCGATAGAACACAGCAAGAATTGATTACAAAAAAACCCAACAATCACCATTTTCTACCTAAATAAAAATAGGAAATAGAATACATAATTTATATGTTACAGTAAATACTTGAAATTAACTATTACTAGCTTTAATAATAGAAAAATTAGTTAAAAATATTTATTTAACTGATTTTTAGATATTTGGCAAAAACCTTTTACTAATTCCAACCTTTGCTACAATTTAGCTAACCTAAAGAGGTTAATATTAACTAATTTTACAATTTTAGCATTTAGGGTCGTATCCTTATTTATTACAAAGGCAAAGCTTAAGTAGTGTTTAAACTAATCAATATTTACGTACATAAAACTCCCTATCAACTGAGCATACTTGACTCGACTTCGACTTAGAATACGACGACCCTTAAAAGTATAACATACATTTGCATATAAATTAATAATGAATATCACTACAACTAGAAATATAACCATGGTTTTGAAAACAACTTTTAAAAACTAGAAAAGTAACTGAATAATGAAATGGTGTTTTTTTTTGTACCTTGAAAATCATCAAACAAATTTTCGACTTAATCTTAAAACAGTTCATTTTAAAAGAAAAAAGATTATAGAAATGTGACCTTAAGTTATCCATCCACAATCTCTTCTGGCTTCGAAAACACTTCCAATTTTGTTTAAAAATTAAATCTAAAATGTAGAAATAATCAAAAATTTTATTTCATTGTTCTCTTTCATTTTCATATTTTTCCATAGCTACTGGTAACACAGCCCATCAGTATCCAATTTTTATTTTCAACATACTGTACATGTAACTTTTACTTTGAACTTAATAGAAAATAAATGAGAAATGTGACAATAAAAGATTTTAAAAAAGATGAATTTCTAACTGACACTCATTTTGCAGGTCAAATAAGTATTCACTATTCAGTAATAAAAGATATATAAAAGTAAACACAAGTAGTGGTTTTTGTATTGCAAACGTTCAAAATGGAAAATTTGCAAATATTGCGTAAAAAATAATAATAATATGAAGAAGAAAAAAAAGTGAGATTAAGTTTTTTTGGGGTGGCCGTGTATATGATGGGCATTCATCAGGATTATAGAGCAGCAAAGGATGTGGAAGATGATGTGAAATATGTAAAAGCAATACATTGTGACAGCATAAGAAAGACGAATTCTACGTTAATATCTATCTTTAGACTTCAAAGACTTGAGAAGAAGAAGAAGAAGAGAAACAAACAAGAAATGCTTCAAACCCACCAACAACCAAACAAAAAATAACAACAATACACAACAACAACAAGAACAAAAAAACCTTCTCACAAACAACATTTTAACTTGAAAGTCTTCACGCATCACTTCTTACCAGATTTGTTTTAGTTCCAATAAAGTTTGAACTTAAGGCAACTTTGCTGAGATTTTTTACAGAGAATTATTTGGTTTAAAAACATAATAAAAACTTTAAAAACATAATTTCATCTTAAGTTTCATCTGTGTCATAATTTCAAACATAGCATTATATATTTTCATAATGATAATTTATGAAAAATAAATCATTTTTTTTCATCCTTATGAGCCTATTATAATAAATTATGACTAATGCAACATTTATTGTTTTCATATCTTTGTCATAAAAGTCATTTCTAACTCATCATTTATTAAGACTTTTTAATTGAAAATATCAGGCTTTTTTTATAAAATAATGTACTATTTTGTTTTAAAGTGTCAAGAATACAATATTACTATGGCAATAGCCTCCTTCCTCATTTAATATAACGAATTCCTATGAGAGATGCATTGTATATTTTCAAATTACCCTTCTTCTTCCAATACAAAAGTAGGTCATGTCTTCCTAATATGTTAACATCGCCTATGGCAAATAACCTCATATTCTTCCTCTTTCCAGTCTCCCACTATGGAAAGCCTGATGAACCGCATAAGAAATGACCATTTTTAATCGTTTCAAACAAAAATAAATGTCATTTTAATTTTTGAAAACATTAAAAATAGTTCCCATTTGTAAAATTAAAATAGGTAGCCATCTTTGGGATGTGCAGATTCATTTAGTAATTACAACAAATTACTAGAATTTGATCGAAAGTTAATCATTAATCATAATTAATAAATCAGTTCATAGATTGT
Organism: Brachycybe producta; assembly: GCA_036925085.1. NCBI lineage: Eukaryota > Metazoa > Arthropoda > Diplopoda > Playtdesmida > Andrognathidae > Brachycybe > Brachycybe producta. The sequence goes on along the minus strand of JAUPFP010000008.1, from coordinate 6,646,717 downwards.
TTTGATTTTCACAAAGTTGCATGTTAATGAATCAGTGACCGACATACAAAAGGTTCCATCCAGATACATGGGGCTCCCATTCTGGAGGCCAGAACTTTTGGCATTCAATCCTCACATTCTTTCAAATATTGCCTATTTTTTTTCCAAAGAGCAAACAAAAGGAAATCAAAAAGGAAACAAAAGTACAGGAAAATACAGGAAATACAGGATTACGGGGAAAGTCCCGGGAAGAAAAATCACTTATTCATTTTATCAACTACAAATAGGACAATGCTCAAAAGCAAACGCAATAAATATTTTGAAAATAGTAAATAGAGAGGAATTCATCATTAAAAAAATGAAAATAAATAAAAGTAGAACTTACCGATCGAAGGTGAGCAAAAATGTTTCTTCCATGAGTTCTTCTTGAAGCTCTTTAACAATCTATCTAACTGGAACAAAATGAAACAAATGTTAAAACATACAACATACTCAAAAAACAATAATAACGATAATTAATAAATTGTGGACATTGTCACAACATCCAGTGTCACAAACTTTAACCAAGATATACAGAGGTAACTCCTATGAAGCATTTCGTGCCAAAACTGAGTGTGGCCAATAGATGGTGCAAGCTGTACTTAGCGCTTCAGTTACAAAACAATTCAATAGACGAACAAAAAATGGATGACATTGTAAGCAAGATGGCTTAATTTTAGCTACAAAAAGCAGACGATTCTTCACTCACTTTAGGTGGGTTTTTTTTGTCTGACATGAAGTTGCTGTACCTTTATAAATTTATCTTGGCTTTAACCTATTTAGAGGACTTTCGTAAATCTTGGTTAGAGAACCTTTTATTAAAAAATAGAAGCCTTTGAAGTAAAGGGCTTTGTAAATGATATTTTTTTCCATAGCAAAACAGAATTAATTTCACATGAAAATGGTTAACTATTTCAGGCAATCAAGTAAAAAATTTGAAGCTTTCCAAAAAAAAATACCAAGCCTATTTTCTTGAACTAAAAGGAATGGCTTTCCAACTGACAACTTATTTGGACATACCTATTTTATTTAAGCTATCTCAAAGTAATTATTACTTTTAAAATGATTTCAATTTCAGTAAAAAAAAATTTCAAAACTTGTTTTTTTTTTGTTTTCTTTTAAATTTCAACATAAATTGCAAAAGTTGTCATCTTCAAATTAGAAAAAAATATGACAAATAAGTTAATATCAATGTTATCCAGATGGCAGCAGTAGTTCTTAAAAAACACTTTAGAATGGTAGCCTATTTTAGCCGGTTTACTACTCCTTCTATATAAATGAAATTTACTGAATGGTTTTGGTGCAGAAATGCTGTGTAATGAATGAGCCCTTTTCAATGCCCTTCACTTCTTATTAAAACATAATTTCTTTTTAAAAACGTACAATATTGTACACATGAAATAAACTTTCATCATCAGATTACTACATTGATATTTTACATGGAACTAACTCTGCTGGAATGGATGCAAGTGAATCACTTGTGCTACACAATAACACATTACAAACTAATAAGACTAGTTTCTTTTTTAAATATGTAAGGTATTATTATTATTTTGTTGCAACCTAATTTAAATATATTCAAATTAGTTCTCATTCGATATTCCAGACAATAACTATTCATACAAAAAAATATAACTCAATGTGTGTATATTATAAAAGGGGGAGAGAAAGAGAGAGAGAAGGGCTTCTAAGTTTTTTTAATCTTATTATTTTCTAATAGCCCAATGATTATACTTTGAAGAGAAGAAGAAAAAAAAATTCCAGTTTAATCTTAAAGAGCTCTAAATTAGCACCCATAAAAACGTCATTGCAAATATATATACCAAATATAGGCCTAATTACGTTATTAGCCTCTATAATAACCTCATTTAGACACACACTTCAGTAGAATTAAAAAAAAACACACAATCAACTATTAGTAGTAAAGTGTAGTATAGTATTATAAACATGATGTCTAAAGGTTCAAAAAACTAGTCCTCAAAAGAAGAAAAAAAAAGCAAAGGCAAATATAGTAAAATACCACACATTGAAGATCTATGCAAAAATGACAATTTCTTTTTCGTTTTTTTTTCTGCACTTTCAAAATAAAGAATAAAAAAGAGGTTTATTTTTTATAGTCTTTGAGTGTCGTTCGATAATTGAGTTTCTTTGAAACACCAAGAATAATTTTAACGGTCTCTCTCTCTCTCTCTTTTTTTATCTCTTGTCTGAATCCCATGTTTAGTATTCATGACCGCATATTACAAAGTCGTTATCACGTCTTTCAAACTGAATGAGGAGCAAATAAAAAAAAGAGAGAAAAGAGTGGAGAAATTCCTCACCAACCCACCCCAAATATAACCTCAATGATAACTGACAAAAAAAAGTCTCCAAACAAAAAAAAACCTCTGGTATTCATGTACAGGACCTATATACAAACTCACTCACTCTCTCTCTCTTTTCCCATTTCCAATTTCCTTCCAATATGGCAAAAGGATTTAGTCTGTATATCTATATCTATATATATAGTCATTGTAATTCACAATGTCGTTGGATATATTTGGAGGATATTTTGAAATTGATCAACGTTTAACGTTTTCTCTTTCTCTTTTTTTTTTCTTTTCTGTAATAATGATAGTCACATAATTTAGGTTCACATGCAGTCACCTTTGCCAATAAACTTCATGCACTTCAACCCCTTTGTGCAATTTGACGTCATCAGTAGTTAAAATGGAGGTTTGATGTCAAGTGTTTGTTCACTTGCAACAGCAGCATGTTACCATTGATGAGCATTTACTACCATTTACCACTTAACAGTAATTTGCATACCGGATGCCTTTTAGAATGTAGAGACCTACATAAAGCCCATGGGCCGGCATTTTTATATTAAAGGCCCATGGGCCTGGTGGGCTGAGCCCAGCATAAAGTCCCATGGGCTGGGTATCATTCTCTAGACTGGAAAACCTTCTCACGTTATTTTCACTAGTCTGCTGCTTCTACTATAAAGAACGAGATTCATTATTTGAATCAACAGTGTTGAAACCAACAAATCAAGACGTTCAACATGTCCACATACAAACAGTAGCACAACATATCATAAAATGAGTGAATTTAACCTTGACTTTAGGATATTTTAATGTGTGCTTCTTTCTGAATGGCTATAAGCCATCCAACAAGAATACTATAACTAGGGGATGTTTTTGGGTGTTAAAACACCCTACAAAATAATAAAAACAAATTTAAATTAAATTAAATTTCCAAAAAAAAAATTTAACTAAAATGTTTAATTGAACAGCTGATTTTCGAAATGTGATTATTCTACGTTTCAAAAAATTGAAAGTGTGCTTATATAGTATTTTCTTGTTGATATCGTCCAAAATAAACTTTTTATAGACAAAAATTAGAAAAAAAATATTGCACGTATATGCCTTGCTTCCACTGGAGCGAAAATTTGAACTTTTTAAAGATTTCAACTGGTGAAAAATTGAACCAACGTGACCGTTCCCCATAATAGTGAATGGGCGGGAGCCACGTATGTTTTTCACCAGTTGAAATCTGCAAAAAGTTCAAATTTCCATCCCAATTTAAACAAGGCCTTAAGTTTTAACATTTTCAAACTGACATAAAAAGCTTATTACCGAGTATGAAATTTTTTTCTTCTTACTAAAATGTACGAAACATTTTTTGTGTCATTTATTAATTACTGATGAGACCTTACTCTTGAAGGAGGTTGCAATAACAATAGCTAAACAAAAATTAGAAATTCTGTTCTAATCTCCACAACACACACATGTTTCAAGAGTCATGTTTCGTTGCGCAACATTTCACAACAAATTGTTGAGTAGTGTGACCCCCTACCAAGATGCAGAAAATAAAACACATTCGATAAGGCTCAAATATTGCATGCCATTCATAGTTAATTTATCACACAAATCAACAGTAGTTTACTACTACTCGACTGTACAAAAATGTTCAAGAATGTAGTAAAAGAAATATTTGCATATATTGTTTAAGTCTCCCCCTTTCTCTAAAAATGACCTTTTGCTACCTTTTTATATGTAAGAAAATAAAGAAGAATGTCTGTTTTGACCTCCAGTTCAAAATGGAAACATAAATAAAGTAGAAAAACAACCTTTTACACAACCAAGTAGATTACTATATACTATATATGTATGTAGGGCATATATGCTAAAATACAAGATAGAAAAAAAAACACATCAAATTCAACATATCATGAAGGGTTTTGAAAAGCGTAAAGACACATCCATGAGCAAAAAAAAAAAAGAGAAAGAAAGAAATTTACATCTTCGATCGAACAGAATGAATGACACTGAAATGTCCTCAAAAAATATAAGAACTCATCGTCAAAAAAAAGATAGACTGAACATCATGGACATGTACGTAGTGTAGTGTGCCCCCCCCCCCCCCCACAACCTAACCAGCCCCGGGTTATCTTGCTACAATTTTTCTTCTTTCTGTCAGATATGGAAGGAATGTTTTGCAATCACTCCGAGAACATCTCAGTTAGCTTTTTTTCCCCAACTACTTCTTCTTTGATAACTTATGTCATAGAAAGAGAATCACAAAAAAATATAGAAGTTTTCCTACTGAATATTCAATACGAATGTACAGTATATAATATATAGGTGTGTTACCTGATGGCATTTAAAAATGGACCAGGGGCCATATGTTATAATATTGCTATGACTACGCCAATCATGGTCAAGCAACTATATATTTAAAAAAAAATTTTTCGTTGTTACGGATCAACATTTTACATTTCTAATATTAGATTATTTTATTAATAAACAAGTTGGACCACAGTATATATTATTAGGTGATTTTCAAAAAAGACAAAGAAAAAGAAGACGAAAAAAAATATAGATGCAAAAAAAAACCCTTTCAACAGGAAGTCAATAAAATGTGGCCAGAAGCATAAACATAAAACATGAATTTCTATTCTACACATCGAGTTTATCATTCACGGGAGTTACACACAGTGTACTGTATATACAGGTTTATACACTATGTTCAAATTGCTTTACATAGGAGAAAACTGCCTAAATGCACATTCAGCAATGTGGGGCCGCCTCGTGTTTATATTTGCATATAGTTATATGTGTTTGGTATGACAAACATTTTCTACTTGATTTCCACGGAGACATTTGACCAACCAGATAACCTTCTATTTCAAACGTTGACAGCTTTAAAAAAAATTCTTAAATCATTTTTTGTCAATTTTGGATAGTTTTTTTTATTAGAGTCAAAACCGGAACTTAAAGAGAAAATTTAGTTTTAGTTTAGTGAAAACTAGTTTTTCAGCCAGTCAAAAAAAAAATGCTATTATTATATTTTTCATATGCACAGTCAGGCTTTGGTTGTATTTGAGGCTATTTGCTAGCAAAGCAAGTCGTTTTCGAATGCACCCATAAAATGGTAAAAAGAAAAACTACGAAAACCTTATGTGAAGTTAAGCTATCTTGTTTGTACTGTAAATGTACAACCTTAGTCGTTGCTTGGGGTTTGCTTATAATAGTGAATTTCCCCCAGACATACTAGTTACTGTAAACCAAAATAAAAGTTAACATGTAACTCGTATCTGGCAGTCCCTTAACCAATCATAACCTAGTTTATTTTTTGTCAATTCCGGTTTTGACTGTAACACATACTGTAAATATTAAAAAGCAAGAAAAGGACATTTTCAACTATATTCTTTTAGATGTTTAATCATTTTAAGTTGATTTTTATGTTCATGAATATCGACTTAGTGAAAGCACGAATAATCTAACCAAAAAAATGAATCATGCATGATTCATTGATAATAAACGAAAAATCAACATAAATTTTGTTTTGAAGCTCAAACAAAATTAAATCAACAAAAGTAAACAAATAATCTTTAATTTTTAGTAAAAAAAAAACTAAATATTTGAAACCATTTTGATAAAAATGAAGTTCATAAACATAAAAAATATGAAATGGAGAAAAAAAAAACTATATTTCTATAATTAATATATGGTTATATATTTCATGTTGCAATTTCGAATTCCACTAAATTGGGAATAAATATCACATAAACAAATATTACATATTACTTCTTAAATTAATTCAGCTTTTTTGAATGGATGGTATTTTTTCTGGTTAAACTACTGACCTCAAATGTTTTAGAAAAGTGAAAAATAAACCAAAAAGATTTTTCCATAAAATGCATTGAAAGTATTCAAAAAAAAAACCCCCCAACTGAATTAAAATAAATTATCAGTATTAAACAAAATCAATAATCAGGTTTTCTATGGCTCTCTAGACTGAAACACCATAAATAACTAATTTTTTTTTTCCAATTAAATGAAAAACAACTTTGAAAACAACAAACTCCAATTCATCTGATGACAGTTTTGAAATTCTCAAGTTCTGTTAGCATAAAAACAACAACATGAAGATAGACTTCTATTAGCTGCTACACAGATTTTAACTTATAGTAATTGCAAATCTAAACCCAGTTGTGACAAGAGATGCGTCTGTTTTCCATAGTAGGCCACACAATGGTAGTAAAATTCTACCTATGGAGATAGTTACGTCACAGATTACCCAGGAGGTGTGTAGTGCAAGCAAAACAAACTTGGTATTCGAACTTCCAATTGAACTCGTTTATGTAGGGATCTACTAGAAATACGCCTTGTAAAAGGGTACTTGACAAAATAGGAGGGGTTTTTTGTGCATAGTATGAACCGTATTCTGAAAGTTAAAGCTGAAGATCAAGTGTCATAAGTTTCCTTTTTAAATTTAAGCCTAAATGTAACAGGGTGCATGCAGTTCAGAATCTACTGCAACATACCATATATCAAACTAGCCGAAATTACGAATCAAGAACTAAGCGCAGAAGATGTTTTCTACGAGTGATTGGATATTGAACACATGGCTATTAAACATCATGGAATCATGGGTAATGCATCTTAAATGAATCTTTAATGACTGAATGTATTTTATGTTTGTCGTTAGATGCTGCTTTCAACAATGTTCCTACCAATGGCAATAATCTAAAATACTAAATGTAAATGCGGAATTAAAAAAAAAAGTTAGCCTTTCCGACAACGAAAATCCGTATACGAAAACGTCATTTATAATAAAGTTATGCTTAAACCATGACGCAAGACACAACTTTCTATAATAAGTTTATGTAGAATTTTAAGTTTAGCTTTGTTTTTCACTTTCGATCAAGTAACGTTTTAAAAGGTTTAGCTAGTTTTGCAACATCAAGCTACAAATGGAATGATAATGTTTACGACAATTTACCACATCATGAAATGACGCATAAACACTTCTTCTAACCAACTCACTTCTGAAATACAAATAATGTATCATTGAAAAATACCCATTTCTATAATTCTTTAAAACATATAAATATAAAAAATGAGTTCATTCCACTTCATAGTGTAATCAGCTTGATTTTGGTAACATTTTCTACGTTGCAACTATGGCAACTAAGCCTAGACAAAAAAAAAAAGAAAATCGAAGATTTGTGCATTGAAAAAAAAAACAGAAATCTAAACTAGTTGAGAAACCACAAAACTATAGAAGTTTTCAAATCGTCTCTAGAGCTAGAAAGGTAAAAGAAAATCAGGCTAAGCTAATAAATAGTCCCAAGCCTTAGTAATAAAAAAAAGCAAAAGGAGAAAGAAAAAAATGTGCGATGAGTAATGAGATTTTTGTATTTAGATTCGTTAGTAAAGAAAAGTGTGTAGCAAATTTCATGAGAAACATTTTGTTGCTGGAGGAACAGGAAGCTAAACAGTTAGATTCTTTAAATACTAGTAGTAAGAAATAAGCAAGAAAGCTGACATGTTGACAGCTTAAATGAATGAGTTTGGTATTAACGGTTCCTTCATCCATAATATTAAGACTAACAACCAGAATTTCTTTTTTTTTTGTTCTTTTCCTTTTTTTTACGAAAATAAGTAGGATGATCAAACAAAACTCACTAATTGTCAATAGGCGCTGTTTGCACTCTTATGTTTCGTACCCCTTAAAGTAAAGTTTTGTGTCGCAAGAAAAGAAAAAAACGAAGTGCATCACGATTTTTCTACCAAAGAATTCAACACGTTTATCTGTCATCCCTTAATTTGTGTTTACACCGATAAGAAAATGCTAACTAGAAAAGTTGGCCAACAATTTTTAGCAAGGATTCACACTGACAATATTTGCTGCCACAAATGTGACTACAGTATAAAACAAAGCCGACAATATTCAGGTCAGCATTTATTTGTTGCCTGTTTATACTGCTAACATTTCTTGGTCAATAGCAACGACCAACAAAAAATGTCGGTCCAAAAGCAAAATTGCTCTCATTGTTGGCCAACAAAAGATGATAGTTTACGTTTTGTCGACATTTATTGGCTACCATTCCTAAAGGCGGGTAAACAGCCAACAAAACACCAACACATGCATCATCTAGCATCACTAGAAACATACAAATGTTTAGGATTTTAAACATAATTTTAAATATGCTTCTGATTGAGTCCTAGCCTCTTTACAGTGTGTTTTGTAGGACGAACAGGTCACACTCCAATTTGTCGATTGCCAACTTGCCACACTGTTTGGTTCCAATATATTTGACAATGCACGCATGTCTTGAGGCTGCTTCCCAAACAATATTTTGGCAGTGTGAACGTACCTTCATTACCATTTTGAGCTATTAACCTTTACATATAAATTTTACCTTTAAAACATTATATATTTGTAAGCCACTTCTCACTTACAAAGATTCATCATTTTGTCAAATGCTGCAGACAACAACAGAACACAATTAGATTGAAAGCAAGAGGCTCTAAAATGCCTCAACTTTGATTGAGTAATGTTATTTGTTTTTTACTACATTAAAGTAAAAATAGCTTATTAAATTTCATTTAGAGATATTAACATAAGAAACAGTAGTTATTAATTTAATATTTTAATTTACAATAATTTCTTTTACATGTTCGTCATTTATTTGGGGTTTCAGACAAAAGATTGCTGCATATCTCTCTCAAGATCTCTTTCTTTTTTATTTTTGAGGTTTTTTTTTGCGATTTTAATAGAGAAAGAGAGATTGAAGCACTACTTGTAAATTTATAAAAAATAACATGAAACATGCCAAAATTGGCCACCTTTTTATTTTTTTGTTTGAGGGCGGGGAAATTTGTAATTATTGGAGGGAGTCTCTCTCATCAAATTATTTTTGTGTACAATATGAAAGCTGAAACGTTAATTTTAAATTATAAAAAATAATAATTAACAAGCTGGATGTATCTTATTCGTAAGGGAACGTCCATTAATTAATTATAAATTACTGAAATTAGGACAGGAAACCTTCTTACTCAATTATCAGTTTTCTCATTTTTGTTCTCTAAAACGTAGGCTACAGTCAAAAAGTAAAATGTAACCTCAGTTAGGTGCAAAAAAATAGAAACTTGTCACTTGAAATTTTAACTTAAAAATGAGAGTAGATCATTTATTTTGTCCCTGTAGCCCCTCCTCCCATAGGAATGTGACGCCACTCTTTGACTTACCTTCCCTTTTTTTCACGTGGCAAACTTTTAATTGCGTCGTCGCTATTTCTACACGTGCTCTCTTCACTTATAATTATGTTCTGGGTGTAAGTTTGTCCACGTGCTGATAATTAAGGTTGTTTTGGATGCTTTTAGAGCTAAAAGGCTACATTCGATTTCAACTTAATTGGCGACGAGTGTTGTTGGCCATCTATGGAGGGGTTGCAGGCGCCATCTACCTTGCATTTACATAAGTATTTTTCTATGAAGCCCCTCTTAACAGTCAACATAGGGTTCACACACACAGCATGTTATAATGTTGCTCAGCTTATTTAAATTTTCATTTTTGAATTTGAAACTAATTGTAGCCTACGGAGCTTTTTAGAACTAACTTAAAAAAAAACTGAATAGTAGAATCTTTTTAAAAATAAACTATCTTAGTGACATTTTAATGGTAACTATTAAAAAAATTATAACCAATTTAAAATAACCATCTTAAAATGTTTATAATTACATTATATATATATATATATATATATATATATATATATATATATATATATATACAAATATTTTTATTTCTATAAATTATTCTTCCAGTTTCAAATAAAAATTCAATTTTCTTGTAAAATTTTGTTTAAAAAAACTAATTAAGTAACTCTGAATTTAGATTTTCCTCTGGCTACATCTTAACTAACTAAATGAAAATTAATACTGAATGAAATTAATTTCCTCCTTTTTTCCAAAATATAACTAAACATTGTTTTGTTCTTCAGTTGAAATAATTATTGGACGCCCCCTTAAGATAAGTTTTTTTTGCTGTAGTTTTAGTATATTTTCTAAAGCCCTCCCCCCCCCCCAAAAAAATGAATTACAATATTTAATTAACAATAAACCGAAGAAATAATTTTGAGTAAAAATAAAAGGAATTTACATATTCATGTACACCTACATTAACCACAAAAATGTGTTTCAACAGGTGTATTTCGAGAGAGCTTCAGATTGAGGAGAAATCGAATGGGAAAAGTTTAAAAGAAAACGAGCAAAAGAAAAAAATGGACATCAACATTTGCATTTTGTCTGAAAAATGTAAAAAAAAAAATTAAATTTGGCAAGATAAAAAAAATCTTTAAAAGGGTTTTTATTTGTTTAATCATAATGAATAATTATAGTCGATATTTTTTTTTTAAAAAAATGAAATAATATATTATTCTGATTAATAGAATGGACAGAAGGTGTGGTTGTAATTGGTTTTTTTGTTCTTAAAAAAACAGCAGGTCAATAAGAGAGACATTACAGACAAACGCACACAAACACTGAGAGAAATTGAGAGAATATTTTGTTTGTTTTGTTTATTGGTATTCAATGCACACAACCCCAAATTAAACAATATCATTGGCTGTGTTCGGTAACGTCAACATGATGAGAACACACCCAACTAACCACGAATACTTTTATTTGTTAACATTTGTACTGATGAATTATCTTTTTCATTGACGACATTGACGATTCCTTTTTTTAATGCTTCGCACTTATTTAAAAAATGGACTTATTATCACAATTGAGTGGGGGCAAATTCATGAATGTGCTTACTATTAGGTGATGTCTTTATATACAGGGTGGGCCAAAAAAAATGAGAACATCTTGTAGCATACGAGTTATTTAAAATATAATTTAATTAATTATATTGTTTCATGTAATTTTGTTTGTATTTCCCGCGGTCTTTTGTGACTGTGAGGATCATCATCTTGACTGCAGATCAGCCCATTCACCCGCTCAATATTCTGTTGTATTCTGGCAGATTTTGGTCTACCACTTCTGGTTTTACGTTCTGTTGTACCGTCGTTGTCAATTTTATTGATAACCCGACTAACACTAGCTATGCTCCAGACTTTGTTTGGAAACTCATTGGTCATTCTCCTAGCACCCCACTGTTTTTCAATTCGCAAATGTTTAATCAGAATACGGTCTTTCGCGGTAATTTTTGTCATTCTTGGTAAAAAACATTTAACCTGCTGATGTAAACAATTGGCATATTAAAACCAAAGATGGCGCCCGGAAACTGTCGAAATACAGACATCATATAGCTAAATAGGTAAGTAAGTAAATGAGTGAACAATTTAAGCTATTATGAATACAGTTAAACAAATTTTGATGTAATTATATTACTTTTTATGCGATATTCTCACTTTTTTTGGCCCACCCTGTATAGAGTCTCATGCAGACCTGTGCAAAAGAATAACGAACCAAACACCGAAGCGAGCAAAATAGTGCAACATTTCACCAAACCTGCACCTTGAGTGTTCCTACACAGACTATTGATCTTCTTGCAAACAATCAAAGGGAGGTTCCATAAGCACGTTTTCAGCAAATTAGAACGTGTTCACGACCACCTGACAATGTTCACCATAATATGGTTCGACATTGTCTTCTGCTGGTCTGTTCGAGGCTTTCACTTTTTTTAACATATAGTCGGTTAAGAAGTGATACCATGTAACTGACATTTTTGGTGCTTTTTAGGTTTAGCGAGCTTGCACGTCGAACAATCCGAGAATTTTCTCGATGGACCACTAAGTTCGAGTGCCGGAATTTTTCATTATGATTTTATGAGAAGAAAAAAAAGAAAGGTATGAAAATATCTAAGAAAAACAATTTCGCCAGCTTTTTTAAGTTTTTGACTCGCTACGCTCGCTAAAAGAAATTAACACGTTTATTGTGGGTAAAAATGAAAATATAGCCAAGTGAAATTTAAAAAAAAAACTTATGCACGCTTTTAAAAACAGTGAAAAAGAAACAATAGAAAGATTTGCAAGATTCTGTCATTTTCTATACAAATTAAAAGAAGGCTACATTAAAAAAAATCTTAATCTTTACTGTATTTTCTTCACAGAAAATGACAGAATCATCAATCAGTCACTTTTTCTTTGGTTACCGAACACAGCCACATATAATCGTCACCACCAACCATCATCAATGTGCAAAAAAAAAAAATACGAAATTTATTTCTGTATTTTTTTAATTATAGTTTGTTGTTATTTTTAGAAATAAAAAAAGTTTGTTTTGCATTTACGTTCTGTCTCTCTTTCGGTGCATTTTTATATATTTATACAGAGGGGCTGAGGGAGGGTCGACACGTCAATGAATAATTATAACAAGGACATTTAATTTCTCAATTTATACCCAATAATATCTATGTACATTAAAACAAACAAAAAATTTTTTTCAGTATGTTGTGTTTTGTTTGGGCTTTTTTTTGTTTTTTTTGTTCTTCAAATATTGTTCTTTTATTTACTTTTCAGTCAAAGTCAGGTCTCTAGGATCGAAACAAGTTACTTCTATTTTTTGTTTGTCCCATACTTCGATCTGATGTCGCGTGGTCATCGTCATGTTGGCACGGCCTGCTACTTGCCACCTTTTAAAGCTGCACGGGCACACACCCACACGCACAGAAAAAAGTACGCACTACCGGAAACTTCAACACGTCTCATGACGTCGTACACAGCACGAACCAATCGGAGCCGGTTGGAAACGCGCAACATCACAGAGATTTTAGAGCGCGATAAAAATGGTTATTAAAGTTTAATAAAACACATCATGCACACACACACACGCAGAGAAAAACATGGGCTGACGTCACTATAAGAAGGGCTGCTCACACGAGCCAGTCAGTCATTAATTTATCTATTTTTGTTGTTGGGTTGGAGTCATAATATGTCAACACTTACTTTTAAGTAATATAATTTTAACAAATAATTACGGTTTAAAAAATGTTTATTATTTTTTTTTTTAAAAAAATGTTTAGATATTTTTTTACCTTTCGAAGTTACCTTTTTTTTGTCGTTTTCTTTTGTCAATTTCGTAGTATTTAACCGATGTTGTTCTTCAAATTTGCTTTTTTTTAAATTCTTCTGTAGTTGTTTTTTTTTCTTTCTGTAGTTTACGAAGAAAAGTAGAAAAAAACATGAGCAATATATTTTCTGTTCTTCACTGCAAGAAAAACCCCCCACACAAAAAACACCAAAAATTTGTCATATGTTTCAAAACTTTCCATCTTTTTCGTATATATGTGTCATTAAATACACATTTTAAAAGTTAATTAGTGAAGAATTTGGTCCTAAAAAAATTGGACCTATTATTTAACTTCACTTTATATTTTTCTCATCCCTCATAGTTTTATTTTTTTTAGAGAGGAGGAGGTTAATTAATATTTTTATTTTTTGGTTTTTTTGTTTGTGTGTGAAAATGATTTTGGACTAACCATTCGATGTTTTGTTATGTCACTTTTGTAGAACTTAAAAGAGATGATCTCTCTCTATGTCGATCCCTATTATAAGATAAAATCGCAAATAACCCAAGCGACGAAATAAGCGGCTGACGCAGCCATTACGACAATTGTGTCGCAAGAACAACATCCAGAGCCAGCGGCAAGTTTCCCATGCTGCATTGCTGCCGGCTTTTCACCTGAAATATAAAATAAATACAAAGAAAATTTTTATTGTAAACAAGTTGAGAAAAGACATTTTTTTTTCTTCTTATAAAAACCACCAAACTCTAGGGCTATGTTTTGACAACAAAAAAATGCCAGTACAGAAAACTGTATTTTGTTCTCCTGTCTGTCATTTCAGTGTATTCAGTAAACATGAAAAAAAGAAATGAAAATAATTTTGTATAGTTTTTTCTCTTTTTTGAAACAAAAAAAAACTGAAAAACTTATTTTTTCAATTAGGAATCACCAACGGGAGGAAAATAAAATTCTATGTTTAAACAGTAACAATATTGAAACAAAGAAAACAATAACTTTAAACTAAAAAACATTTCATTTATTTATTTAAAAAAGAAATAAACAAGAATGTTTTAAATAAACTTTTAAAACAATGAATGTAAAAACGTCTTTTCAGATATTAAAAACAAAATAAATGGATTTTTTGTTCGTTAAATGTTTTTTTCTTAGTTGAGATGAGAATTTTAAAGTTCAGACAAAAAAAAATAAACTGAGAAAGCGTAAAAAGAAACAATAAATGTAAGAAAACAGGTAAAACACATACTGAGTGTACATGTTATTTGTTAACTCAAGATATTATTATTTGAATTATTTAAATGAGCGGCGTGGTGGTCGTATATTGTTTAGATTATTCTGATTGTTCTTTGTTGCACGGCTGAAATTTCCTTTTGTAATGTGCTTTTTCCCCTTTGTATACTGTCTTTTAGAACTGCCCTTTTTTCGTTTTGCACTGTCTTTTTTTGAACTGCCCTTTTTTTGAACTGCCCTTTTTTGAACTACCGTTTTTTGGACTGCAGTTTTTGAACTAACTTTTTTTGGACTGCAGTTTGTTACAGCGCCCTTTTTTGCACAACCCTTTTCCTTTTGAACTGTCTTTTTAGAACTGTCTTGTTACAGTGCCCTTTTTTTCTTTTGCATTGTTTTTATCCTCTGCAGTATGAGCGCGCACATTAACAGAACTTCCAGAAAATAAGGCATTCTCATTTAAGATTGCTTATTAAGACATTCTCAAACTTTTTTGTTTCAGGAGGAACACATTAATAAAAACTATTCACAAAAAAAACTTATTAGAAACTAGATTAGTATATCATCAGATCTAAATACGTTCAGCATCATCAATTATTATTCCAGTTTGTAACAAACTTTGTATTTCTTCTTCTTCTTCTTTATGTTAAATTGCGTGGACCAGATGTTACTCACAAACCGCCCTAAATCATCAAACCGATAATCTTAAGTTGACAAATATTAAAAGGAAGAAAAAATCTCCTCACAAATGCAAAAAAAAAAGTTAAGACACGTCTCAAGACGAGAAAACAGACACACACTTCTACGCATACTAAATTAAGGGCTAAAATTATACTTTGAATAAAACCTATTTCATCTGTAATTCAAATTGGGCTTTTTTTATTATAATTCCTAACATTTAATCAAATCTCCAACAGGAGGAGCCATGAATAACACAACACACATTTTAGAATTCAAGTCAGCTCACACTCTACATAATGAGTTCAAATGCAAACTAACATAAAATAAGAGAACTTTGTTAACAAATTTAGTTGAAGTCTTTAATATAGGAAGAAAAAAAAGCTAAACAAAAAAAAACCTATGAAAACTAAAAGTATTAAAAGTGATGTGTGATGTTATTTTACAATTAGTCGTCAAACCTAAAACTTTAGTAAAACACTAGTGGGGTAACCCGTCATAAATGACGGGAGCAAAATTATCAGGCAATTGTGCCCAGCATTAGAATTTCTTTTCCTCCGCCCTTTTATGACGTCAGATCAAGTAACAAACCCAATTAGAAACTGATGACGTTCATAAAAGGGCGGAGGAAAAGAAATTCTAATGCTGGGCATAATTGCCTGTGATAAATTTTAGTTTAATTTTTCTACTATTATTTCCTCCCCTTTTTATATTTGAAAGAGAAAATGAGCGTTTCATTTTCTCTGGTGTGCACATGCGCGTCGTTTGTTCGTTTTTTACTCCTTTCATTTCAATTTCAGTTTCCCCCTCCCCCTTTTACCCCATCCACGTTTCTTTCTCTCTCTCTCTCTCTCTTCTCTCTGCACTTTCCAACCTTTTCCCCCTCTCCAATTTAATATCAATGGGGTTCTTGGATGGGAAGCTCTAGTGCAACATATAGTTGACCTTGAGAAAAAAAAGCGGTTCATTTATTCATTTAAATTTATATAAATTCAGACGTGGTTCAAGGTTTTTGTAATTAATTGTTTGTACAGCATTACTGAGGGAATGAAGTAATGAAGCAAGGAGACGAAGAAAGATAGACCTGGCTTAATATATATACTGTATAATACGAAATTTAACATTATTGAAATCAACTACCCATTCAATACTGTAATTATCGAACGTCCTCCTATTATTCCTTTTGAATATTAACCTTTTGTATTTTAAAAGTTTGATTCAAATAAATTTAAGCTAAAAAATTGACGCATCACTCCATATAATGTATCTACGAGGGCCATTTCAAATGTTCTGCACACTGCACACAACATGTGTAGCCAGTGGGATAATGATGCCATCGTTTTGATTTTTGCGTCAATTGTGTGTTAGACTTCAGTTGAGAAGGTAGAATGCGCAGTCTAAGTTGTGCGTGTTCTGCAATTCTCGAGCTTAAAATGGAAGAAGAAATTCACTCCGGTCACATCCAAAGTTCAGTCCACGCGCAACGTTTTATACTACGTTTCGAATGCACAGTTCAAGACGGTGAAGGCAGGAAAAACATTGCGTGTGGATGGGAAAACTGTATGGTTTTGTTAACTGAGGACGCGAGCTCAGTGATCTAAGAACTGTACCAGTTTACTTTCGATTTTGGTACCAGCACAATGTTCCCGTCGTAGGATTTCGATGAATTCTGCAGAACTGAGTGCCAAAAATGGTGCTGAAAACTATGCATGTGGACAAACCTGAACTGCAACGTTTGTTTACACAATTTTGATTAGGCGTGATTACGCGTTACGATTGCGAATGCGCAACATTACCTTCTCAACTGAAGTCTGACACACAACTGACGCAAAAAAATCAAAACGATGGCATCATCCCACTGGCTACACATGCGCAGTGTGCAAAACATTTGAAATGACCCCCGTATAAAAAGGGTTTTTAATGTTTAGCTTTCTTTGTCTTAAAGCAACCATTTAAACGTGAAAAGGTACTCATTTAATGCCATTTTCAACTGCAAAGCTGATTCCACCCTGTATTTTACCTTACTTTGTTTACGCGACAATTTTATAAATAATTTCTAGTTCATCAATTATAATTTACCATAAAGAAATGATTTTAAAAAAATTAAAGCTTTCTGAAATTTTCAAGACATAAAATAACGGTGAAATTCCATTCTTTTTATTTCGCCCTCACCCCGCCGCCCCCGCCGCCGCCGCCTCCGTTCTTACTGAAATATCCCCCGATGGGAGGCAATCACTGCCAACACAATGCCCTATTTTTTAAGAATGAAAAATATATTTTTTTTTTCAATAAATAAAATGAAAAGAAAAAAAAAACGAAATAACCGTAGTTTTCGATCAGCAAAAATATTTCAAAACACTTAAACGATTTAATAACCTTGGCCCATTTCCATATCAATTTCTATTATTACTATTATTAAAAACAATTTGTCTTCTCTCTTTCTTTCTGTTTATAAACTGAACGAAACAAATAACTTAGAACTTTCTTTTTATTCAATTCTTCTTTTTCATCATCATCACTTTTTATAAATTTAAAACCTCTCAAACACAAAATTGCAGTGACGTTTGAAAATAAAACGCATTATTACAACGAGCAGCCCGTAAGACTAAAAAAGAGTGAGAGAAAGAAAGGCAAAAGAATAGAAAGATTAGAGAGAGAGAGAGAGAGAGAGAGAGAAAACAAAAGAACCGCGAATGAATATTTATAGTATTTAATGAAATTATCTTAAAGAGTAAAGAATAAGTCAGTAAGAGTAAGAAGGAGGAGAACGAGAAAAAGCAAATGTGCCCTTGGCCGCATCAAAAGAAATAAGAAGAGGAAAAGAAAGCAATTACGCTAATGTTTCAAAGCCTAGGCTATTCTACTATATAAATGCTAGTTTAATTTGATCTCAAATTGATTTTTTTTATCTACCCTAACCTTTCATCGAGTTGCCCCATACATACACATATACATAATAATATACGAAAATTTGCGTTATTTAAATGGGATAATTTCAAAAGCCAAAGGGGAGTAAAAAAAAGAGGGGGGGGGGGGAAGTAAAAAAAAAGAAAAAATTATCACTTGCCAAAAAAAAAAAAGAAAAGTAAGGTTTTGATTATAAAGCAGTCATTTCTTTTGTAAGAGTTTATAAAGTTGTGACCCCAATTTTCATATAAGGTTTTATATAGTACCACCTCCCATCTCATCCACCCAATCTTCATCTTTTAAAGAGAACTTTACAAGGAAAAAGAAGAAAAAAAGATGATGAAGAAATTGGGTAGAAAAGATGATGGGCGCTTCTGCTACTACTACATTTAACCCCCCAACCATCCTTATTATAAAATGTTACTGAAAATAAAGTTTAAGCTCACAAAACACGAAACCTCACAAAAAATATTCCATTGGTAGTCTCTATGTAGAACTATTAAGCTTTGCTTTGTCTAAAGCAGTAATCAGGTTGGCAATTTTTTAAAAACAAGAATCACTATTATTAGTAAACCCGTCGTGCAACTTGCACAAAAGGAAAAAACGACTAAAACTTAAGTAAAGACACCATGAAGGTGTTGAGAGAATCGTTTTTTCTCTATTTTAATGTATGGGGTTTTTTATTATACGTTTCTTTTTTTTTATGAATTTTAGCGATTTTTCCAGGTCTTTTCTATAATTTTTTCACGTACATCATTTGAAAATCTTTAGGTTGTAATGTATGTTATGGCGAGGTTAGTTGTCGTATAGGCGAAATTAAAAATGCCCTACGCCTATTAATAAAGAGTGGAAGTGTCCTAGAATAAACACTGCAATCACAAATGTGACACTACTCTTGAAAGATTTAAAGTGGTTTCACCATCTTACAGAAGAAAAAAACAACTGATCATCGGTTTTTTTTGTTGCAAAAAAATGTGCAAGATTCACAGCAATATTTGACGTAATTCTTCCAGTGAATCTTGCGAGAGAGAGAAAAAAAACACAGCAAGTGTGATGGCCGCTTTAGAAGAAAAACGTCGTGGCTGATAGAGAAAAATGTAGATAATCCTGAATGAAATTTTCACAAAATGCGGAAGTATATATAATAGGAAGTGACACAAAATCATTTAACCACATCTAAGTGTCTTAAAAATAAAAACAGAGAAAAGTTACAACTTTTAGCTTGTCTACAGTTAACTATAACCTTGGTTGTGTAAGTGCAGTTAATTTTTGTAGTGAAAACGAGGTATAAGAAGACGAAGAACAAAAGGTGGAATAGAAAAAAAAGAGGCAGCAAAAGTAGCAACAAAAAATAATTTTAGATGTATTTTAACATTTAATGTTCATGAATGATTCATGAAGAAGAAAAAAAAATACAAAAACCATCAAATTCTTAAGAAGTTGACGTAAGCAGCAGGAAAAAAAGAAGAAGAAAAACACACAAAAAGAGGGGGTCGCCAAAACTGACTAGTAGGCCTACGAAATATGTAATATATGTATATCCATATATCCATATATATATATATATATATATATATATATATATATATATATATATATATATATATATATATATATATATATATATATATAAATATATACACACATTGTATATAAAGAAGCAGAAATAACATTTGCTTGTTTGTTTTTTTAATGTCATCATGATGATAATAAGTAAAAGGTGGATTTGTGGTAAAAACAACAACAACAAAAAAAAATTCAGAAATATTAACATAATAAATTGAAAGTCGTAACCACATTAAAAAATAAAAATTAAACATTAATAATATTTACTTTTGAAATCTGAAACAAACAAAAAAAAATCTCTAATTGGAATTAAGTGGGATTTAATTTTTCATAAAAAAAACAAGGTTTTTGGTCGGAGGGCATTTTCATAATAAATGATAAAAAATAAAACTATTAATTATTAATCATCATGATGATAAGAAGAAAATTGTCAGCAAACATTTCTAAATATTTTATTAAGGATTCAGACGGTGATTTTTAAGTGCATAAAAGTGAATGGGAAACTTTTATTTTGTTTTGTTTTTTCTTCTGAAATAACATTAATAAGAAGGAGAAAAAATCAATAATTATAGAAACTAGAATAATAGGCAAATGTATTAAAAGTACCTTAATGGTAAGACATTTAAAAATACACTTGTTTAAGCAATTGGAAAATTATTTTCCACAAAAATCGTGAAATTTGACCATTTTCAAAATGCAAAATTCTTCTAGTTCCGAAAAAACTTTATAATTTTTTTTTCTAGTTTTTCTCCAACTTTGAAGTAAAAAAATGAAAACATAGAAATCGAAATTGCTGTACCAATTTGACAACCTGGCTTAAAAATCCAGAAATCGATCAAATTGTATGATAACCTATTCAATCCAACTTTTATTTGCTCATCAATCTTGGCTCGAAAGAGTTGTTTAGATTGAACTGAAAGAGACTTGATTCTGTGCAGTGTGAACTGACAAGCCTTGCAAAGTATTGCAATAAAATAACAGCCATGTTCTAAAACAGTGCTTAACACAAAGAGTTCCACATTTTATTTTAGATATTCATCACGTTTTAAGTTAAACTTTACTTGGATCAACATTTTAGAATACTGAGATTTAATGTTTCCCCCGTTCAAAAACATATTAGTTTAAATCAGGGTGGCAGTGATTTAAATCATGATTTAGATCAAGTGATTTTTTTAAAAAAATCAAATGATTTTTTTAGAAAAAATTTACATTTATTTAAACATTAAAATTATGCAATAAAAATAAAACAGCTCCCAGCATTTTTCTCTATGTTTATAAAATAAAGTCCGGTGGTAGTCCTTTCATTAATGCAGTATTTTTTCAGAAGATATGCTTGAGGAAGGAAGTATACCCCAATTGACTGGTGGAAATCAGGGACAAATAATGTACTGTAGATATAAATAGCAATAGTAATCTATTTAAGAACCTCAGAGGTAAACCGTTTTAAGTCACCAAACCTAAATTTTACAGTGGAGTAATTTGAAAGTTTTTCTCTTCATTGAAGGAATAGGACTTAACATGGTATACCACCATCTAGCAGACAATGTGTAAAACTGTGGACTTCCCACTGTTTACCACTGATAGAATTTGACAAGCTATTTAAAAAAACAAATTTTACATCTTATGAAGATGTAAAATCGTTTTTTTTTTTTTTTAAAAAAGTGACTTAACACAATTTACCTCTCAGGTACTGATTTGCTTTGGGAACTGAAAAGGCTGCAGAGCTCGTGTTTACGTTTAGAATGTTAAATTAAAAGTGTTTGAAACTTTATTATTTACAAATTTGAATGTTTCTTAACATTTTTTTTTCTTCTTTTGCAATTATTTTACTAACTTAACAATTAACAATGTTATTATTACTCATTTTTGCAAACATCGTCATAAAAAATTTTAATATTTCATATAAATGAAAAAAAATCAAAAAAATCTGATTTAAATAAAAATAAACGATTTATTTTTTGATTTTTTTTAAAAAAATTAAAAAAATCAGCCACCCTGGTTTAAATTCAACGAGGCTTATTACACGGCACTATTTATTCCATTAGAAGTGTGAATATACAATATACATATCCTCTTGCACAGGTTCCATAACCTTTAATAGGAGTGGAGCCTGCGTTAGAGGACAAACTGTATATCGACACTTCTATCGAGAGATAAGTAGTGCCGTGTAATAAGCCTTATTGTGTAAATCTTTTAACTACTGTTATTTTTGAGCCACCACCTTATGAAACAAATAAATGAATGTCAAAATCAAAATGTTCCTAAGGATAAAACTACTTAAAAAAATCCAACTAGAAAATTCTAAGAAAATCCGTTGTTACTTTGTTACGAAATAAGATCATAAAAAGTCTTCTCTCCTCAAAAACCCAGATATCCCATTTTCATCAACTGTCTCGTCGTTAGAACTTTTATATTTTCCCCTAACAAGTTAACTACTTACATTTTCCCCTTAACTCCTCCTCCTCCCCTATATATCTATATATATAGATATATACCATAATAATAACAATAATAATAATATGCTGAATTACATATTTTTTTTGTTATGATTATTTTTAGCTCTCAAATGTGGCAAATGTAGGGAGACACTTGGTAAAATTCCTCATTGGAAAAAACCGTCACATAGAAAAAAAAATACCATCAAAAACGTAGCAATAAAAAGGACATTCCACATCCAAAACTTAAAACATAAAATGTAGGAGGGTAAAATATAAATAAAAGATACATTCCATTAAAAATCTGAAGAGAGAGAAGAAGAAAAAAACTTCTGCAAAATGTAAGAAGATGATGATAATGGGGGAGGGGGAGGGAGGGAGCAAAGTGAAATGAAGAATAAGTAATTTAATATAATAGAAAGAACTTACCATTGAGAACGTGAACGATAACACTGGTTGGTTCAGCATTTGATGGAGCACAAGTGAAATTTCCAGAATCGGACAATTGGGCGTTTGTGATTAAAAGTTTGCTGACCGTTGTGTCCGAATTGATGGACTCTGCATGGATGGTTAACCTTGGTGCATTGTAGTTTAACACTTTGCTCTCGTGATACCAAAATATAAACACAGGTGGTTGAGGACTCTCGGTGATCACACATTGCAATGTGATGGTACTTCCCGTTTTTACGTGCAATTCGGGTCCACCTTGAATTACGGATTTGGGAACTGAAAATACAAAAAAACAAAAAAAAAACAAAACAAAAACTTCAGTATGTTATTTTGACTACTAGTTAAAATATTTCATTTCACTTGATTTAGGCCTATTTCACGTATTATCATTAAGCAATACAGCAAGAATGCAGAATTGTGCAGTGTCCAGAATGTGTAGTAATTGCATTTTGCACATGCGCAGTGGACACCGACCAGACATTGCATTGATAGACAAATTAAAAAGATTAAACTTTGCATTTGAACTTAAAACTCTTATCAATCTTATCTTATTCAATACAAATTGCGTTTTCCAATGTTCAAATTCAGTTTATAAGCTAAAAGTTGAAACTATTTAGTTTTCTATTTTGAATTTACATCTATTAATAATTTGAATAATTGCATAATTAAAAATCTTAATAAGCCTACCTTACGTAGTTCATCAGTTTTTTTTTATTAATATTTCTCAATTTCAAAAGCTCTTCCGAGTAGTTAATTAAAAACTTCAACATTTTTTTTTATGAAATGCAATAATTTGAATAAAATAAAAATTTAAATTGTTGTTGAAAAATAAACGTGATGTTTTGAAACTTTTTCTCTCCTTTTTCTCTTCTATTTCAGATATTCTAACCATTTTTAATCGATTTCAACACAGCATACGTTTGTATTATCTTTTTTTTATTTAAAAAAAAATTCTGAATTTCAAAGTAATCCTTTGATGTCGTTATGGTTAGTCCAATTACTGATTTTTTACAAACTCAATGAAAGTGTAATAAAATCAAACAAACTGAATGCACACAGAAATAATTTACTACTACTTCAAATTTAATTTTTTTTTTCTCTCTCTCTCTCTCTCTCTCTCTCTCTCTCCCCCTTCTTCTTCTTTACACTAGAAAACTTTAAGTACACACACATACACACTATAAAAAAATATCCTTTACAGTAAAACTAACGAAAAAGTAATCTCATCTGGAGGGCTTACACACACATACTATATATATACACTATACAATACATAGAGAGACTAACTGGGGTTTGTATAAAATTCGCGAGGGAATTAAGCATGGGAATTCAGTTTTCCCTAGCATAATTTACGAGCAGAAAACAAGATTTTGCTGCTGTAATTACAAAGCTATTGATTTTCAATGCATTTTTCCACTCGCCTCACCATTAAATCTAACTTAACCTAAGTGAAAGCATGTGCGGCTAATGAGTATATACAGTCAAAAGTTTGGTTGAAGAGGGAAAAAAAAAGAAACATTTTTCAAACGAAGATGAGGATTACGTCCTGCTGAGAAAACATGTGCAGTGTGC
This sequence comes from Brachycybe producta, assembly GCA_036925085.1. Classification (NCBI taxonomy): domain Eukaryota; kingdom Metazoa; phylum Arthropoda; class Diplopoda; order Playtdesmida; family Andrognathidae; genus Brachycybe; species Brachycybe producta. The sequence goes on along the minus strand of JAUPFP010000008.1, from coordinate 6,622,565 downwards.
ACACAACACACACACACACACACAAACATCCAAAAACCCAAGAAAAACGAAATCTTCAATTCACTTCTTCTTTCACACTTATTATAAATGTGACTAAATTCAAACTTTTTTTTTAGAGAGAAAAGAATGTTTACAACAATTTGCCATATGTCTACGTAGAAGTAAAAAAAAAAACCTCTTCTTAACCAAATTAGAAGAATCCTACCGAAAAATCTAAACTTCTTAAGTGGAGAGGTTGTGGTGGAGTGAAGAGTTAGAAAAGCATCACAACCGATTTGGTCAATTCATAGGAATATTCTTAACTATAATTGCTTAAAGAAACCATTACCTCCAGAAGAACTTTCTTGTCAAAATATTGTCAAAAATTATTCAAAGATTAGTAAAATAATGTTTAAAATTTAAAATAAGTGATTAATAATTATTATTTAAAAAATTAAAAATCAGTTGACTTTTTGTAAATGAACTTTTATCCGATAGATGCGCCACCAAACAACAGACATTAGCAACAAAACCCTCCACAGTATACTTGTATACTCGAATTCTAATAGTGTTGTCACCTAACATTACTTTCATTTCAAAATACTATAGATTTAATATTTGAATTATTCCACATGGAAGGTTGTATTGAGTTCAATGTGATTAATGAATTCTGGAAATGTGAGGTGGCAACCTTTGCCACAAAAATGTGGGGGGGGGGGGGAGAGACTTCCGTTTTTAAAAATTTAGAATGGCGTCGATTGGTGACTCAGGAAAAGTCACTTCATTTTTACTTTTTTTATGGTTTTATTGACTTAAAATTTAAAAATCGTTTTGACAATCGTTGGGTAAGTCTTGACAATATTTTGAAAAGAGATTTCAGGAAGTAAAATAGTCTCTTTAAGTAAAAAAACTGCTTAAACTTAATTATAACCGTTTTGTTTTGGACAAAAAAGTTTTATCTTTGATCATATTTTATGCTTAACATTATTTTAAAGTAATATTTTAGAAATAAGGCCGTCATTGTTAAAATAATAAAATTTGAGATTTTTTCGTGTTAAACAAATTTCGTGTAAAAAAGAAAAGAACTTCTAGACTATTTTAATGAACCAGACAGAACAGATATTTCGCGTTCTCCAATTTTTCGTACTAAACCGTTTTCCGCTGCAATTAAAATAATATCTGAAGCAGAAATATTTGAATTAAAAACAATCTGAAATGTTATCACTTTTAAAAAATACAGCTATTGAGTGTTTTCCTAAAGACAGAAGAGTAACTCAACACACATTCTGTTATTCATCGATTTTCCATCGGTTTGATGCCGCTTCCACATACAGTAAATATATTTTTAGAAGTGACATCGGATAAATCGATGAATGACAGATTGCAGATTGATAATACCCCGAGTCTAATCTCAACGCCACACCATTAAAACTAATATGCTCTGCAACCATGTAAGGTGAAATGAATTTCGATAAGACATATCGTTAGAGGCTAATATAATCATTCGACAATCATTGCTCACGATTTGTGATCGTGAGCAATACCCCAACCATGTGATAAATTGAGGTTAAGGTTTCAGGTGAAATTTAGGCTCAAATGGTAAAGGTTTTTAACATAAAAGTTTAATTTTGTTTTCATTGAATTCTATGTAAAAATGAAGATTTTTAATTTCTATACTTAATCTAAAATCTATCCTTCTAGAAAATAAAAAAAACCCAACCCCTTATATAACGGCAATCACTGATAACACAACTGTTATTAATTATTTTAGCATTCCAGGGGCAGATTTAGTTTTAAAGAAATCACACCATCATCATTGTGTTTCATTTAAGTCTTCGTGTAACTCATGTCTCTCTCTTTCTATTTCTATCTAATAATATAATTTTTAATGGTTAAACGACATAATCATTTTTGAAATTTTGTCGATTACTCGAAATTATAAAACTCAATACCAATGACAAGTTATATATATTATATATATAATATCCCAGGTCTGTCTGTCTGTCTTTCTGTCTGAAATAACGCTGTACAACCATTGAAGCACATCGGAATTTATATAAATTTAAATAAATGAAGAAATGAACAGCTTTTTTTTTTTCTCAAGGTCAACTATATGTTGCACCCTTCCCATCCAAGAACCCCATGATATTAAATTGGAGAGGGGGAAAGGTTGGATGGAAAGTGTAGAAGGGGGGGGGGCGAGAGAGAAACGTGGAGGGAGGAAAAGTGGGAGGGGGTGACTGAAATTGAAATGAAATTAGTAAAAAAAAAAAAAAAAAACGACGCGCATGCGCACATCAGAGAAAATGAAAAACACATTTTCTATTTCAAATATAAAAAGGGGAGGGGATAATAATTGCAAAATTAAACTACAGTTTATCACAGGCAATTGTGCCATAAAAACAATTAACCCTAATGGAACATTTTCCTTAAAACCATTTACCCTAATAGAATATTTGCCCTAAAACCATTTCCCTAAAACTATTTGCCCTCAAGGAACACTTGCCCTAAAACCATTTACCCTAAAACTATTTACTCTAATAGAACATTTGCTCTAAAACAACTTGCTCTAAAACAACTTGCCCTAAAACCACTTGCCCTTAAAAACATTTGCCCTAAAACTATTTGCCCTCAAAGAACATATGCCCTAAAACCAATTACTGTATATTTAGACTACTCATTAGGGGAACATCTCCTTAGGGCAAATGTTTTTTTAGGGCAAATGTCCCTTTAGGGCAAATGTCCCTTTAGGGCAAATGTCCCTTTAGGGCAAATGTCCCTTTAGGGCAAATTGTTTTAGGACAAAAACTTAATCAGATTGAAATTTAAATGAACTGCTTTTTTCTCATGGTCAACTTTATGTTGCACTCTCCCGATCCAAGAATCCAAACAATAGTAAGGACAGGCAAGTAAAGACAATAAAATACAGTTGTTTTCCCCGCCTTTTTATGAGGGCCAGCAACTTTTAATTATTTTGTTATGTCGTCTGATGTCACATGCCCCGTTCTTTTCAATTTTGAATTGGTTGTTATTTGGTCTGACGTCACATGCCCCGTTCTTTTCAATTTCCAATTGGTTGATATTTGGTCTGACAGTCATAAAGGGGCGGGGCACACGACTGTATCTCCCTGTCTTCACATACCTATAACAATATTAAGGTGCTTATAAAAAACACAAGTGGTCAAGGCGAATTGCTTCATGACAACCGGACAGTCACACAAAAAGAAACTAGATGCTCCCGTCATTTATGACGGGTTACCCCACTAGTATATATATATATATATATATATATATATATATATATATATATATTAAGCCAGGTCTGTGTGTGTGACATCGAAATTTATATAAATTTAAATGAATAAATGAACGGCTTTTTTTCTCAAGGTCAACTATATGTTGCACACTTCCCATCCAAGAACCCCATGATATTAAATTGGAAAGAGAAAAAGGTTGGAAAGTGTAGAGGGGGAGAGAGAGAAACGTGGAGGGGAGAGAAACGTGGGGGGAGAGAGAAACGTGAAGGGGAAAAAAGTGGAAGGGTGTGACTGAAATTGAAATGAAAAGAGTAAAAAAAAAACAAACGACGCGCATGCGCACACCAGAGAAAATGAAAAACTCATTTTCTCTTTCAAATATAAAAATAATAGTAGCAAAATTAAACTACAGTTTATCACAGGCAATTGTGCCCAGCATTAGAATTTCTTTTGCTCAGCCCTTTTATGAACGTCATCAATTTCTAATTGGTTTGTTACTTGGTCTGACGTCATAAAAGGGCGGAGGAAAAGAAATTCTAATGCTGGGCACAATTGCCTGTGAATTTTGCTCCCGTCATTTATGACGGGTTACCCCACTAGTTTTTTATATTAAGTTCATCACATGTGATGAGTTTGGACCTTGCGGTTAAAAGGGGTAGAGGAAGACCCAAATAAACCTGGAACATGGTGGTAAAACGGATTATCCCCCATGTCCCATTTTACCATGTAGGTAACTGGGAGTTAATTGGCACAAAATCGAAAGGAATGGAGAAACAGATAGAACCCGTAAGGCCAACCTTGTATACTGCGGAAAATGATGATGATAAGGAATCATTTAATAATCACTTCCAGTGACTGTTTATTTTTTATATAGTAAAAAATTCATCAATTAAAATAAGAAAACTTAGTTAAAATCATAAAGTAAATGTCTAGAAAAAAAAAGTCAATTTTACAATTTTTTTTATACATATTTTGGGTTTCTTATTTGCATTATGTAATTTTGTAGTTTTTGTGATTTTGAAAAAAAAAACATTTTTATTTTGTTGTACTTTTAATTTCAAGTGTAAAATCTTTAGAGTTGAGATCAATACAGCCAAAAGTACAACAAAAAAACCAATCTTGTGTACAATATAACGGTGTATTCACGCTTATCAATAATGAATATGCCACATTCAATTGTTAAATACAATCAAAGATATAAATATAATTTGAGTGGGAAAATTTCTTTCAATATTATTATTATACTACAATTTGTTGAGTAATATGAATCCACCTTTTATATTCATGTTGTAATTATGTTTGCAACTCAATTGGTTTTATGGAATAGAGAAATAAGTAGAATTCAACTCATTTGGAATAACTATGTCTGGAACGCTGCCATTATTGAATGTAATGATATAATCATCATCGTCATCGTCATCATCAGAAATAACAAAACAAAAAAATGCACATTAAAATGGTCAAACATTGAAAAAGGTTTAAAACCATGCAACCAATGAGAGAGAGAGAGAGAAAGATTGTAAACACATAGTGTAGTGTAGTGTAGTGTAGACATAGTGCATGTAGTATGCATGAGAACAATTGGCATCAAATTAGACTTTGGCCAGTGGTTTTATTTTAAGTAAATAATCACATGCAGCTGTACACACACGCAATTGAGGCGTATACACACACAAAATGTATAAACATTCCGAGGATTAGAAAACATCATCTCCCCACCCCCTCCAACATTTTGAGAGAACCAACCAAAAATTTATTTCATCTTTTTAACAATTCGGTTTGAAAATCACTGAAAATTCTAGTTATGGGTTATGACGTGATTAAATTAAAAGCGATGTTGTATGTGTTTTTCATATAATCCTCAAATATGCGTACAATCTACAAAATAATCAAGAGTGATCTACCAATTGGTGTTGGAAGTTGGTTAAGTGAATGGGTGGGTCATTAGGATCATAGTGGCCGCATATACTTGTATATGTGTGTGTGTAACTCTCCACATTTGGTGGATACAAAGCTAAACAAAATGTACAAATAAAACTACCAAAAAATGCATGCTGTCCAGGTATCGATCCAAAACTATGGCAGTTCCTATATATATTCTTTTTTAAATATATATAAAATAACATAATGTGTTTTCCCACATTCAGTAAATAAAACAAATTAAGTGAGAAGAAAGAGGGATAGAGAGAGAGATATAGAGAAAGCTAAGAGAGAGAGAGAGAGAGAGAGAGAGAGAGAGAGAGAAAGCTAAGAGATATAGAGAAAGCTAAGAGAGAGAGAGAGAGAAAGCTAAGAGAAAGAGGGAGGGAGAGAGAGAGAGAGAGAGAGAGAGAGAGAGAGAGAGAGAGAGAGAGAGAGAAAAAAGAGATCATTCTCCTCCTAATAACGTATTCAAATTGAAAATATTTTTGATAGCAAAAAAAAAGCAATATTCTAAAATGGTCCAGTGAGCTGTGTGATATTGTATTTAATAGAACAACAATTCACTCAAAAACATACAGTCAAGTGTTTTAATATATAAATAGACAAATTGGACCTGTTTAAAATTTCATATCTCATGTTTTAAAATGAAATACTAGTAGGGTAATATTACATATTACACAAATAATGTCAGAAAGAGACAAAAACTGTTTGTTGCACGAATAACAAACAACACAGTAATTCATTTCCGTTGGTATTCTGAAAATTAAGACACTTTTATACAAAAGGAAGGGAAGGGAGGGGGGGGGGGGGGGGTAACCCATCATGAATGACGAGAGCAAAATTCTAGTTGAATTTTGCTACTAAAAGTATTTAACTATTTTATAAGCACCTTACTAATATTTGGGTTCTTGGATCGGGAGAGCGCAACATAAAGTTGGTCATAAGAAAAAACCGGTTCATTTAAATTTAAATAAATCCCCACGTGTTTAACGTTTTTGTTTTATTTGTTCAATTCAAATTGGGTCCAAATGTTGATAGATGGCGCAAATAACGTCCAAAACGATAAAATGTTGTCAATTAACTGCCATAAAAAAGTTCATTCTTTAAAGATATAAATTTATGCTTATGTTATTTATTAAATACGTAGTTAGTAAAAGAGATTAAACTTTTTCAGAAATTACAAATACTACACACGTTCAAAACTCCATTTGTTATCAATACGTCAAAATATTAAGCTAATTTGAAATGAACTGAAAAAGTTGCGCTAACAAACAAATATTTTTTAAAAAAAATTAAATACGATGTTTTTGTACAACTACATTTTGATATGTTATTAAGAAATATTTAAAATGTTTAACTTTTTATCTTTCTCAGAGATCTGTAATTTTAAACAAGCAACTTTGCCACCCAAGTACAAGTTTCTTTTATATTAGAAATAAGGCGTTGACTATGGATGGAGGGGGGCCATACTTTTTTGTTGTTGTTGCTAGGATAAATCTTTTATAATAAAAATGTAAATAAACTTTAACAAATACACATTTCTGTCAATAGAAAAAAAGAGGCAAAGATGGCGAATCTCTTTTCCTATAAGAATGTTCAGAAAAAGAAATACAAATACTGTAATATACATATATATATATATATATATATATATATATATATATATATATATATATATATATATATATATATATAGTAATCATTCATCACATCAATCAACAAGAAGAAGAGTCAAGTCTCTCTCCCTCTCTCTCTCCCCACCCACACCCTTTCCTTTCTTTTTTTTCCGTAGAGTAGAGCTATTCATGAATTTTATAACTTCTATGATTGATATGCTTGAAAAACGCGTCTATTTTTATAAGTACATACTACTTGTAGTAGTACTTCAAAAGAATACATTCAAATTACTGGTTCTGGCTGATGTTTTAACAAAAGATAGTTCAAAAAATGCTGCGCAACGTACATAAATACATACACAAAAAAGTATTTACTAGAATAATAATAAGTGTCTATGATGCAACATCGTCATCATCAGCAACAGGAAAACCAGTATTGAAATAACTAGGGCTCAGATTTTTATGCAAAATCAATCAAATGTTTCTTAATTTTGTGGTCCAAGTGCCAATTGTGAAGTAATCATCATCATTAGAGCAACTGCAATAATGTTTTTTTTTTCAAATCAAAAAGGCTGATGAAAGGCTAGATTTCTGGTTAAAATCAGTTAACTAGAATTTTAGTCTCTAAGCAGTATTCTTCATTTTAAAAAATCATAATTATTGGTTGATCTAAACAGGGGGATGTTATTTCACAATTGGCTCTTGGACCACAAAATTGAGAAACATTTGCTTGATATTGCATACAAATCCGAGCTCTAACAATAATAATAATAAAGTAGGTATGTATGAAATAAATCCAACCCACAGAAATGTATTAATCAAATATTAAATATAAACATATAGTAGGTATATAAAATTCAATTCAAAACGCTTTTTTTCTTCTTCTATTTATTGAGTGAAAACATTCAAAATATAAAGTTCGTAAACTTGGACGTGGAAATGGAGCAGAAAAGTAAATTTCGAAAAGAAAAATAAATTGTTAACAAAGAAATTCTAGATATTTCAGTATTGAAAAAAATCTTTTTAATAATAAGACTTTCAATACACAAATATTATATACTCTTCTATTTATTTGTATTCTAACTGTAATATTATTACAGATGACATTGGAAAAGTAATAATAATAATGCACCTCTTCTCATCTCTGACAAACCAACCACACGTACACATAATATACATATATTGTATATTCAGATTTGAAAGCAGAATTAATAGGAACTGAAAAAAACAACAAGCAAAAATAGTAGAAGAAATAGAAAATCTTTAAAGAACGATTTTGGTTAGGAACTTCTCCTTGACAACTTTTAGGAGCAGAAAATAAGATTTTTTTTTGAGTATTGATTATCTTCTTAAAACTGAAACTTACATTAGGCATTCATTCAACCATCTTGAAAAAAAATAAGTTTTTCAACTTATCAAGAGTTTAACTCAATAGAGAAAACAAAAAAAAACCCAAGAGATTCTTAAATTGTTCAATAAATCAAGAAAATGTTATGTAAAAATTCACGTGAAGATAATATGAACTTCATCTCTGAATTGGATTTCTATGAATTCTTGTTTTATTTATTAATTACCATTGAATTCGGTGTTTCTGTTTTTCTGAACTGAGGTCAGAAGATGTTCAAGTTGAATATCAAGTGCGAAGTATGTTTATTTTTTCTTTCTTGAATTCGAACCTTAGAAAAAAAAAGTCTTAAGAAAATGTCATATCTTCAAAAAGTTAGCATAAATGACAAGGATCCGTACACACATCACCATCATCATCATTCAGTGACTATAAATTGAAAGCAACATCAGGGGTTTTTTTTTCCCAATTTCTAAACATTTTCTTAAGATGATGATTTGACACAAAACTTAAGGAACAAGTAGATCTTCCATATATAAACGTATTTAAGTGCGTATTTCCTGTCAACTAACTAACAGCAATACATTTTCTCTTATCCGGATGTTATTACTCTGAAATGTCTAAAATGTGCACTATGTATATATATTACCGTCAAAGTGGAAAATCAAGCCTCTTTACAGATTCAATGCAAAAATATGCAAAGCCACACGAATGTGAATGTGAATACGACACACCTTTACGTTCTGAATGTCTTAAAATCTTTATGAAAACAACGTTAAGTGTTTATGCAATCAATGCGCATTCCATATTAAATTTGTTCATTTGGTGGTTTTGCATGTTGCCCAGTAATTGTGTACATTTCCAGCCTTGTTTACGGTCAGCATTTCACGACCACATTCTTCTTTCCTAATCTGTGGCTTATTTGAATACAAATCTACGCGACACTTTGTACATTTCTAAAAAAACATGATGTCGATTCCAACAGAAAATATTTCTTCAAACTTTAAGTAGAAAAATAATTGAATTTTCAATCACTTTTTTCAGTTTTAAACATTTTTCTGGTTGCAATATTAAAAGGAGTTTTTATTTTAGAACCATTTCAATCATGCGAATTTACACAATCCAAGTTAAAGGTCATTGACTTCAAAAAGGTCCTCTTTTGCAAGCAACCTGCCATTGTTCTTCAGGAAGATCTTGCAGCTTTAAGAAAATTGATTGCTACAGCCATTTGAGCAACTTTAGAACCGCCAAATTGACCACGTCTCATGGCACGTACAACTCTGGAGTGTCCAGAACTCTTTAAAATAAACTACCTGCTTGTGTAGAATGCGTGTTTTTTCTTTTTCCCCGGAAACATGTTTTTGGTGGCCCGCAAGAAGATTATTTTTTGCTCTGAGCAACTGACAAAAAAAAACCCAACAAAATGCGACAATCTCTCGAACAACATTCCCATTAAATAACCTTTAATCTTCTAATCGTAAACGACTACTGGAATCAGTGGAATGTGTTTTATAGTACATTTGTATAGTAGAATCCTAAAATAACAAACATGAAAAGAGAAAAGAGGTGCAACAAATGAAGCTTTAAACGGAGATGCTAAACACCGAAATCCATACCAACAGACTATCTACATAGTAATTGTATTGAAATGGTTGGTTTGTCCCATTAAATTGCACATTAGTGAGTCTACCTTCTTAACATACAGTACACTTGTGTCGAATGTCTGTGATTCTACATTCAATTTAGCCGCAGCCATGACGACCGACCTCCGTCTCTTATTTTGTAAAAGAAACCCAATTGCCCACTACAACTTATACAATCTAACAAAATTCTTTTTTTTTGTATGAATGTACAATGTAGCCGCAAAATCTCTTAAAGTTGGAACACAACATGCCACTGTGACACGTAGTCGAATTCGACTGCAAAATCAAGTCGGGTTGTCGCCAAAACGGATCACCTTCAGTCTTTCCTTAGACAATACGTTGCAAACACAGCCTCAACCACCTGCAACTTCAATTAGCAGTTGAAATAAACCATCAAAAGTGATCTGTTTACCAAGGGCCTTATGCCTGCAATGGTGTTATCACTCCCTCAGTTAAGAAAATGTCTTGATGGCAATTTCAGTTGAACGTAGATCTCACATCGAGTAGCTTTCTCGAGCTCCGAGCTCTCGAACTTCGCTTTAGAGCATTGTGAAGACAATTTTCTCACTTTGCCTAACATCAATTGAAGACCTAAAAATGGAGGAAAAGCATAAAGATACCCTCTAACAAGCATGCACATAGAAACTTTGTGGTTACTCCGTACATGCTGGTATATATGTACAGTATATATATCTGAATGAATGCATGTATGCGCGTATGTACCGGTCCGTATGTGCATTCGAGCCACACACTGATTATAGTGGTTTCCATCGAAAAACAACAACACAAACATCGAAAACATAATCGTTCAAGTATTGTTCTCTCAGACAAATATTACGACACGCACTTGAGGCCTATTCAATCGAATAAAACACATAATTGCGCATCTAAAACTAAATCTACCATTGCAAAAAAAAAAAAGAGAAATCAATCAATTTTCGTACAAATTGACAGTTTATACGACACAATTTAATGATATTTATTTATTTAGAGGTTTTATTTTCTTCCAGGCAACAACTACTTTCGATTATTTTGATTGTTTTACGAGTTTAAGAACTTTTTCTAGCTTATTCATGAGAATCGTTACATTTTTTTTACTGTAGTTGTTGTGTTAAAACAAATTTATCGTTTTGGGTAGAATAATCATGATTTTTTAATTATCGATACCTCGCTTTACGTTGCATAAGAAAACGTTAGCTTACAATAACGTAGTTGACCATAAACTCCAAAATCTTTCGTAACTATAGTTGTGTAGTTATAGCTTTGTATATAAGTATCACTAATTATATTATTAAGGCAAAAATATTTATGCTTTTTTTGTAAAAATCGATAAAACCTTAACCATGTGAGCTTACAAAAATAGCAGTACGCCATTTTTTAGAAATGAACGCTCTTTCCAAAATTAATCGAATTTTCAATACGTGACTTACTATAATCAAAAATTATGCAACTTCAAAGTTTGCATTTTGTTCAACGTTTTGTAAGCTCATTGAAAAGATGTTTGCCGAATATTAAAAATTCGATAGAAAATTAACCAATGCTTTAAGCTTACAGATTTTTCAAGACGATAATTTTACTTAAAAATTAACCTTCCTTTCAAAAATAATCGAATTTTCCATATGTGATTTTCCATATCTGACTTTTTATTTTTTAAATAAAAATTTATGACATTTAAATCATATTATTAAAGGTAAATAAACAGAAGAATTTGCATTATTTTTTTTTGCAATACAATGAATGTATAACAAAAAAAATAATACTAGAAAGAACACACTTCTGATCAAGTCACGTACTAAAATGCCATAACGTACAATCTAAAAAAAAATTCTAAAAGATTTTTGCTGTAAATATCGACATGAAATGTCTTTGATATGACAGTCACATTTTCATTACAAACTTCCAATTCAAAAAAAAAAGTTTTGAACTAAAAAACGAGAAATTCCCTTTTTTTTTCATAGATAGAAAGAAAATTCTGAAGTCGCAAGTAAAATGTCAACAAAATATGAACAAAAAAAATAGCCACAACCATCTGTCAATAAATGAATTTGCGATGACACCAGAATTAAAAAAAAAACCTAGTGCAACGAAAAGATTAATAACGAACGCATCCTTTACTGAAAGTTATAAGACCTTTTTTTTTAAAAAAAAATATATATATATAATATATAAAAAATGCTTTTTGCATTTACTTGGATGTCTAAACGACATATTGTGGCATTTGTTCCTGTCATCATTCATCTACCATCAAAGTTTCGAATGAATTTCCTCCACTTCTTCTTCCATCACAATTCTCATCTTCTTCTTTTTTTTCGTCATGATCTTATATATTCTATAGGAAATTCCAACAATCTTCTTCCCCTAAGATTGAGGTGTCGTTAAGTACCACCACCACCACCCTTCCCCTACCTCCCCCTTCCCTGTTCTTTTTCATTTTCTACCCCCCCCCACCCCTTCCCCTCCCAGCTCCAAATACATAGGAGCTCCACTCACATTCTCTCACTCTCAAAAAAATCCTTACTTGCATTCTCAATGGCTACAAGTAGAACGAGAACATTAACACCCTTGGGGTCTATTCACTCCATGCGAAATGCCGAGGCGCTAAAGCTGATTGCATCAAAGAAATGATCGATTTTCGAACACACACGACCACCAACCATCATCAGTAAATAGGGCCAATATCATACACAAACCCAGTAGGGTAATATAAAACGACACAAACGACACAAACAAACAGGACCAGATGGTTATAGCCCAACAGACACAGGTCAAACAAACTTCACTCAAACAAAACTCTAAAATTCAGATCATCATCATCATCATCAGCTTACATGAATAATGAATGTTGTACGTAATTGAAATTATTATATTTAGGCCATGATTCCATATGAAGAAAAAAGCAAACTGAAAATAAAATTTGTTTTAATTTAAATAATTTTATTCTATTTATTAGACACAAAGTAAACAAAAAATAAGTTCATATTGTATTTCAATTTTTTTCCTGTTCAACCAATAGAAAAGGCGTTCTTCAGTAGCGTCATTCAATTTCATTTCCCCCTTTTCCTGCTTGTTTTCAAGCATGTGGAAACCAGGCTTTATCAGAGAATTTTTTGCTAACATTTGATTTAAACAGAATGTTGCTAAACTCAACAGTTTAATAAACGGGCTCAACAATTTTCTTTAAAATACAAATTGTACTTATGAAAAATTACATAATACTTTCAAAATAACTCCACACAGCACAAAATTCAACAATTTTCTATCAACTGTTGAGTCCGTGACGTCACAGTTGCCTTAATAGATCTGCCACATATTTGAAGCATTAGTAAAGAATCACACACGCTGAAAAATCAGCAAAAATTAGAAATAAAAAAATCACAATATTTCTATGGTTCTTTGTGCACTAAAAGTTACATGGCGTTTGTTCTAAAAATGCCTTAAAATGTGAATTTCAGTGGAATTTTATTAGGCGTGTGTGATTCTTGTCTTAACATTCAGTGAACTAGCAAATGGCACCATTACGAAAATATCAAACAAATGAGATTAATTAAGCACAACAAGACAACGTGATGTCACCGTTGATTCAACTGCAGAATTTCAACAGCTGAGTTTTTTCGTTGCATGTTGTTAAACCGGAAATTGAATATATTTTGAAGCTTTATGTAAATTTTTTTTTTTAAATTATACAACAATATGTAGGCCTCTCTCTCTCTAAATATTTTTATGTCTATTGTTTGAGCTGATTAATCCAACCGTTGAGTTAATCAACAATGTCATTAAATTGTCACAAAAATTCTTTGATTAAAAAAGGAATTACTTCATTTAGAGCATTCACTATTCCTGTGATTGTGGATATATATATTTATATTTGAAATTTGTATACAGGTGTTAAATATAATATATAACAAAAAAAAGTCGCCTAAATTATCACAAAGGAATTGAATGTGTATTTGGCTGAAAACTTGCTACCAAAAAAAAAAAAAAAAAAGGAGAGAAAAGGAAGTTAAAATACGACAAGACAGCAGAATCTAAATATTGCCTCCAAGCTTATCTCGTACTCAAAAGAATTTTTTTTAAAAATGCAGTTGATGGCAGTGTATTGGATGGAGGAGGGATGAGGATGTGATGGTGGCGGGTGGCAGCGGCGGCGGTGGATGGTTTTTGTTAGCGGTGGCAACACGATCAAAATGACATTCACCTCCGGGACAATGACACAGTCGACTTGCCAATGAGATGTAAATTAAGAGTTAGAGGGTGTAATGGAGGGAGAAGAAAAAGAAGAAAAAATGAGAAAGTTGAAACTACCTTTAAAAAAAACCATAAAACATTTGCAAAATAAAGAGAGAGAGAAAGCTGAAACGAGGTCGCGCCTTTTTTTTTATTCGTCCATCACCTACCTGCTTTTCTTAATAATATTCAAGATCTACGGAAAATAAAATGATTTTTTTTTGCAAAAGTTAAGATGATCAACCACTAGATGTCATTCCTGTCCTCTTATGTTTCAATCATGTCTTTAAAAATGGATTTTGTTAATTTAATCCAACTTTTATTGCTCTTTAATCTTGGCTCGAACAATCTGCTCAGCCATAAATCCACATAAATGTTTGGATTGAACTGAATGAAACTGGCTGTAGTATGACATGCCCTTAGAACGTGAGAACATGAGCATTTGTTAAAATCGTAATATGCTATCAATGACGGAAACATAAGAAATTATTTAAAAAGATGAAAAATAAACTCTAATCAAATACAATTTCAAAAAGAAATTTCCCCCAAAGAAAAATTAAGACAGAAATAGTTTAAACGACTATGACGATTATGAGGATATAATCCAGGATTAAAAAAGCCAGAATTGATTGTGTGTAAGAATCCTTAAATATTTTTATATTGAATAAAAGAAAACTTCAAAAAACATAACAAAAGAACCAAAAAAAAAACATCATTCTCTCCGTGGAAGTAAAATTCATCTTCAGACGAGAACACACAGAAAAAAATTGCCTAAACATAGAAGGAGGAGGAATCCATAAATCATCTGGATCCAAGTCAACACTCTTTTCTGCTCCTTCTTAATCTCTGAGCTTCCCTCCCCCCCCTCTCATTTGAAATACGATATGAAATTGCGTCAACGTTTAATATTAATACCTGCATAAGTTACATATAAGGAAGTTAGGGTTAAATATGATCATAAAAATGCTTTACAAAATATTTTTAAAAAAATATATATAAAAACCCAAAGTCAAAAAAAAAACGCTGAACAAAAACAACGATGAAAATAAGCAAATAGAAAAAAAGTCTCAGAAGCAACAAAAAAAAAAATGTTTAGAAAGTTGTTGTTGTTGAAGAAGAAGCAGCAAAAATAAGAGTTATGATCTGTCTTCATACAAAATACAAAGGTGAAGTCAAGCGAATTTCATCTTCATATGCTATTTGTAACTCTTTACAATAAAGACAACGACCAACAACAAAAAAAAAAGTCAAGTTACTTTCAGAAAGAAGAAAAAAAAAAATTATGCAAAAGAATTATCCTCAAGCAAAAATAAGATGCAACCTCTCAAAACTAATGCATCTTTTTCTCCTTAAGAAAAAGAAAAATACCCCGCCGCCGCCGCCACCCTCCCTTCAATTCCCCCCTCATTCTTCTCAAGATGACCGCAACCATCCGTAAATAAAAGTCTCGTCCATCATTTGTCTTTCAGAAATGTCTCGCATAACAATCGATAAAAGAAAAAAAAAAAGACACGAACACATCAGAGTTACGGTATGAAAGAAACGTCTAAAAAAACACACCTTCACATTCACCCCCCTCCCAAATTGCGCCAAAAAAAAACACACCTCGCTTAATGCTGTCAATATAAAAAGGCAATCACCGCTAACATATATGCTATGCAAAGAAACGTTATCTCCAGGCGCAAAATCATCATCACCATCATCTTTCAAATCCACATTCCATTGGATATATTATTATGATGAGCGCGCAAAATAAAACTAGCTCCTAACATCATAATAATGGGTCACAACAGAAACACAGAATAAACGTTCGTTTGAACAAATACTAAACTTAATATATACAGAGGGATCTACTAACTGTATACGCTCGTATTATGTCTACATACGGAATAAAATGTCTTCATATTGTCTTTAACAGGCAATTAGAAATCGGAACAAACACAAGTTGGCTCCGCCCTTTTTATGACGACCGGCAACTTCTAATTGCTTGGTTGTGTGGTTCGACTTTGAAAAGGGCGGAGCATATGACATCAGACTACATAACCAACCAATTAGAAGTTGCCGGTCGTCATAAAAAGGGCGGAGCCAACTTCTCTTTGTCCAGATTTCTAATTGCCTGTGTGACTTTACCATGAAATTTCCAAAAAAAAAAATAGTTCTAAATGCACATTCTGTTATTCATCGATTCATCCAACAGTGCAAATTGATTTTCAAATTTGGATGACACATTTTCTTTTTCAAATTAATATTTAACAAAAAAAAAACTGTAAAATTGCTTAAAAATTAGAAAAAGTAGAAAAATGTACTAATCGTATTTTTATTTAAATCATCTTTAAAGTAGATCATTTTATGACAAACTTAAAATAGGCTTAAATTCCATTTTTTTGCCAACATTTAGTGAGAAATTAAAATTTACGTGAATGAAAATTAACTTTTTATAGCAGTTTTATGTTATAAAATTATTTTTTTCACAGTTACTATATTCATAAGCATATTCACTCACTCACTATTCTAGTTTATAATCAATTTAAGAATTTCTTTTATTAAACGTGCAGTATTTTTTTAAAATCGTGTTGTGTAAACTGTGCCAAACTCAGTTTGTGTATAAACGTCCTTCACACCCTGAATATTCTGCTTTTCAAGAGCAATAATATTAAAAACACAAAACGTAATTTTAAAACTAGAACAGTAGATGAATCACGGAAGATTATTCACATGTTCATATCTTTTAAAATAAAATTTTTACAAACTTTGAAAAAAAAAAAAAAAACAGCTAAAAACGCCTAAGGCCTTGTTTTCACTGGGTCAAAAATTTCAAACTTTTTGAAAATTTCAACTGGTGAAAAATATAACAAACGTGGTTCACGCCTATGATAGTGAATAGGCGGGGGTCATGTGTGTTCCATTTTTCACCAGTTCAAATTTTCAAAAAATGTTCAAATTTTCGCCCCAGTGGAAACAAGGCCTTAGCAGACGGGTTTTTTTTTTCAAATTTATTTCATAAAAAAGTTTATTTTTTAATATAATGATACTGAGTGATACATTTACTGTTCTAGTTTCTAAAATACTTTCAAATTTATTTTCAATATTACTTCTGAAATGCAGAGTAACCACAGTTCGATTATCAGGTGTTTATAATTCATTTTAGGCAAATTTAAGAGTTAATCAAATTGTCAGTTTAAATATACGAACAGTTTAGGCTTTATTCAAACTAATGCTTATTCAACTTAATAGTATTTATCCACTTTTATTATTTACAATGTGAAAACTAAATAGTGATAGCAATGGGAAGGGGAGGTCGTTGAATTTCATGTTTATTCTACATTTTGTGCTCATTTTTTTTTTGAAAAAAAAACTTCAATTGAAATGAAGCCACTAAATATAAAATAAATAATTTCAAGTTTTGAACTATTTGAAATAGGGCATGAAAAAAAAAAGCTAAACGAAGTCAAGTCAAAAGAAAGCAACATGATGCAAAAGTATCGCTTATTAAAGTGAATTCGACTGAAATCAACTTGAAGAAGAAAATTTCAACTCTCGTCCCCCACCCCCATCCCACCCTACGCCTTCCTTTATCATTCTCCCCCTCCAACCCTCTCCTACTTCTGATATCACATCCATATTACGTTTTTTTATCGATTCGGTATTTGATTTGAATAGAATGTAATTGCTTCTACCCTCCATTCATCTACTTTTTTTCTTTCCTTCGCTACTGCAATTGAATTTTAAATTAAGATTTAAAATGAAAAGTCTTTTTTTTTTCATTATTCACCTAAAAATATTCAGCACTCTTTAAAACGGAAATCAAATTTCTGAGGAAAAGTGAAATTAATTACATAGAAAACTTTCACGTATCTTTTTCATTGAAGAAGAAAAAAAAAATAAAGCGGCAAGAATTTATAAATATTTAAGACACAACTTCAAAATCTCAACCAGAAAAGCTTAGGACTAAATTCAAGAAAGAAATCTAGCACTTGCTTGAATGGCAACTTGATTAACTCTCTCAGAACATTGTGACACCCTGTAGAAACAGAAGGTGAAACACTCAAGTCAAAAATTTAGTCTTGACAGTATGGCACCCCTTGGTGCACAGATGTTCGGACTTGGGTGGCCCGAATTCTAGAGAATTCGTGGAACCAAGTCCGACCGTGAGAAAATTGGAAATAAGTCCCAAAAATATTTCTCCTTATGATTTAGGCCCAGGGCAATGATTGGCCCAGTTGGTCAATCATTAAGCCCTGAGGTGACAGTTGCCCCTCCCAGGAGACCGGACAAGTGAGCCTGAGACTTGAGTGTGAAGACAGTCAAGAGTTTAGATTTTGAGTAAGTCAGTCCAAAAGGACTAGAAGAGTAAACTCGAAACACAAACAGAGTGTAGAGTTAAGCCTGACTTAGAGTGAAATTAATATAAAGAGTGTTATCAATAATGTAATAACAAAGAGCTAGTAAAGAGACATAAACATAAACCTGTGTAAGTGTTGTGTATTTGAACTATATTGGGTTACTGTACTCCTAAAATAGAGGAGTATCCAGCAGAAGGCACTCAGACACAGCCTGAGTCCCTCTGCCTGGAGCCTCCAGCAACTCAACGAAAAGGACTAGAGTTACTTCGGCATCGTCACGCCCTATATCCAAAGATCCCTAGGAAAGACGGTCTTTTTGTGGGCCGTACCAGGCGAGGCATAGTAAATGTCGCGCCCGGTGAACCCAACCCCCAGAGGTTCAACATCAGTAGAGGCTGGCCCGCAGCAGTCAACAACAGAGTCGACCCCGGCACCACCGATTCATCAGAGGGAACAACGTCAACAACGAAGTTCCTCGCGAGTCGGCAGAGCCAAAGAAGGGAGGCCAGCCACATCACAACATGGTTTAATCCAGCGCATAAAGCACTCTTATTGAACATCCTCGAATTACGTTGGTACCCTGCTCAGAGGGTTCAAGTTAAACGTTAAACGTTAACACTTAGGCACAAAAAATTATGCCTTTTTGCAATGAACGCGACTGGGGTTTGAGGTTAGAGTTCTCTTAAAATTAAAATACAGCTGCTATTTTGTTGTGCAGTTGTGCATAATTCGTTTTGAATTTCTGCCTTAGGAAGCAAATAGAATAAGTATTTTTGACCAAGCTTTAGCTTTCTAAAGCTTTTTAAGCTTATTTTAGCTTCGTTTAAGCGAAAAGCGACGTCATTTTGCCTATGTTAATGCTAGTGGAAACTTAAGCAGTGATTTAAAATGCTACTAGTAATGTCGCCATATCAAGTATTACGTTTAGTAACTTTGCACATTGTGTGGATGGTTTTTCAACATGTTTTCAAAATGGTAAACTAATGTTAGCTTATGAAGAAGCCATACTAATCTAAAAAAAAGTGGTTGCACTTCAAATAAAAATTGTTATTTATTTTTTCATTGATTTGCTGCAGCATGTTTAAAAAAAAGTACAAAAATTAAACGATTTCGAGCCATAAAAACAATGTGACTATCATCATTATAGTCAACATTAAATTTGTGGCCACTGGAGTGAAATTGGATCCGAAAAGACTCCTTCCCATAAATGAAGTGTCAACCAGTTTTTATTATCAGGCTTTGAGTAAATAAAAGTATCGAATGAAATTTCAGAAAAAAAAAGTCATAATGTGGGGGGGGGCCCACAATAAAAAAGGAAAGAGAGGGGGCACTGAATTTTATTTAACGCGTAGGGCCACAGCAAAAGCCGAAAACAAAAATCATAAAACAGAGAGATAAAAATGCGTACAATTTCTTAATAAAACATTTGGCATGAAACCAACAACACATTGAGCAGAAAGAAGCAGCAGCAGCAGCCAGCCAGCCTCAGACGTAACATCCCATTTTTATGGTTGTTATTTAAGAGTCGATCTCTGAAAATGTCGAATTATTCAAAGGCATCATTTTTATACTCTTTTATCATTTCATTAATTAGGACGATCATTTAATCGACATAAAACAAACAAAAAAAGAGGGGGGGGGGGGGGGGGTAGAACGCTAAAGAAGCACTTGATTCTTAATTAAATCTATACTTAAAAGGCGGAGGCGGAAAAGAAGGAGACGCGAACTAAAGAAAATCACTTTGGGTGCATTTGAAAACACAACTACTCCAGTCACTCCTGTTGTTTGAGTGAAATGAGTAGAATGATTAATAGAAGCTATGAGTGATCACCAATATTTTTTTTAAATGCACCTTGATTAATATACGGTACCTTAAGTGACTATTCAGTGGTTGCATATATTTTATAAAGCCGATAGCAAATGAGGCAGCCGTTTTATCAAAACATTGTTTTACAATAACAAAACGTCACCATTATTGTTGCTTGCACCTAACCTAACCAGCCATTTTAAAGCAACAAGTGTCGCATTACGTAAATCGACCTGAAAAAAGGCCGAAATCGATCGAGTCAGCCAGTTAAGTCAATTGTACACAATGTGCACATGCTCATATAATTAGAATAAGTTGCTTGAATAGTCGTTTGCTCGCTGCTCAATAAACAGCATGTTGCTCTATGCAATGCTTCCACCAATGAAACAAACCTAGGCTTTGACTCAACTACACTCTTGATGATGCATCATGGGTAATGTATCCTAAGTGACTCATAAAATGGTTGCATGCAATTCTTTAAGTACAAGTTGTAGTTACAATGCATCCTATACGAGTTTTCAAATGCACCCGAAATCTCTTGTTTTCTTCATTGAGAGGTTGGCAACTCGCAAGTCAGTCGTCGAACAAACTGAATAATCGAAGAAGGGAACCCCGTTTAAAATATAAGCTCAATGAATAAATGAAGGAAAAGATGCTCGTAAAAAAACAAACAAGATACCAGCGTTAATGAAATGAACATAAACAGGAACCATTTTTTTTAAATGAAAAAAAAAAAAGTCTTGTAGCTCAGGTTAAATAAAGAGAAATGTTGTTGTTACCTCTGTATATATTTATTTCTCCTCCCATTTCCTTGAAATATCAAACCTCGAAAACAATTTCATCATTGAATTTTAATTTCTACCAAAGAATCCTTTTTTTTTTGGTTGCTTTCTAAGATTAATAAAATATTTCTGAGAATCATCGAGAAAGACAAGGAGTATCCAAAACCCCCTACTTTTATACAGAATCCATATACATTATACATTACATTCATATACATTAAAAAAAGTCAAATTGGATCGGCTTTAAATAGTTCACCCATTTATCTTTTTCTTAAACAACAGAATTTATTTCTTCTTATTACTTATTAATAAACTGGTTCGTTGTTTTTTTCTTTTGCATATTAATATATCATCAACAAGAAAGTTCAAACTTCTTGTTCATGAATCACTTTCTCAAAGTTTTCACTGTTTTCTATAATGTACATTATTATTAAGGGTACATCCCAGAATCAACGACTCATCAAGTATATTTGAGTGACACACACACACAGTCTAATGTTTAAAATTAAATATCTCAGAAAAATATAAAACCTATGTATTTCAAACTTATGGTGGTTGTTAACAACATATTAAAATGCAGTTATGTCAAAAATCAACTGCAGTAAGTCCTCAACTTGCGGAGGTGTTCCACGCAAGTCGAAAAACCCACATAAGTCCTACGTATTTTAATGAGATTTACATAGCGAACTGATACGTGCTGCTCTAATATGCAAGGGGAAGTACCGCAACCGCGTTTCTACGAAACCCCGCGTTAAGTCGAATCGGTGTGAGGAACTTACTGTAAATTGGTTTTAATATAAGTACAATTTGTACATGCAATGGTTTTTATTAATAAAATACTTATAAAAATAAAACAGTAAATTTTAACACAGGCCTTAATTAATTAAAGCTGTTTTAGTATGCAAGTTTTTTCTCGAATTTCGGGCATAATATCCACAATTCTATTGTCATTTTGATGTGAAATAACTCTTTTAATATAAAGTGTTTTCAATGGTTCAATTAAGCTGCTTTATTAACCATCAATTTAATCTATGATAAAAAACAGTTGAAGATATTCATATTTAAGTGAGTGAACCATAACAAGTATAAAAAATGGCCATTTTTCTTTGTCTGTGGTTCAAATTATATAAAGTAGTCTTTCTAAAACGAATAAACCGAGATCTAACAGAGAGAAGAAGAAAAAAAAAAGCATCCTTAAACGGGTGTCCTCAACAAATATGTAATCGACAAAAAATTGCTCAGGATTAAAGCAAAACGAAAAGTATTCTTCTTCTGTCTGCCCTGAATGATGATGATGATGATCATGTTAGTAGTAGCCATCCATGGTCTAATCAGATAAAAGTAAAAGGTTTATTATATAGAAAGAAAAGAGGACATTTTTTTTTCAAGAGGTCATCCAAAATGCAACCTAGCAACAAAAAGTGGTCGTCACTAAGACCGTTCGTTCCATGTATGTGAATGGATCCACAAATCTATATGTATGTGTCCATTTGTTTCGTCTGTATACAAGAGTGGGGGCGGCGCGGCGCAGGTAAAAACGTTTCCAGTTCAAAAACAAAAATGAATATCTCAGAAAAAATTGACAAAATTGTTGACTTTTTAAACAAGGGTTTTTAAAAGATGTTTTCTAGAAGCCTAAAGAGCAATTCAAATAGTAGTGAATTGGCAGAAAGTAGGCATAAAAGGGTGAACTTAATTCAACTTTGTTCTGTTTAACAAAGCGGTATTGGGTTTTGACAATGCATTTCACATACCACAATTGGACTTTTGTCCCTCTGTCACAGGCCATCTTGGATGCTTGCAGAGTAATTTCTCAAATTCAAATTAGGTGTATATAAAGCTGAAGCTATACGTAGCAACAGTCAAGCAACAATACTAGTTGTAGCAACAGTAGTTTCCTATTTTTTGCAAGCAACACCTATGATACATGTTGCAACGTTCATGAAACTTATATGAAAGCAACAACCAATGAAACAAAGAGGCTGTGAGTCAAAGACTGTAGAACATTTTGTTTCGTCTTCCTCTTCTTCATCAGTTAAAAATTTGAAATAGTCATGTGATTATTCAAGCCGTTTTTAT
Organism: Brachycybe producta; assembly: GCA_036925085.1. Lineage (NCBI taxonomy): Eukaryota > Metazoa > Arthropoda > Diplopoda > Playtdesmida > Andrognathidae > Brachycybe > Brachycybe producta. Next base: position 6,599,567 of record JAUPFP010000008.1, on the reverse strand, counting down.
TGGCTGTTGGCTGAAATGGTTGCTCGAAAATAGAACCAAGTTCTATTTGAAAATTCTGTTGCTTTCAATCTGTGAGCAACAATTCGGGTTTGTTGCTGTTATGACAGATGTTTCAACTTTCATGAAACAATAGGGAAACACAGCTATGTTGCTGAATTGTTGCTACGTGTAGCATCGGCTTTAGATGCTTCATTCTCCTAATCATTCTTTCTTCTTCTATAAACTCAAAAATGCTATGAAGTGTTTTCTGTTGCAATATGTGCTAGAATCTTGTAACGCGAAGAAAAAGCAGAAATTTGGGAGAAAAAAATGTTGTTTTCTTAATTTTTTTTTAATTTTTCTACTTTTTCACTCATGTGGAACCCAGGCTTTACTTAACATTAGACAAGTAAGTAGGATATTGTTATTATACCGTCAGCTATATTTTAAAGAAATTTTCAAAAGTGAATTCAACTCACAAGGTGAGTGAGTACACCTGCAATACACCAAGTGGCAATTGGGATAATTCTCTATCATAAATAATTGCAATTAAGACAAAGTTTCAAAAAAGTGAACTGAACAGTTTTGTTAATTCTGGACCAGTATGTTTCAGGTTTTTTTTGTTTAAATATATTTTAGTATTGTTGTTAAGAACAACCTAAAAGTTCCAAAATTTGCAAAAGAACGCGTTTAAACCGCGCCACCTGATATACTCTATAAGGTGCATGGATACAAACACACAAGGACTTCTGTAGCATCACCAAAATAAAAAAAACGAGGGAACCAAACATAAAGATGGATGAAGAAGAAGACTCATTTTTAGATATTTTTTGTAGACAATATACTAAAGGCTAAGAAGTGGAAGAAGAAGAAGAAAAGAAGAGTATTCAGAACGTCTCCATATATTTCTTCTGCAAGACTGAATTTTTCGATGCCAATGATAGAAGAAAACTTCATTCTCCAGCCGAAACACACATTGGGGGTAATTTCTCTATTTCGTATTGGGCACGACCAAAAAAAAAACCTAACCCTAAAGATGGACACAGTTTTAAAAAAAAATATATATGACTACTATAATAATATAATGTACATGTATGTATATTTTATACATAGAGGCCTATAAACGTATGTGGACAAAACAGAAGAAAAAAAGCACAACTAACATTAAAGAAAATAGAGAATAAGAATGGAAACACATTTATTTTTAAGGGAGTTGTCAGTTTTAAAATCTGGTTATATGTTTTGCTTCTTCTCCCCTCTCTTATTTTCGAGTGTTTCTACTTTGACAGCATAATATAAAGTCTACTGAAGCAGACTACTACTCAACTATATATGGCTGTAGAAAAAAAATACAACAAAAAACGAATAAAACTGCTTAAAAAAGACTAACCCTGTTAAGTAAGTACCTCCTCCTCCTCTACATATAAAATTGTATGAAAAAGAACCCCAATTTTGTAGCCAATCTTTTTGTTCAGAAAGTAAGGACACTTTTTCATAATAAGTATACTAAATCATATGATCAATGAATATGCATAAAGATATATTATGTTCAGAAGATAAAAAAAAGTTAATAAAAAGAAGTTTAAATGAGAGAAATATTGCTAAATAAACTTTACAGATTGATGCTGATGATGATGATGATGATGATGATTAGGAGGAGCAGGAGGAGGAGAAGGAGGAGGAAGAGGAGGAGGAGGAGGAGGAAGAGGAGGAGGAGGAGGAGCAGGATGATGGCGAGGAAGATGGGACACATCAAAAGTTTGAAAACTGTAAAGAGAGGGCCCATGGGCTCTTCGGTAATTAAAATCTCATTTCGTTGTTAGAAAAATATCTAATCATCATAATCATCATCATCATAATGATCGCAATCGATATTTAGATAAGATTTAAAGAGGAAGTTCGTCACAATTTCATCGTTATTATAGAGATACTTTAAAAAAAAACTGTGTAGGGACGTCTCTTGGACTGACTAAGATATTGTTAAAATATGTTTCTGATACACGACCACTATTGTGGCAAACACATACTTCATGAAAACAGTATTAGGCCACACGTACCATATTCCGCCCAGAATCTTTTTTTTTTCATAATCTTGGCAGAATAGTATTTTCCGTTATGATTTTCCTAGCGGAATTTCATGTTCCCATGTTCCCATCAATTTTTAACCTTATTTTAAGAATGCTTTAATATTTGTTGGTTACTCAAAACTGACGTTCAAAATGTATCACTGATTGGTTTATTTAAAATGACAAGCGTGTTTCCAGAAACTTGTACAGGAGTGACCAGAAAATGGGTACAACCCCCCTCCCCCCAATAAAACAGGACAGACCCTAAACAACTAATTAAAACGACAAAAAAGTAGCCAGTAAAGTGATTAATTTAAATAATCCAACCAATGATTGTAGAGACTATAAAATGTTATCCAGTGCTTTAATGAGAACCTTATTATAAATTGGAATTTAACATTGTTAGAATTTTTTAATAATTTAAAAATTAATGAATTAATAATCTTCATTTTCTTTTAAATACAAATGGCAGCAGCATTCCTTAAAAAAGGTTTTCAATTGTATTGAAAACTAATAGAAGCAGCATCATTCTGGCCACATTTGAAGACAACGCCAAATGATTACACAGTGACGGATTTCAAGTAGCTATAGATAGTGAATCCCATTTATCTTCTTTGACATTTCTTCAAAGTTAAAAAGGAACTTTCAATGAAGACGACAACGACGACATCAACACAAGGGCGCTTCTGTCATTTCCGTTCTTCGAACACAGAAATTGGAAACACCCTTCTTTTTTTAAAAAAAAAAACTATTATATAAGGCAAGTCCAGTCACACTCACTCAATTCTCCTCCTCCTCTTCTTCCTCCCAAAAACATTACTCTTCTGGGCACTCTCCAATCTCAACCTAACCAAACTCGCCCACTTTTCATTTTTCATACTTTTTTCTTGTGAGTTTACAAACACAACTCATACATGTATGGCATATATACACATAATACACACACAAACACATCATGCAGAAAAAAAAAAACTTGTGCCGCATATCAGTAAAGTTTAAAAACCTTCCTGCTTTTTTTTACTTCTTGTGGCTAAAGGAAGTTTGACAAACGTCACCCTCATCCTCCCTCCCTAACTCCCGTACCTCAAATCTAGAGTCCAAAAGTGGCTTTCTGATAAGGAATTGAGAGCTGACTGGACAAAGGTATATGCATCCTGCGCAAGCGCAAAACAAACATTATGACCAAAAAATCTTTCATATCTTGCACCATAAGTCTCCATATGAAAAAAAAAATCCTATTTCAGCATTAATATATTTTTGCATGGTGACCGTGCATTTTTTTTTCCTCCGTTATTCTATTCATGCCATAAACATAAATGAAAAAATAAAATACTTCATCGCAATAATATATTCTTTTGAAATCGAAAAATATTCAACTAGTTTTTCTATGATTCATATTAGAGAAGCTTCAGTAATTTCATTTTTGTGTTATACAAAAATCATGACTTGTTTCATTTTTCTGTTATGATGAATTCTGATTTAAGTTGAAGGCAATGCTCAAATGGCCATTTAGATGATGACAAAAAAAAACCCTCCCTCAATTTCAGATGTCACAAGAGAATCACAATTAGAACAGGATCAAGAAGAAGAGAAGAAAAAAAAAATCATCTTACTATAAAGTCAATTAAAAAAGGATTCCAAAGGGAATCCTAAAAGAATAATTGCAAAGTGCTTATATTTTTTTCTTCCTGTCCGTATACTTACACGTAGATATAGATCTCTAATCCTCGTTGTAGGATGTAGTACAAAGTGCATACAAATAATTTTTTATCTCATCTGAAAATGAAATTTATCTAATTTAAATAATTATATTCTTTTTATTCCGTAGAAAGTCGTACTGAAGTCGAGCTGAAATTATTTCAAATTCGTCTATTTTTTCAAGTGGAATAACATTCCAAGAGCCAATAAGAAGTCCTAAAGGCCTTTTAGCACACACTTTTGGTTATCGATTTAGGCTTCAAAATAAAGTCGAGTTGTTGCTTGTGTGCCATTGTCCGGCTTCTTTCCATACATGTAGCAAGACATTGCAACCACACCACAGCGACAACATTTTGCAGTCGTAATCAACCACTAAAAGTAGACTGTATGCCAAGGGCCTTAGACTCATCTTTTTTTTAGCTCTTCCTTCTCTTTAATTTTTTTCTTTCGATAAATTCATAAAATGTCATTGAAGTGTTTTCTATTACAATGTATGAAAATCAATGAACGCGAAGGAAAGCAGAAATGTAGAAATGTTTTTTTTTCTATTTTCGGCTTTTTTTTATGAATGTGGAACCCAAGCCTAACTAAAAATTTCATTTTCTTATAAGCTCAAAACAAAGAAGAACAAAATAATAAGAAATAATCCTGTTAATGGGTTTTTCATGTCATTTACTCATTTCAGTAGATTATGAAAAAAAAATTAAATGTCATATTAGTGACCAAAGCTAAATAAGTTCCAGTTTTGATCTCTAAAGACTAAAAACAAACAGACAACAAAAAAATACTAAGAAAAAGACATTAGTTGGTAAGGCGGTTGTTGGAAAGAAGACTAAAATAGTTTTGATTTTTGTTTATAAAAAAAAACTAAGTTTGTGTCACAAAGAACACACAGACTCAATTTCTTGAAACTTGAAATCTAAGAAATAGCATCTAGATCTACAATCCAGTTACATACCTACTACACCTTCAAACTCACAATTGTCAGTGAAAACAACAAAAAAAACCTAAGGTTGGCTGAAATAAGCAAGAAAAAAATGTGGACAGTCTGAAAGACAAAGCGCAAAATGTCTAAGCTCAGCAAGGGTTAATAAAAAAACACACACACTCCAAAACCATAAAGAGACAGTTGTCCATTTCTAGCTATATGTCTATCTATATACATAGATATATAGCCAAGAGCTAACCCCCCCCCCCACCAAAAAAAACGAACTTATGTGGCAAAGTCATAATGAGAAATAAGAGGGACAGAGTGATGGGAGAAAAGGGAGAGATTGGAAGAAAGGCAAAAGGAACAAAAAAAAACGAGATAGGAGATATTTCATAGAAAAGCAAAATGAGAAGAAGAAAAAAAAATAGCAGAAAAACACAGAAAGAAACGAGTAGACAAAAGTCCCCAAATTCCCAAGGAATTTCAACTGATGATCACCAACATCAGACCCAAGGGGTCCAACACATCATTTGGTGACTGACCTATTGGAAAATCAGCAAGAGACTATTTTTTGAGAAAAAAGAACCCCAGAAAAAAGAAATCCAATTGAAAGAAAAGAAAACAAAGGAAAAGAAATTGATGAGATCAAAACCAAGAAAAGACATTTTAGCCTCTTTTTCTATCTCTCTCTCTACACCCTCCTCCACCCTTTTATCTTTAAATATAAAAAAAAAAGTAAAAATGGCCAAATTGAATTTTGGACACTTGTACACTTGACGGTAATCAAAAATTTCACAATTCAGAAAACAACTGTGAACATCAAACATAAAGCATTCAAGTATTTTCTAAACAACAATATATTAGAGCTGCTGACCACTGGTCAATATATATAATCATATAAAACGGAAAAAAAGAAAATAACTTACCGACAACATTCAATGTAATGAGAAGACTCATTTTGGGTTCGGTGCTCACTTGGCACTCATAAATGCCCGCGTCTCTCGGCTGAGCATATCGAACTTGCAACGTCCAGTCGTCCGTGTCAGCCAGATGATAAGCTTGAAAACGCTGGTCAGTTATGTACGTGTACCGACCAACGGTCAAGATGTGTAAATCCCGATGCCGAACCCATGACACCTGAAAATCAATCAAAATTGCAATATGATTTTTTTTTAAATAAAAGTACATCACATGTTTCAACATCAATTGGAACAACAATTGAAGAATAGAACCTTTAAAAGTAAATTTTATTACAAATTATTATAAAACTATATTTTTTGTGTTATTTTCTGATGTGATCTGTTGTGTGTTGTTAGAGCAACCAGCGCCACAACTGTTTTTTTTAATCAAAAGTTACCTGTTAGAGGCTAATTCTCTTATGACGTTTATCAACTACAGAAATCTATCATTTAACTAAGAAAGACACAGAAAAACTCTGTTTCATTAAGTACCTTTCTGAGATTAGAGGGTTCAAGTTGAAGTTCAAGTGCTAAGTTTTCTTCTTAAATTTTAGACATGAGGCAATTCGAAAAGTATTTTTTTTTTTCATTCAAACATGTTAAGAGGCTAGTATCTCGAAATAAAGACTTTTTTCAATCATACTTCACAACCTCCTCGAGCTGCTTCATAGCCGCTAAGAAACTGAACGCACCCATTTTTTTCTTTATAAAACGCTCTATATGTGTTTTTAGATTTAAAACGCACGTAAAAAATGTTTTACAAATGTTGGGAAACTAGGAATAAACATTGACGTCACAAATATCGGTACTAACTGAATTATTAAGAGTCAAAAATTTAGGTTATATCATGTAATATAAATTAGTAATAATGTACATAAAAAAACGATATGATGGTGGGGGGGGGGAGAAAGGGGGTCACGCAATTAGGAGGATAACTATTGTATATTTTGCAAGTGATGCTTCTTCTTCTTCCTCCACTTATCATAATTGCCATATGTATTATAAGACTATGATAGGACAAAAAAATGAGGCAATGTGATGATCATTTTGCAATTGACGAGGGAGGCCTCATAAATGATCACAACAAAATCAAGAAAACAACAACACCAACATTTCAATAACGAAGAAGAAGAAGAAAGAAAAAAAAAGTACCTTTACAAATACATTTACGAGAAAAAGCACTTTAAAAGTGCCCTAACTACTTACTTACACACTAAAAATATACTAACATTATTTATTATTAACTTAAAAAAACTTTCAAAGTGAAAAAACACAGCAAAACAAAATTTGTTCACTCCGCTAATGTTTCTTAATTTCTGTTTTCAAAATCCAATAATAAAAGTAAATAAAGTTCATAAACGTTAATCTAAAGCAAATCTACCTACTGTGTTTTTACGTACATTTATATTTTATTTTTTTTTTAAAAAAAGTACTCGTACTAACAGCGTTTATATTGATTATCATGACTCTTTTAAAACTCTTTCAACATTTCTAATTAGTAATTATTGGAATAACAACAATTCTGCTTTTTTTCAATCAAAAAAGAATCGTTAAAAGGTAAAGTTTTCTGGTAACAACTAGTTAAAGACTAGCATCTGTCAACTAGAAAATTATAACCAATTAAGCAGTCTTTTTTAAATGAAAAAAAAAACCTATGAATGTGTTATGCACGAATATGCAAGTTTGAAATTGTTCGCATTTTTATATAAAAAACGCACCATTTGTAGTTTCTCCACCATTTTTTAAAAAAACCTTATGAGCTTATTAAAGACTTTGATAATTATTTTTAGGCTACATCAATTTTTAACCTTTTTATGACCTTTCACGATTATTTAAATTCGTAAATTTGTTAAAGGCTATTTGAATTTCCCAGAATTTTTAGGATCCTATAATATTTTATAAAATGTAAAATATATTTTAGAATATATTATCCACTACAATCCCATTTATACTGTCCAAATTCAAAACTGTCAAAACTTAGCACTTGAAATTCAACTTGAACCTTTTCAAAAGAATTTCAACAATTCGGGTACTACGTTGCAATTATGTTAAAAGGGGTTCAAGTTGAATACCCATTGAGCATTAGAAAGTTAAAAGTTTAATTTCAAGTGCTAAATTCTTGAATTTGAGCCTCAATTTTTCCAAAGCGAAATATCATCTGTCACAACATATCAATGACGTCATGTTATTACATCCAAAACGTGGCCAAAAAAAAAAATAAAATAAGAAGACATCCTGAAAAAAAAATTTCATTTTGTCAGAAAAAGCAAAAGAAATTCTTAACACAAACGAGAAAACAATGTGAAGAAATGAAGAAGAAACACATAGAAAGAGAATGGAAAATAAAAAAAAGAAAAAGCAGCAATTTGAGGGCATGAAGGAGACTGGAGTAGTGAGTGAACACACACACAGAAAAAAAAGTGCACACGTCAGGCAATCAAGTGACCCTCTCTCACTCACTGAAGATGCACCAACATTAATTTCTAATATGGTGGGTGGGTGGGTGTGTGTGGCCAAAGCTGTCCAAAAGTCCATCCAACGACTTGCAAAACCTCCAAAAGAAGAAAAAAAGCCAATAATAAAAACGAAATGGTGACATCTGTGTGTGTTGACATCTAAAAAAGCATCATGGATGATGATGATGATGATGACCACATTTCTGTTTCTCAGTCTTTTAGTAATTAATTATTTTGAACGTGAACCGGATATTCATTTCAGATGAGATGAAGACCAACTATTAAAAAAAACGGAATTGGAAGAAAACAACAGGCCTCCAATTGAAGTGGGCAACAATTAAATGCTTCAAAATCAATGATCATGATGTCAAAAACGAAACAATCACAAAGTCACTCACGAAATAAAAAAAGTCATTCAGGAGAAGAAGAAGAAGAAGAAGAAAAATTGAACAACTGAAAATAAACGCCATCTTAAAGAACACAAAAATATCTCTTCTTGAGAACAGGAGGGCTGCAGGCAATCAAGTATTAATTAATTATGAAATTTGAAATCTGTTGAAAGAGAGACAAAAAACAACAAAACTAGTTGCTTTTTTAGAAGTCGAAAAATAATCGATGAAAATGTGAAAGAAACTTACATTTAAGAGTTTTTTTTTAAAAAAAAAAGCATTTGATAAAATCTACGAGACAGGATGTTATCTTAGAAAAATGCAAGTGCATTTTAAGTGGTACAAAACCTAATGTTTGAGAATACAAAACTAGAATGAAGAAAATGATGGGAAGGTTTGACACACAAATAACAGAATTAAGATGAAGGCAGAAGAAAGTGTGTATGTTTTAGGGAGGAAGAAAAACGAATGAAAAGGGTTCATTTAAAGTGTCCAAATAACAATAGAAAAACAAGAAAGAGAAACATTTGCCATAAAAATAGTTGTCACTGAAAAAGATCTCAAAGGCCTATAATTAAAAGTCTGAAAGGTGGCAATTAGATAGAATAATTAGTGCATCTCTCGATTGAGTTTAATGTGTCGTCGTCCTTGGTACGAAGAAAGAGTTGTTCAACACAAATTAAAAGTTAAAAATTATCTTAAATACTACAGTAGTAGTTAGCCTGCAACGTTTGAGGCCGCCCAAAGTTAGCTGTATGGAGGACTGTCAAATTTTTACCAAGCAGCAGCACTTACAGAATGAATGCAAGGAACCATTTTTATGATTCATAATACAACATGAAGATGCATTACACATAATTATAGCATCTTAAGGTGGTTTTAAAGGTATAAACACCTCTCCAACTCTTATTATAATGTCTTTCAGGTACAAAATGAAGAGAAACGTGAATGTGTTTTAAAAACTAGAATGGTAGCTCAATCACTTAAGAGTATTTTCATCTTTGGAAATGATCCAACTTTAAGTAGATGATATTTTCTAATTTTTAAATGGAAAAATGTTAACAAATAAAATACCATTAAGTGATAAAGCTACGTACCTTTCTAGTTTCTAAAACACATCCTAGTTTCTATTAATTTTAATCCTGAAAGCCAATAATCGAGAGTTCGAAAATCTGCTATTCATAAACCACCTTTAATGGTGTATTTGAAAACGTCTAGTGATACAAGCATTGCATGAAGGATTGTCAGTTTTTTGACAACATGCAGCACTTAAGGCTAAACTGCATATTTCGCTTTCTGTAGCTTTAAAGCTAAGATTTGCTTTGCTTTTTTTTTGTAGCTTTTAATGCGTCTTTTAAAAGCAAACTACTTCTGCTTGCTTTTTGAAGCTTCCATTTAGTTAAATGATATTTTCAGCAGATTATTATAACATTGAAATGCTAACTAACCAATCAAATCCCATGAAAAATGACAAGGCAGGTCAGCTGATTATGACGTAGTAGCTACGTAGCATTTTTTTTAGTAGGGCTAGAGGTAAGATTTTGACGCAAATATGCAGTATTCGACTTTGTTGCTTTAAATTTTGCTGCTAAAGAAATCAAAAATCAGAAAACAAATACGCATCTCAGGAACAGGCAATTAGAAATCGGGAGGAACAGAAGTTGGCTCCGCCCTTTTTATGTCGACCGGCAACTTCTAATTGGTTTGTTGTGATTCGACGTTGAAAAGGGCGTAGCAGATGACGTCAGACTACATAACCAACCAATTAGAAGTTGTGTTCGTCACAAAAAGGGCGGAGCCAACTTCTGTTTGTCCCGATTTCTAATTGCCTGTTATTAGGATGCTGCATCTTGACCAAGTGTTCAATTCTAATAATTACTAATTGTCTATTTGTTTACTAGTCATTTTAATTCACACTTCTTACTCCAGGGGTGTCTGAAGTCGATTTCAAACAAACGTATTGGTCGTTTTTAAACGCCTTTAAAACTATTTTCGGTGTTCTCAAATGCAACCAATGTAGCTGGCACCAAATAAAAATGCATAAGCCTGATTCTGTCTACTGTCGTCTCATTATAAAAGCCATGTATTAATACATATTAGAGAAAATATTTTCATCCAAAAATGAACATTTCGAATTAATGAGTTATCCCCATCATCATCATTATTATTATTATTATTATTATTATTGCGGCCTTAAAGCCATTACGACGATGACACCTTCGATTGTGAATTTATGATGAACATTTTGAGCTGCTATTTCAATATTCAGTGTAAAATTCACTCAAATCTCATTCAGATGAAAATCTATTCTAAAAATGAAATACTCAACTAACTGCGCCCCCCCCCCCTCCACACCCTCACCTCCGCCTACCCTCTTTTCCTCTTCAATTTTCAAACATTTTGGCGGACAAATAATTGCAATACGATAAAAAAGAGAGAAAGAAAAATGTCTTTGAAGTCGTTCTGTGCAGGTGTTACACACAAATTTCAAGAAGAAAAAAAAAAGAGTTCAAGAGGAAGAATATGTACAGTATATAAAATATATAAGCTATTATTTACACTGGGGTCCATGAAATTACAGAGTAATTTCCTTAATGTTGGTGCCATTAGTGTGCATATACTTTTAACTTACTGCTCTATTGATCACAACTATTTTTTTTTCTTCATATGCAAAAATTACTTTACACAAAATGGCGAAAAGAGAGCGAACATCTTTAACAGAAGAGAGAAATTTGAAAAGAAAAAGACGAGGTGACAAAAGTAAAACAGATGAACAAAAATGTTGAGAAAAAAACGTTTACGAGTACATTCTTAAACAACGAATGGATCAGCAAGTTTAAGAAAAGTACGATACCTTGTGACGTACATTATTTTTAAAAAAATTTATGTGAATATTAACATGTTTTGCAGTCACTGCAAAATATGCAAATGAAATTAAAAACAATATAATATAACTCTGGTTATTCTGTGTTAATGGATACGTTTTCTGGTTTCCTTTGAAATTCCATTCATTCTTAGAGAGTGTTTAGAAAAAAGATTTCGTGTTTTAATTTTTCCATATTAAGTGTAAGTGGAATTTATTTGATCGACTTTTAATTTACTATTTAAAAAAAACTAGAAGGTGCACGGAAATTTTCTTTTGGAGTTATATTTACAGATACGTTTTCTAGTTTCCTTGAAAACTTTATTCATTTCTACAGAGCTGTTTAGATTTTTAAAAAACCTTTCTAGTTTCTAAAACACATAAAAAGTTTCTCTTAATTTTACATCTGAAAGACAACAGCCAGATTTCGATGGAGGCGTTGTTTACACTTTAAAATCATCTTAACTATTCAGAAATTTAAATTAACTATTTTTTTTTTCAATTCAAATTTAATTATTATAAACATCTATATAAAAATTCTGTTCACGTGAAAAATAAACTTGTAAAATTAAAATTTAATTAGTTACATAAAAAACTGTCTATTCGTATTTTTCTTCCTAATTATGAAGGCAATAAGTAACATAAAGAAATACAGCCTATATCAGAAATCTAAAAGATAAAAAAAGTTAAAGAAATGCATTTTTTTATAATGTACATGTACATATATATATATAAACATTGATTAATTTCTTTGTAACCAAAGATTAAAAGATCAAACTACATAGTGTGGAAGTTTAATGAAAAACAAAATCACCCCTACCCTCGCCCCGCCCCGCCCCGTTGAAACAAAAAAATGTCACTCAGTATATTTTCGTCTAGCAATTTGTACAAAATGAACAAATGTTTAATTAACAATTTAAATATTGACATAAGCTTTTATTAATTAAAAAAAAATCCTACAACTTCAGTAGAGACAAAAAAAAATTAGATAAATGAAGATTGCTAGTATAATCGAGATAACAGTACCAAAAAAAAAAGATAGAAGGAAAAAAAAAAACCCCAAACAACCCCGAACTTTATAAAATCACTGATTAAAGTTCCATTAGCATCAAATTCAAGAAGTGAACCGAGCTTTTTTCTGTGTTAAACAAACTGAATTTTCAGAGGGCTCAAAAGTTTAACTTCAAGTGATAAGTTTTATTCTTGAATTTAGACGTTATACCTAGTACACACACCTGATAATTTAAATGCATTTAAATAATAAACGTGTTCTACAGAGCCCTGTGAAGGACAAACAATATGTCAAATTCAATTTATTCAGTTAATAATCTCAAAATATTGAGTTAATACTTAAATATAATTATATAAACTATAGAACATTAAAATATTGATTTAGTAAATTTCAATTTAAAATATTAATAATAAAGTCAATTTTTATTTGGGTTCATGTCCTTAACTGGATTCCGTATAATTCACCTAAACACATTTAATTTGAATTCATTTAACTCATGTGTGTGTACAAGGTATTAGAATACTGAACATTTGAAGTAGTTTAAATTACTGGATACATCACATTAGGGATGGCCAAAAGTCAACTGAAGAATCAATTCTTATAAATCAAATCAATTCCGATTCCTATTAAAAATCGGAAAAAGTACCCGATTCAATTCGATTTTAATTGAATCATTTTTTTAAAAAAAATAAATCACTGTTTTTCTAGTTTGTGTTAATTTCTAGCTTAATAGATTACATGCAACACATCCTGTAACTACGATTTCTCCAATGTTTCAACGATTGCATTTTGTAAAAAATGCCGTGACGTCACTGGGGTTTAAAAGAAAGTTATCGGAACGTTTTAAGTTACTATGTGTGACGTCACGCTGAAATTGGAGAACTCGATCAATAAAAAAAAATTATAACAGAATGTGCTATGAATGTTTTTTTAGTTGTGTAACTTCAATAGTGAAAATTAGAGAAAAAAATTTTTGGGGTGGAAGAAATCGAATAAAGAATCGCCAAAATTGAATCGATTCGTACGATTAATTGGAAGACTTAGAATCGATTCAATTTAGACAATGGCATCGTTTGGCACATCACAGGGCTGAGTTAAGTTTGAAATTGTTTGGGAAAATTACACGTGGTGATTGTCCTAAACCGCAGTCCAGTGATATACATGTGCAGGGCTGACCACTCTAAGAAAATTAGAGAGACTAGTGGGTAACCCGTCATAAATGACGGGAGCAAAATTCACAGGCAATTGTGCGCATGCGCGTCGTTTGTTCCTTTTTTACTCCTTTCATTTCAATTTCAGTCACCCCTCCCACTTTTTCCCCCTCCACATTTCTCTCTCTCTCTCTTCCTCTCTCTCCCCTGTACACTTTCCAACCTTTTCCCCTCTCCAATTTAATATCATGGGGTTCTTGGATGAGAAGGGTGCAACATATAGTTGACCTTGAGAAAAAAAAGCTGTTCATTTCTTCATTTATTTAAATTTATATAAATTCCGACGTGCTTCAAGGTTTTGTACAGTGTTACTCCACACACACAGACCTGGGATATTATATATATAATTTTTGCTAGGACAGATTCATATTATTGGTCTTTTTTCCCTAGGTATAAGACAATGGAACTCTCTTCCTGAGGAAGTGGTGAATGGGGACAATATGTGCATGTGTGTGTGCTTGACAATGCTTAATGCTGCATGAGGACTTTTATGTCCCTCTGCCAAAGGCCTATTTGGCTGCTAGCAGAGTACTAATTGTAATTGTAACAGACGACTTATTAGAACTGAAAAAATGAATTCTCCGATTCGGAATCAGGCATTTCTACATCACATACTACAACACAAACTACAGGTTAAAATACAAACACCTAAAAAAATCCAAAACACAAATACAAACACACAGACACAATACACAGAAACACGCATTAAATATACTGTGTATACAGACACTAGTAAACACAGACACACACAAAACTCTCGATCGAAAACAATTACCTCCTACAATTACCTCCTACAATTTCCACTTCATCTCACTTATTTTTATAACATTTACCTTTTATCAAAGTACCTTACCCCACGATGTCAATTATTTTGTCTTCTACACTAATTAAGAAACGCAAGACATGAAGAACAAAAAAAAAAAAAACACCCGCAACAACAACAACAAAAAATCTAATCTAATTGGTATATTACCGTCTTTTATAATATAAACAAAGTCATATTTACACCCCACACCCATATATAAGTAATAAACAAAGCAGCAGGTGGGCCACCTTACCCAACACTATAACCCCACCCTCATTTTTATTAATTTTGACGATAATAATGTCATAAAAATCAGAACAAAATCGTTTTGCCTCTTTGATTGTTGCTGTAAACGTCTTTTTTTATTTGTTTTTGTCCCCCTTTTCAAAGTTTCCAAACCGAAATTATTAAAACAATTTGGGACAAAATCAAGCAAGAGGAGAGAATGATAGAAGAAAAAAAAATAATAATATTGCAGAACCATAAAACACAAGAGTCGAATAGACATGTTGATAACAAATAAAACACAAATATAACAAAAATCGATTATATATCCATATATACTGTGTATAGTGTAAACCCCCTATAGATATTAAATGACCAGACCACCACCACCAATGAACGAAAAGTTGACATCCATATAAATATATAAATACTAATTAAAAGTGAAATAAAACTTGTGACAAAGCAATTACCTCATCTAGACACAAATATCTGATATTTTGGTTATCTCTGAAATATCTGCTCAATTATTTACAATTATTACTGGTAATAATATATTGTACGACTAGATACACACATTGCTCTCAATACTCATTATTAACAACACAAATGTGCTGTAAACGTATATTTGAATTGGAGGCTTATTAATGTAATAATGAGCAAAATAATAATATCTACACGAACAGCAGAAACCAATATACAGCAAATAACTGAAATGTGCAATGAATGATTTAGTAGGGATTTCTGTCTTTACAAATATCTACACACACCTAATCACTGAACCTAAAATTACATTATTTTTTTTAAATAAAAAAGAGCTTACTAAATACGCACGAAACTAAACCACTCATTTTGTAAACTCAAGATTACTGATTATGATATTTAAATGCAAAGCTCAAAAGAGAGAGACAGTTCAAAAATAGAACAGAAAGAAGAAGCAGGGGAATGGATTTTCACTAGGCACACACTTTATCGTGTTTCATTTAAATAACACAAGTAATATTTAGTTAAGAAATATTACAATTTAAAAAAAAAAAATTTTAAGCCTGAATCTCACTGTAATTCAAATTGATCAACTTGTTAAGCATGTACTTGTAGCAACATTGACTTGATTGCCCAACTTCCTTGAAGGGTTATTCAATGAGATAGTTTGCAATGTTGTCATTCGGTTGACAGCATGTCCAACACAACATTTACCCCCACAAGTAATCGCATTCTGCCAAGTACTTCGCAGTTATGCAACCTAATTGATGCATTTAGTCACGATTGGACTTAAGCCTTTGATAGATCTGATATTTATTTAAAAACAATCAGCTGAAAAAAATAATAACTTTTCAGTTTCTTCTTTTGAGTAAATTAAATGCAATGAACCTACGAAATAATTTTGCGATTTGCAAATTAATTCGTTTTTAATTGGTTATAAATTAATTTCAAATACATTATTAGAATCTCATTTTTAACTACGGTAAAGTTCTTCTATTTTTTCCTGAAAACCTACCAACATTCTAAAAAATGAAAGAGATCTCTCTCAAAAACCACAAAGTTCTCAAGACTTTTTTCCATTCCATATATAAACAATCCCATAATGAGGTAATTCTCTGTGAAATTCCACAAGATCTTCCTCACAAGTTAAGTTTTCTCATTCGATAATATTACGGAATGACATTTTCCATTGTTACTAAGCAACGGCATGTTTTAATACTTGTGTGCAACGGCAGCAGCGACTAATTGCGGTTAATTACTCTTTTCTTTTCACACTCACCCAAGATCAATTTTACATTATACAAAAGCAAAGAAAGGACATCAACAATATCTCAACCAACAGTAAGAATTTCTTAGAAACGGACATTTTAATGTCTAGAGCGACACAATTGGGTAAATTAAGTCGTTTTTCACAAAAATGTGCCCATTAAATTCCACTATATAAAGTCATAGGTTTAAAAATTCAATTTAGTTGTCCATTTATTAATTAAGCCCTAAAGAAAAACTGCAACCAACAAACTACTGCCTTATAGCAATTGTTCTAATTGTATACTTTATAGTAATAACAATTATGATGGAGCCTATATAGCTATATACAGAAAAATTGTTTTTTGAAACATTCTAAATCAAAATTGAGGTCTAATTCACCTATTATTACGGATGCTTGGCTTTTTTGGACAGAAACAGCACAAAGGGACAATAAGTTACTGCAAAAAAAAGGGGAAAAATTCTAAGTATATGCCTATTTGTGGATGTGTTTGAATGTCAAATTACTTCTGGACAATATTTATCCTGAACGAAATACAATCATTTGATGCTGTTTTTGAATCAAATGCCTTGATGTACACAAATAAACAAACTAAAAAATCAATCCATCAACGAATTAATTAACTATAATTTTCTATAAAATTATAAAATCAAACTTCTAAAGGAATCTATACATTCCAAGGATGTTACCTGTTTCATAATTTTTTGATTAACCAGAACTATTTTTAATCCCTTAATTTTTTATTTGAAAATGTTTATTTCTTATAACATTAGGTTTTTTTTTTATAAGGAGAGTCTGGAAAGAGGGTAGAAAAAGTTTCAACAATTTCAGCCTTTATTCTCCACCTGCTTTCTGCCAAATAAGCAGAAAAGATTTATTAGAATAAGACAAATTCCTTTTTTAATTCGCATTTTTAGTTAAGTTTTTCTGCATGTAGAACTTTGGTATAAAACCCGTGTTTTTTTCGTTGTTCTTTTCAATTTTTCATTCAACTTGCGTCTAAATAATAAGATCTATTATTCAAGTTAAAACCATTGGAATTTTTTTCTTCCCTCAAAATATATATAAACAAGCCTTAAAATCAATGTTGAATATTTGCTATAAACTTGAAAACCATAATCCAAAGTTTACTCTCTTTTACGTTCACGTTCTTAAGATGAACATTTTTTCCAAGTTATTATGTAGATACCAATATATATTATAAGTCTACGGCTTAGAAGACGAAGAAGAAGAAGAAAAAAGAACCCCAAATACATAAAAGGTTATTACTCTGCCATGGCTTAACAACAAACACAGTCAGTGGAGTGGAGACGAGTGAAGGGAAAGAAAAAAAGTCTATATAATGGCAATACCACATGTAGGTCCTTATATATAACGTAGGGCCAACATATACATATACATGTATAGGATGGCATTACATCAATTCAAAGTCATTGTAGTCCATTAAACAATAAACGAATAAACCATTCCGATTTCGTCACTCATTAATAAAATGCATCTTTCGCTTGAATTGGTTAAAAGATCAGACGGTGAAGAAAGAAAATACAATTTTGCATATCGTCGTCATCATCATCATCGATTATTGTGGGTAAAGAAGAAGAGAAAAAAAATAAAAAAGTCTGGTAAAATTGGAAGTGCTTTACACACAAATATACCAGGGTGGTGTAAAATTACTTTTGGTTATATTATTATAATATGTACGCGAGTAGACATAATACCATCTACTCATTTGAACAAATCCCTAAACACACTAACTTTATTTATGAAATAAATTTGTAAAATAGGAAAAAGAAGGGCCGCATAGACATACATAAACAAACCTTCATCATACATTGTACATGTATATATACTGTATACACATGTACATAGGGCCTACACTAGTACTTTTTAATGGTTTACTTTAGCCATGGCGTATGCCAGTGGATTTAAGTTAAAATTTTAAGGGCTACCACCATTTGTGCAATGCAGTTGAAGTGTGCAAGTGGCACATCAAAGAATAACAACAAACACACAAAGTAGTTGCCTACTGCATGCATTATGAGCATCTTAGTTTATGTTCAATATTTTTATGACGGAACTTAGTAGATGGATAGAGGGGGTAAACATCTAACAATGTAAAGTAGGCTTCGCATCCCTTTCTGAAAGATTTAGCTGTAAAAATAGTAAAAAGGGACTTTTACCATGTTTACCTTTTGCAAATAGGATTTATATATCATGTGGCACAGGTAAAACGCGTCTTCTTTAACTATAAAAGTTACCACAGTTGAAACTATAGCAGGGTTCATGCCAAAATCCAACAATCCAATTCTTAGACTGTCCTTGTATGTAACCATTTTTGGTTCATTTTTTTTTCTGAACAATTGCAATTATATTATTGTTTCGTTTATCATACGTGATATTTTTTGTTGAAGTAGTCATCTTTAGATAGAACGCGTTTTACTAGCGCCACCCAATAATATATATATATTGCAAGCTATTTTGATATAAAACTATATTGTTTCTTGTTATAACAACGCTTTAAAAACTCAAACAAACATAACAAGAAAAAAAAGTAGAAAATTCACCAATATCTATCATAAATTTCTTAAATGCAAAACCAAATTGGTTCCAAACCCAATTATGTGCACTGTTAGACACAAGAGGGAGACACAAATCACTGACTTTGCAACATTAATGACAAACTGGACTAATACAGTGTAGTAGTAGTACTTAGTAGTAGCGACAGGCAGTTAGAAATCGGGGAGAACTTCAGTTGGCTCCACCCTTGTTATGACGACCGGAAACTTCTAATTGGTTTGTTGTGTGGCTCGACGTTGAAAAGGGCGGAGCATGTGACGTCAGACTATATAACAAACCAATTAGAAGTTGCCGGTCGTCATAACAAGGGAGGAGCCAACTGAAGTTCTCTCCGACTTCAAACTGCCTGTGTAGTAGCGGCACTCAAAAACTTTCATACAAATAAATACTTAAAAAAGTGCAAATTTCTTTTAAAAATTGTCCATTGTATGTAAATAGAAATATGTCTAAAATTACAGATGTTATATGCAATAGCGAAAAAATGCCTAATCAAAGCAATTTGTTAACATTTTTTTTAAGAAATAAGGGAAATCAAGCGACATTCAATGAAAATCTCGCAAAACTTATGCAATGTGTGCGTTTTAAGCATTTATATTTTTTCTTTACATTAAAGTAATTATTTTCGCAAGTATGGCACTTGTAAGGTATCATAGTGTATCCAAAAAGACTTGGAAATGTTGTCACTATGCATTTTGTATATTTAATGAAAATATTTCGCCTTAATAATCAAATACAACGCCTACAATAAATATATTATTATTAATCGATAAACATAAAAAAAAACTAGAAGACCACAGACTCAACATTAAAATGAAAGACCAAAATGTTAAAAAGCAAACATATAATACACACAAACACATTGCACGAAAAGAGTAAAATGAAGAATTATAAGAGAGAACTGACCAATGAATGCTTAGATACTTATAGAGATAAATGAAGAAAAAAAAAGAATCACCAAAAACATTCCAATGCTTCAGTTTTTAAACACAAAGACCAAACACACAACCACATTCATGGATTCCGTTGATTCATTCCAAAACCCCTTTTTGCTTTTAGTCCCCTTTGACATCGTCGTCATTGTCGTCATTTTGGACAAAGATACAAAATGAAAGAAGCACCCCAAAAATAAATAAATGAAAAATGTCAGGCTTATTTATTCAAAATGGCATTCGCCATAAATGAAAATAAAACATGACAGATGATAAAAGTGCGTCCGGGTGTAAAAAAAAACTCCATTACAACAACTTTCATTGAAGCAAATTTTTACACCCATTTAGCTATATAAAGATGCTCTTATTGCCAAAATAGAAAATCCGTCATTCTGTAGATTCACTAAACAATGTGGTGAAAACGTAAATTTCAGTAGCAAATCTGCACATTTAAATTACTTTTTAGCCAATATGCAAAATAATTTGTATTAAAAACATAATAGAAACTTTTTTGTTGTTGTTGTTGATTAATAATTTGAAAAATGTTTTCGAAACTAAAAAGTAGAAATGAATCTCATAGTAAAAATATATTTTCCTATTGGTATCTATAGAAATGTTCAAATTTTAAGTGTTTCAATTTTATCAGATGACTTTTGTCAATTTTTTTAAAAAAATTTAAAAAATTTAAAATTACCATATAAAAAATTTATTATAAATGATATCAACATTCAATTACCCGTAAATGATTCATTTACTCTTTTAATTGCTAAAACACATAATTTAATCCTTCTTAAAATTGCTTCAGGAATGCGGAATAACCAAAAATTCTATTCCGTTCTGTTAATTTCTTTCATGCTGTTTTAAGCAAGTAGCATAATTGCACAATGCCAGAAATGCTAGCAAATGTGCAGATTTATACATCCAATTTGCTGATTCTGTGCTCAATGTCTAGTAATTGTATAAAATAACTAACTTCTCCACTTTGTCAGAAACATATAGACATATACAACCTATATATATATATATATATATTTAGTATATAGAAACCATTTGCGACGCTTTTCCTCCATCCATTAAATTTTAGCCATCAACTGAGCTTATGACATGGATTCTCTGTCGCCTATTTCCTATATAATATCTTTCTCAGTTTAGTAGGAAACTAAATGTATGTGTCTATTGGCTCTCTGAACACTAAGGCACACATTCAAGAAAATAAAAACCTACCATTTGAACATCAACATTATATGATTCCAGCATGGAATAATCCTGTTTTCTTTCAGTAACCCTTGGAAAGAATTCTTCCACGTTGGAATTCAACTCATTGAGTTGAAGTTGAAGTTTAAAGAGACCATTACCTCCAGAAATATCTTTTCAAAATATTGTCAGGACTTAACCAACGATTGCCAAAACGATTTTTAAATTTTAAATAAGTCAATAAAACCATAACAAACTTAAAAATGAAGTGACTTTTCCTACGCCATTTTAAATTTCCAAAAACGAAAGTCTCCTCTCCCACATTTTTGTGGCAAAGGTTGTCACCTCACATTTCCAGAATTCCTTAATCATATTCAACTCTATACAACCTTCCATGTGGAATAATTCAAATAATAAATCCATAGTATTTTGAAATGAAAGTAATGTGAGCTGGTGACAACACATCAGAATTCGAGTAGAGGGGTATACTTTGGAGGGTTTTGTTGCCAATGTCGGTTGTTTGGTGGTGCGTCTGTATGATAAAGTTCATTTACATGGAGTCAACTGATTTTTAATTTTTTAAATTATATTAATCACTTATTTTAAATTTTAAAAATCGTTTCGGTAAACGATTGACAATATTTTTACAAGAAATTTCTGGAAGTAATGGTCTCTTTAAGCGTCTAGTTTCTTCATTCTTGAATTTGGACCTAAATGTCGTTAACGAATTGATGGCAGTGCCTACAAACACATAAACACACACACATATTTTTATATATATTTCTACATGATACCACACACACACACACATACACACACACATTTTACACGTGTTTTTGTCAAGAGAAGAAAAAAAAAAGAATAATGTAGCTTGAATGAAGACAGAAAATTCATGCTGATGACAACAGTACTTTGTTCTGTTCATTGAACTTTGATGAGTGGAGTTAAATTTCTAGCACAAAGCAGAAAAAAATAATGCTGAATTTAGATGTGAAAAAGAAAACACGTAAAGACAGTTCGACACATTAAAGAACGATTCAGAATCAGCCTTAAAGAAATGACAGAAAGAGAAGAAGGAGAAAAAAAAAACGTTTTCTGATGATTGTATGAACCAAATGTTTTTACACTCTGTGTCTTCTTTTTTTTTTTACTTCAAATTTTTTTTCTGGTGTCTTTGTAAAAAAAAATATTTCTGAATAACTATAGTTATGAAGCAGATCAGCAAAAAAATTATGATAAAAAACCTTGATGAGTACACACACATAAGTAAGAAAAAGCAGGCATTTATCTGCAGTAGAATTTTTATTTTGGTAGAAAAAACTTTTATAGGAAATAATAATAATGTAGGTTCCTACTTTTTTTTGGGAGGGAAGATTTAGATAAGCAAAAAAAAAACATTACTATTTCAAACCATTAGTCAACAATGGTTAGAGAAAAAAAACTACTTTCATTGAAAATATACGACGAAGATAAGAAATCCACCCAAGTTTACAACGAAAATGACACCCATCATTAACAACTAATAAATCATCAAGAAATCTCAACAGAATTTGCATAATTGTAAAACTAATACCTAAAATGGTTTTTTAATTTGTCATTTTCAAACCCATATTTCATAGTAAAAAAATAACTATTGCCGCATGAAATTTCTCAACTAAACTTGGCCTCAGAAGTTCAAAACGTCCACAAAACAACAGTTTCGGAAATAATAAAAAATCCATAAAATCCATAAAAAAAATACTTGTGTAAATGCAAGGTAGATGGCGCTTGCAACCTCAACAAGTTGGCAAACTACACTCGCCAATTAGTTTAAATCGAATGTAGGCTTTTAGCTCTAAAAGCGTCCAAAACAACCTAAATTATCAGCACGTGACAAACTTACCCAGGACACATTTAAGTGAAGAGAGGACGTGTAGAATTAGCGACACAGTTAAAAGTTTGCCACATGAAAAAAGGGAGGGCCAGTAGCGCCATCTAATGCTACAGGGACAAAATAAATGTTTACTTGCATTCTTAAGGCTACCTTAAATTCGCCCATCGTATAATTCTTAAATTCAGAAGTATTTTAAAGAGACTATTTTACTTCCAGAAATCTCTTTTCAAAATATTGCCAAGACTTACCGAACGATTACAAAAACGGATTTTTAATATTTAAAATAAGTCAATAAAGCCATAAAAAAATTAAAAATGAAGTGACTTTTCCTGAGTCACCAAACGACGCCATTTTAAATTCCCAAAAACGAAAGTCTTCCTTCCCCCATTTTTGTGGCAAACGCTATCCTCTCACATTTCCATAATTCCTTAATCAAATCCATGTATTCCCTATTCATATTCAACTGAATACAACCTTCCATGTGGAATAATTCAAATATTAAATCCATAGTATTTTGAAATGAAAGTAATGTGAGCTGGTGACAACACATCAGAATTCGAGTAGAGGGATATACTTTGGAGGGGTTTTGTTTCCAATGTCTGTTGTTTGGTGGCGCATCTATCGGATAAAGTTCATTTACATGAAGTCAACTAAATTTTAATTTTTTTAAAATTATATTATTCACTTATTTTAAATTTTAAAAATCGGTTTTGGTAATCGTTCAATAATTCTTGACAATATTTTGACAAGAAATTTCTGGAGGTAATACAGTCTCTTTAAATATCACTTATAGCAGTGAAAAATAAGAGAAAAAAATATGAAGAGAAATTTAATTTCCCTAAAAAAATTTTCTCGAGTTTCTAACCAAATTTTCAAATTTTCTGAGAATTCCATAATTTCCATTTTTTCTATGTTAGTGAGGAGTCTTGATTTATTCTTTTAAATAAAAGACACAAACCTTAAACAAGTTCATTTTCTACATTTTAAGATGGCTACATTTTAATATAATACTTGTATAATTCAGATGATAAAGAAGAAAAAAAAATCTTGGTAACCATTTTTGTTGTTGTTGAAAGAAAACGTTTTCACAATTCTGAGAAGTTTCAATTTCGAAATAGAAAAAAAAAATAGAAACCATCTCACTCTCTCGTCGTCGACCGTCTTTAATGGGGGCCAAAATGGAATGCAAAGTGTTTAAGAGCTATTTGTTTTGTATATAGATAGATGTATGAAGTGAACCAACAAAAAAAATCAACTGAAAAGCCCTTTTTACGCCAAATTACACCTTAGTCCAGAAAAGGAAGTAATGTTTCTAAAGCTCACTTCGCAAAATACATCATTTTCGGAGATCAAATGTTTAATTAAAAGTAAGAAGAAGAAGAAGAGAAAAGAGAGTTTTTGGTTTTGTTGGTCGTCTAAAAAAACGAATATAAAAAAATGCTGACACTAGATGAAACCGGTCACAAAATACAAACAAACAACAACAACGACGACAACAAAAATGCGACGGAAGAGACATTAAGAAGAAGAAGACTAAGCAATGTAAAAAAAGGAGCTTAAAAGAGAGGACGACACTTTTATAAGATTTTAACACATTAACAAAAAAAACACTGTGACTTCTTACTCAATGTCTCTACAAGATGGTTAAAAACCAAATACAGAAAGAGAAAAACACACACACAGGAAAAGATACTTGAAACTAAAGAGACAAAAAACATAGTTAAAAAAGATGGTTAAATATTAAAAGTTATTTCAATTCATTTCCGTCATTAAGAAATACTTGAAAAATAATTCCAGCCAAACATTTCAACCTAAAAACATTATACTTTTGTATTTTGAACACAATTTTAAGAGAGAAAAAAAAACTTGCATTTTAGAAAAACTACTTCAGGATATTTTGACTTTGATCAAATATTTAAGAAATTCACTTTTCATGGCAAACTTAAAGTATTTTTTTTATAAATTGTTGATGCAAAAAACACAGGAAAATTTGACAAAAAAATTACATGTTTTTTTTCTGCGCACTTGTGGTCGAACCATTATGGAAGGCCGTTTATGTTAAAATAGCCAAATTATAGATAAACTTATCCATAAATGATATCCGCAATTCAAATGTAGATATGATTTAATTGATTGATTACAGATATTCATAACTGAATTGTGGGTATCCATAATTCAATATACATGTAGCTTGACAAAATTCGGCAATTTTGTCATGAATGGCTGTGGCTCTCCATAGTGGCTATGAATGTTTCTACCACAAGTTCAGAAAAAAAAAACCTTGTACACACATGAGTTAAATGAATTCAAATTAAATGTGTTTAGGTGTGAATTATACGGAATCCAGTTAAGGACATGAACCAAATAAAAATTGACTTTATTATTAATATTTTAAATTGAAATACTAAATCAATATTTTGTCAATAGTTTATATATTTTATGTTTAAGTATTAACTCAATATTTTGAGATTATTAACTGAATTTAATTGAATTCGACATATTGTTTGTCCTTCACAGGGCTCTGTAAAACACATTATTTAAATGCATTTTAAGGTTAATTTTAAAAATAAATTATCATAAAATCTACTAAAAATATTTAAAAAAATGTTTTCATAATGGTGCTCCTAAAACTGTGTAGAGGTCAAGTGTTAAGAAGATTAAGAAAGGACAATTAATTAACCATTAATATTTGTCTAGACCCCTAAGCATATTTTACATGTAGTAAGGGTGTTAAAAAAAAGAAGTTTATTCTTACCGTTTTGTTGCCTAGATGCCTGACTTGACAGTGCAGGTAGGCGGTCTTTCCCTGCTGTGCCGTCACGTTCAACGGTGTCTGACTGTCAAAATAAGGTCCTGGGTTCGGTGAATCCTTCATAGCAACGTCAAATGGATTGACATTTAGCGGTGAATGTATCACAGCCTCCGTTTCTGTTGGTAAACTGGTGACCAACACATCTCCAACGTCAACTGTTTAAAAAAAAACATACAACAAATTAAATTTCTATTAAAAGCCTATTGGAAAAATTGTGTTCCAATAAAGGATTGAAGCTTGCAGTGATTGCCTATTTTAGAAAAAACAGGCTGAATAAAGAGCTTGCATCGTCGCAACTGTTAACTTTTGACTTTGTGACGTAGTCACGTAGGAGGGGATGACCAAAAAGCTGCCTTGTGTCATTTTGTCTAACACAAAAGTATTCCGGAAACCTTTCGTTTTAAATTGGCGAGAACTTTTATCATCATCCCTTTATTATTAGACAAAATAACAAATGCCGAACCTTAGACCATTATTCTCCGGGACTTGTAAATGTGAAAATCTAGTGTTATGATAGAGTGGTGACCATAGACTTAATATGGTGGCGACAGCAGCGCCACTTAAGTGGGGAAAAGGTTGTACTATAGGTGTCCTATAAGGCTGTACAATAGTCACAAGAAGGCACTGTTGTAGTTTCACCAGATTAGACGAGAAATCCATCGCCATTCAACACATTACGAGTTGCCAGTCCTAGAGAGTAATGGTCTAAGGCCGAACTTCGTTTGTCAATGTATGTGACATCACATGCTGCAAGTTACAGTGCGGCAACTATACATTTCTATTGGTTGATGGTCATCAAAAGGTTTTCTATTACAATGATCAGATAAATGCACTTGTTCAATGTCGACAAGCTTAGATATGTCAGTACATTTCATTTTCATCTAGAAAATGTTCATTTTTTGAGCACACTACCAAAATCCGCCTTAAGGCCTTGTTTTTCAAAATTTCAACTGGTGAAAAATAGAAGAAACATGGCTCCCACCCATTCACTAACATAGACAATTACCACGTTTGTTCAATTTCAACAGTTCAACAATTCAACAGTTCAAATTTTCACACTCAGTGGAAACAAAGCCTTATGCCTTGTTTCCACTAGGGGTGAAAATTTCAACTTTTTCACCAGGTGAATTTGTCAAAAAGTTGAAATTTTCACCCCCAGTGGAAACAAAGGTTTAAATACAACAAGTTGAAATTATTATCAAACTAATGTGTCTTAACTAAATAAAGCTTCATAAGCGCTTTTGTGATTAGCGAACAAACTTGAAACATTGATTATGTAGATTAAAATAGAACACGAAATTTGATATCACAATTTAGAAGCAAATCAAGATTCAGATTATTTTACATCGTAGTAACAAATTGTTTTTTAAAAGCAAAACTTAACATATACTTGAAAGTAAAAGAGTCTTTCGCCACAAAAAAAATGCAACAAGACTAATTTCATTTCATTATCCGTTTTCTATTTTATATAGTGTAAATGACAGAAGTTAAGTGACGTTTAAAAAAAACCCTCCCTAAAGTGTCTCTAAAACGTCTAGATTGTCATATATATATACATATAAAGCAAGACTTAAAAATCAATGATTCATTGCAAAATTTAAATATAGGCTAAAAATCTAATCTTGCCATGAAAAAATAAAGAGGGTTTTGATAGCTCTTTTTTTTAAAGAGCAGCAGCACACAATCACTTTTTTAACTTTTAATTTAGATGAGAGTAGAGAGTGTGGGTGAATTCAGAAACAAAGAAGCAAGAAAATGAAGAGAAAAACACACATAAGAAGACAACGAGCTAATGTATAATTATTATTATCGCTTTTCTCTTATTATAGTTAACTTTCATATATAATAAAGAAAATAGAAGAACACATTATAAGCACACAAAAAATGATGAGAAGACCCCCATACACACACACACACACAAAAGAAGAAGAAGAAGAAGACGCCAGATAAAATAGCTTTCAATATAAAAATAATAACCTAATTTCAGTGTAGGAGCTGCTGCTCTTCACAAAATAAAGATACTAAATATTTTCTAGTTGTACGAACACAAAAGAAAAATCGTACAAAAAACACACACAAGACTTTAAACAAAAGAAACCGTTGATTCAATTTATATTACAGTATGTCATAAAACTAAATGCTCCAGACAATTAACAAAAAAATTATATTTTGGATGGCAGTCAGTCAGACTAGGGACTTAGCGAAATTTCGTACGAAATAAATTTATTTACGAAATCCATTATTTTGACGTCATAGATAAAATTTCACCAATTAAACTCGTTAAATATAACGAAATCAGCCGGAAATGACGTCAAAATAATGGATTTCGTAAATAAATTTATTTCGTACGAAATTTTGCTAAGTCCCCACTGTTGTTTAAAATTTAATATCTCAGAAACAGTAAAAATTAAAACATTTTGAATCTTAAAATTAAAATCAAAATTTAATTATACTAAAAATAAAATAAATTTAGGAATAAAAGGTAGATTTTAAACGTCTCTTGAACATTGATTATTCTTGTCTTTCAAAAATGCAAAATGAAGAAAAACTTAGTAGATATTTTTTTAGAAACTAGACAGGTAGCTCTGTATTCACTTAAGAGATTTTTCATGTTTGATATATTTCAACATATTAAGCTTTTTTTTTTGCTTGTTTGAAAAGAACCCCCAACTTTAAGCAGACAATATTTTTTTTTAAATTTTTGTCTATAAAAAGTTTATTTCGAAAGACATCAACTAGACATCAAATATCCTTAAATGATTGCGCTACCTATCTAGTTTCTAAAATATTTTTTTAGTTTCTTTTAATTTTGCTTCTGAGAAAGAAAGTTCAAAAACCACAAAAAAATTAATTAAAAAAATCGTTTCCATCAGAAAAAAAAAATTCAATTTAAAATTTCCACTTTTAATAATAAATAACTTTTGTAATTCTTTAGAAATTTGTTTCATTTTTGTACATTTACATTTTGTTTTATTCATAACATTTAATAGTTTTTCAATTAGAATTTCTGATATATTTTAAATTTTAAAACGTTTTAGCAGCACCAGTCGTTATATTTTGAACTAACAGATTGAAACGTTAATTGTGGAACATACTGTATTCTCAAAGAACATTTAAGTAACCGAACTGATTATCGTTTTAACTATTGCATATTAAATTGAGTAAATGGCTCTTCATTCATTCATAAACTAACGCCGTATAATTAACAAAAAAAACCTTAAAACTATATGAAGCTAAGACACACACATGAAAAAAAAACACGTTTCCGGAGATGATAAGTTCTTTTTTTTTAACAAAGAAAGTGAAACATAATATACACTGTATAATAAAATATTACACAGTAATGCTTTTTTTTTTCTATACATGATCAAAGAGTAGACTAATATAATTTGATAAAAAGGGTTTCTTCATGAAATGCATTTATGAAGAAGAAGAAGAAGAAAAAACACTGGAATATTCAAAAAATGATTGCTTGTTTTATAAGGGTCTTCTCCTTATTCACAAAACACACAAACAAGAAAAAAAAAATGTAAAAGTACATTATTAAAATTGACTGTTTCATTTTTTACGATGTACCTGAGAGATGTTAGGTAAATATAGTCATAAAGAAAGACATATCACAAACAAGACGAGGGTATCTATGTGTGTAATATTGTATTACAATTTTACAAACCAAAGTAGAAACATAAAAAACCCAAACAAACAACAACAACAAAAAAAGACTAAAAACAAAAATAAAATATCTAATTTCACCTACTTTTTTGTAGGCAGAAGAAGTTAGTGAAATTGTAGTTACAATTTATGACACTGACAGCTATATACTTAGTAGAAAAAAACAAAAACATTTTAAAAGCTGTCTTTTTGCATCTTCGTTACAGTAAATAACCAAATTCGAGAGGAAAAAAAAATTTTACAAATTATTATCATAAATGTAATTCGATAAATGAATATACAATTTTAAAACTAGAATTTCATAATATTTTAAAATGTGTGGTAATTACTGTTAGGTTAGAATAGCTTAATGTGTAATGACCAACTTTAAACTAGTTTTAAAATAATCTTCGAACTCTTTAGCAACATTAATTAAAACTTAAGCGTTTTAGAAACTAGAAAGGTAGCTAAATCACTTAATTGTATTTCCATGTTGATATTTTTTTAGATTATGCTTATCAGGTCAGTTTAAAAATGATCCAAATTTAAGAATGATAATATTTGTCTTTACATTTTCGTAGATGAAAAGTTTCTTTTGAAATATAAAAAAAAACATAAAGTTCATTAAGTGATTCATTTACTGTTCTAGTTTCTTAAACACTTCCAGGTTTTTCTTAATGTTGTACACCTGAGATGCAGAGGAATCGTAGTTCGATTATCAGCTATTGATAAAACATCTTGAGAGCATAAGGCACTTAACCAAACGGCAATTTGAAATGTTATGAAAATACCTCGTTACCTGAAAAACATATCAAGGGACACGCAACATTTTTCGTAAAAGCTGAAAAATGTTCTTAAAGAACAACAAGCGATTTAGCAAAACGCACCTATTTAAAGTCAATGACCTTTTTATCTTGAAACGAACAAACATTTATTTCAAAACCTTTTTACATATTGCAACCAAAAGTCCTTAAAAAAAGCTGGCCACAACATTCCAGAAGCGGTTGCAACTTCAACTGTCTTTAAAACAACGTTTGACGGCACTAAGAGGTTATTAGAATGAAGATCACGTTTTTGGAAATGTCAAATTTCACTTAAAATTATATTTATGACGTCACACGCAGCACGTGCAAGCTGGATTGTTTAGGCTCGTTATGCCTTGTTTCCACTGGGTCGAAAATTTCAACTTTTTGGCAATTCAACTGGTGAAAAATGGAAGACACGTGGCCCCACCCATTCACTATCACACGTGTTGAACTTTTTGACAATTCAACTGGTAAAAAATTGAACCCACTTGTCCTTTACCTATGATAGTGAATGGGTGTGGGCCACGTGTCTTCCATTTTTCACCAGGTGAATTGCCAAAAAGTTGAAATTTTCGACCCAGTGGAAACAAGTCATAAAACTAGTTTGTTTTTTTACAAAAATGCGGGTATTGACTGTAACACATAGACGTCGTGAAAATGCATATTACATTTTCATGTACATTTGCAGCATAAAAGCATATTAAAACATTCTACGGATTCTCATAAAAAAAAGTCTGAAATGATTCACGATCTTCTTTTAAGGAGGCCACGAGTACATTCACCAACCTATAAAACAGTTCCCATAATAAAAAAACTACTTGTTTTAAGTTACTAATAATAATTATGTAAAATGGAATTTGAACTCTAGTTACTCAGTTTTTTTTTAGAAACAACTTAAGAAATTAAATGTTGTTTTAGAAACTAGAATAATACTGGTAATTTCAATGTTAATATTTTTGATATAAAAAAAAATAATTGAGGTTTACGGGCATTTTTTGCTTTAAATGAAAACATTTAAAATGCTTAATTTTTTTAAAAAATGAAGATTTAAATTTCATTTGATTGAAATATGTCAAAAATTTAGAAAAGATTTTTTTTCTTTCCTTATTCAAGAATCTCTACGAGAATAAATTACGTAGCCCCTTAAAATCGGCAATCACTGATAACAATATTATAATCAGTGATTTTTAAGGGGGAAAAAATGTGTTTATGCACGATAAACAAACTAAATAATCGCAATAGAAAAATCAATAATAAAATACAACAATCAAAAATAACACAAAATAAATACGTTCCAGATTACAATTTGAGTCTGGTATGATGATAAATAACCCATTTTTTTCTTTTAAGTTCCTTCTAAAAATTGGAGTAACCACAATTTTGTTCTTCCTTCTTTCTCGTTTGAACTCTTGATCACAATTGCTTTTAAATAATAATTATAATACAACTGCTTAAGACGAAGTAAATCTTAAGACAAAGTAATGCTTAAAAAATGACCAAAACTTCACTTCATTTCAGAATATATTAGTTAAAATAGTTTGCAAACAGCTGATAATCGCATTATTAATTACTCTTGTATTTCAAGTGAAAAAAAATTGTTAAAATTGTTTTAGAAACTAGAACGAACTATTTTCATTTTGATTTATTTTAAAATGAAACTTTTTAGGAACAAAAATTAAAAATATATCATCTGCTAATCATTTAGTTTCTAAAAATATTTTCATGTTTTTCTTCTCAGATTCCTAAGAGATGTTCTCACCTGAACCTGAACTTGAACCTAAATCTACTTAATGCGGAATTCACACTCAAAAGTCTTCTTCTGCAACTCAAACACAGAACAAGAATTCAGAATGACAACAACAAAAAAAAGCAATTTTCATGATAGGATTATTATTTCGATATGTGTTCATCATTATGCAATATTAATAATTAAAAAAAACACAAAGCAAAACGAGTTTGTGGTGCTTCATTTACAAAAGAACAAAACCCAAGTCTTTGACATTAACCATGTTATAACACTGTGTAAAACAGGCATAATTATCAAAACTCATATAAATGTTCTGCTCTAAGAATTCTGTTTACGTCTTAATCGTAAATTCAAGACAAACAAAAAAAAATAAGAGAAAAAATTATTAAAATAATAAATTAAAAAGCCCTATTTTTTCCTTTTCACGCTTTTATGCATCGCTGAATCACAATAAAAAGAGAGCTGATTTTTTTTTTCACTTTTTTTACTTCCAGAAAATAAATTTATTTCAAGAAGAGAAAATAAAAAAAAACTTTTTCCATAATAGGTTTTCTTACGGAAATGATGACGATGACGTCATTTAAATATAGTTCTACCCTCTCCACTTTTCACAATGAAAAGTTACATGCATATTTATCATAGGCCCCGTGTATGCTTCATATTTGCAAATTTCTTTTAAAACAAGAACAAAAAAAAAGAGCCAAAACGTGGAAAAAAGAAGAAGAAGAACCGAGATGAAGAGAAAATAAAAAGTGATCCTGAGAGATGGCATTCAACCAAGGAAAATTAATGTGAGTCAGTCAACCAGTTTTTCGTATATGTAATATGTACTGTATGTATATGTATAAAACGAGTGTATATATATATCCAAAAAATTAATTAATGTGCTCACAAAACTATGGAGATCCTAATGAAATTACGTTTTTCGCTTTGGCTTTCATTCACAGGTGGTGGTGGTGGTGGTGGTGTTAGTGGTGGATGGATCTTAATATAAGACCTATATATTTATAATCTATGTGTGTACATTTGGTCATAAGACAGGGAGTCATAAATCAAACACACAAAAAAGGATTCCATGAAACCATATATATATAGGTTTGCCAGCTTCTTTTAAGATAAGATAAAGGTCTTACATTCTTATACTAATACAGTATATAAGAGAATGTAGACTTTATAAAAGGTTGCTGCACATCGACATGATTAAGTTCCATTTTCTCATTAAAAAAAGCACAAACTTTTCTTACTGAACTTGTCAATTGTTATTCATAATATTCATTGAAGTTAAAAACTCTCTCCTTTATGAATAACGAAAAAAAATATTATTAGGAATCGGAATTGTAAGCAATAATCAAAGAAAAAAAAAGTTTCTCAACCTGTTTCTCAAGAGCCAATATTGTGAAGTAATAATTCCGGTTAGATCAACCAATAATCTAGAGTCTAACCAGAATCTAACCAGCGTTTCTGGTTAAAGACTAGAATTATCATGTCACTACTCTCTAATCAGTCTTTTTTTTATTGGAAAAAGCTGCAATTGTGATGGCTGCAATATTTAATTTCAGCCAGCAGTATCTGATAATTACTTGAAATTACTTGAAATTTTATGTTTTTAATATATAATATTTATTTTAAAGTTAGATTTTATTTACAGACATTTTTCATTTCTATCTTTTTCAAGGTTTCATTGTGAAAAGATGACAAAGAAATAAACAAACGATAGTAATGAAAGTTTGTCTATGTAGGAGAGCTATTTCAAGGTTTAAATTGCTTACAAAGTGGAGAAAAAGAAAGAAAGAAAACCCCTGAAAAGCAAAGCTTTTGTAAAATTCAACTCCATCATCAATGCATTATATAGTCTAAGAGTACAGTATGTACGAGTCTAGATATATATATGTATATACAAAAATCAATGCTAAAACTACATAAATAAAGAAGAAATATGGGCTAGATAGACAGAAAGAGAGAAAAAGAGACAGTGAGAGAAAGAGAGAGAGAAGGAAGGAAAAAGCTAATTTTTGCCTTTTTGCTTGTTGACAACTTCAATTTCCAACAGAAATAAAAGAAATATATCTGTATGAAAGTTTACAACCATTATGGCGTCCATCATCAACGTCAGATATATTATATATAGTATATATATATATTATTATTATATAGTCTTTTATATTTGTATGTGCGCGCCATCAATTTACTTTCAAACATAAGAAAATTTATGATTTCAACATTGAAATGACGATGCTTCTTCTATTTCACCAAATAGTGAAAGAAAATTTTACTGATGGTTTTTCTCTATTTTCTCTCTCTCTCTCTCTATCTCTCTATCTCTCCCTCTCTCTCTCTCTCTCTCTCGCTCTCTCTTTTTTTCATCCTTATTCTCTCACTATTTCTTCTAGACAGTTTAGAAAAAAAAATCTTCAAAGAAATGAATGTAAAAAAAATTACTAAAGCTTTCAAGAGGAGAAAAAAAACCTTACAATTTTGTAAGTACAGCGATCTGTTTATTACAGAACTGCATAATACATAAACAACAACAACAACAACAAAGAAAACAGTCCAGACAACATTATTCAGAGATATCCTAATAATAAAAAAACACCAGGCCAGAAAAGAAAACGGCATCTTTCGATTTTTTTTAAAAAAAAGCATAATACTTGTTTCACCACAATTCTTTTTATATAAACTTAATACCTGTCAACATTGCCAAATTGTTGATTTAGTACTTAAAAAAAAACGAATAATCAAATAAACATTGAAAAAAAAGGCTTGAATATTATGATTTATATCTGAAATAAAATAATTACCATTTTAAAAATTCTTTTATGCAAGGTACTAAAGAAATAGACCACAATTAGTCTAATAATAATTGTAGCCCTGGTTGTTTTTTTTTTTGCTAATTTCAACGTAAAATAATTTCATGACTAGCCAATTGCATGGCATGCATGCATTCATTTAGGCCACACACAAAAAAGCCAACCAAAAATTCAGGAGAAATGCGGAATTAAATTTTAGAAAGTTGTCCTTAAGAAGCTTAATTCTTTATGGCTTCTCCTCATCCTTCTATTCCAGTGACTCCTAACGATTGTGCCGTGTATTTTTTTCTATTTCTTGCCACAAAATTTTGATGTTATGTTGAACGTTTAATATTTAAATAAATTTTAACTTTATTTTAAGAAATAAATAAACGAGAAACCTTTCTTATTACCTGTACGCACTAAACACAAGTGCTTTTCAACGAGTGTGCCATGAGTTTTGGTACGGCTCATAGGTATGCCGTGTTCTCGTCCAACTCATCCCACACATCAGTTTTCATAGAACCGTAGGTTCTATAAATTTCAGCGAGTAAAAACTGCATTCTCTGAAGAGCTAGTTTTTTTTGCTACACATACAAAGTTGCAGAAAATCGTCCACTAAAAAAAATAACAGATGTTTTGAATCATAAAAAATATTTCATAAAAAGGAAGGTTGAAGAGTTAATTTTAAAATGCGGCCATATTTTCTGAAATCATTTGACTGTCATTGGGACAAAACATTCATTTTAAATAAAATGTTTGTAAGTCTACTTTCTTTAACATTGTTTATC
The DNA here is from genome assembly GCA_036925085.1 of Brachycybe producta. Classification (NCBI taxonomy): domain Eukaryota; kingdom Metazoa; phylum Arthropoda; class Diplopoda; order Playtdesmida; family Andrognathidae; genus Brachycybe; species Brachycybe producta. Next base: position 6,564,060 of record JAUPFP010000008.1, on the reverse strand, counting down.
CACAAATCATTGTTAAGACAACAACAACAACAAAACTGAAATGAACCAAAAAAAATCCTTATTCCAGACACAAAACACTATTATGTTCTCATAAGACTCAGTTGTCTTTTGTATTAGGCTAAGAATAGGTTCACTTCATTGTCTCAAATCAAGATAGTAAATAGCGGAAATATGAGCCATATTTCTCAAGATGTTGGCTATAAGTAGACGAGAATAAAAAAGTGAGAGAAGAAGACAGGATGCAGCATCTATTACATAACAGTATTAAACGGTGGACGTTGGTCAAAACACTACTTTATATATATATTCTGTAAGAAAGATTGTACAGTTATAGTGTAGTAGTAGTTAGTGACCATCATATTGCGAATTTACGAGCTATGGATACACTGACACACAGTGGATGACCTTTTTTTTAAGAGATCCATCCCTTCATTAAGTACAAAAGGAAGAGAGAGAGAGAGGTTACTTAGATTACTACCCAATATATACAGTATAAGCAAGCTAGAGACAAATAAAAATGACATCCTAATAAACGACATAAAACTCTTGCCACAAATCCATTGCTTTATTTGGACCCCACAAAAAAAAACATCAAATAAACTAACCCCTCAAACCCTCCCCTCATCTCTTCCCATTCTTTTTTTCAACTTCAATTCCTTTTAAGCTTCGACAGAAGAAGAAGAATTTTTTTCTAAAAAAAGAAATAACCATTCTTTGTCGATATGACAACTTTGGCTATATTTACTAAAACTGTTTTTAATACTATTTTTCAATGATTGCAATATGTATTTATTTATCCATGCCATTTACTTTGTAAAATGACTTCAAACAAAATCCAAACAGATAATAATAATAGCAAATAGAAAGCAATAGAAGAAGACGAAAAAAGAAAGGAATTTCTAAGTCCACTTGGTCATTCAAAAGGACAAGGGGGAGAGAGAGAGAGAGAGAAAGAGAGGCAAACGGTGGACATCTCTCTCTTTCTCTCTAAGCCATTATTCTTCTTGAGATTTTCTCAACAATCTCTTTGCCCCAGACATTTATACAGACTGTGTAAAAAAAAGACATAATAATACAGAAATGTCAAATTGAAGACTTATTCTTTTTTTTATATCCGACACTTTATCACTGACTAAATTACATATTGTAATAACCCTATTTCCACTACAAAAATTAACTAAAGTTACATTATCAAGGTTATATAATTAACTGCAGACAACTAGAAGTGGTATTTTTGTGTGTTTCCATTTAGTGCTCTCATTAGCCGCCATATTGTTTGTAGGTTAAACTTATTTGAACAATGGAAGTGACGTATTTACAGTAAACATTCAGTAATGTTGTTAATCACATTGTGTCAAATGCGTTAAATTCGTTTAAGAAACTAGCATATGTAACTAGAAATTATTTAATTGAAGGCATTCAACAACAAAACACGTTTAAATTGAATGCGTTTGCAAGTGCAGACAAGGTATTTACTAACTGAATGCTATAAATTGATACCTTTGATATGTATTGACCTAATATTTTCTACATCACCCTGTAAAATAACCAACGTTCTACAAAGTATATAAGAGCTTAGGAGATTGATTATCCAGACAAAAAAGTGGACAGGACAGTTCACTCGGCCAGCACACGAGACTCAAGAAACACGAAATGATTTATTTGATCGTAATGCACGGGAATTAAATTGCAATCCTCCTCAGCTGCTTAAATTACTTATGCTTTAGACATCAAAATCCTTCCACACACACACACAAACAGAAGAAAGAAAAGCAAAGCAAAGCACAAAAAAACCGTTTTAGGAAATCCATTGGTCAGTTGCTGAATACTTTCTTTATTTAACAGAACAACAGGATCAAAAGCAATGATCTCATCAACCCATTTGGCAGGAGTTTTTTTTAAAAAAAAAGACTATTTCAAGAGCTTTTATTACAATTATTTCGTTTGAACAAAAGTATATAAAGAGAGGACCACATAGACAAACTCTCAGAAATGACTCAGTTAATCTGATCTTCTTTATAGACACTGGATATTCTTTTTTTTTCTTTCTGTCTGTCTCTGTAAAAACCAAAGTGATGTTCGAACACATACAGACACACACAGGAACAAACAGTCCGAAAATGAAGCAAAAGACAAAAGAATATCACCTTTCTGATTGATGGACACGTTGGACAGCAGCAGCAAACAACAAATTCCTTTTATTCTCCCATTTCTATTTGTAAATCTAATCCATTTACAATTAAAAATTGTAGATTGGACAGAAAAAGAAGAGCTGACAACATAATTTTGAAAGCTTATATATGTTACCATCAAAGTGGAAAACCAGTTATTCTGTATAATTACTAAGGCTCGGATTTTAAGCAATACCATGTAAATGTTTCTCAATTTGTGGCAAAAATGCCAATTGTGAAGTAATCATCATCATCATCATTAGAGCAACTGCAATTATGCTTCTTCTAATCCAAAAGGTTGGTTAGAGGTTTCGTTGGCAACTAGAGTTCTAGCCTCTAACCAGTGTTTTTGATTGAGAGAAGAAGAAAAAAAACAATTATTGGTTGATGTAAACTGGATTGTTACTAATTGAGAAACATTCACTTGAATAATGTATGAAATTCGAGCCGTAATAATTATTAAACACAATGTGCCAAACCATCATTTTTCTAATTAAAACAACATAATTAATAAGTATATAATGGACATTGTTTAAAATTCCTAAAATTAGCTTATGAAGATAACACAAATAAAGACAAAGTAATAATGTAGGCGTTTTGTAAGTTGTTTAAATAATATTAATATTTGCAGATTTACTGCCAAGTTAGTGATTCTTCGTATTGACTCGAGAATTTGGCAGAATTTGAACTTTGTGAAATTCTTTACGTTAGACTATAGAAACATAATATTCATTTCCAAACAGTAGATTCGTTTTCTTACATTAATGAAAATAAACATGTGACATTGCCCTCCTTAGTTTTATCTGCTGATAAGTAAAAACGATGATGATGACCCCTAAAGCATTCATCTGTTAAACGTGGCTAACATCTGAAATCTGGGGTGACCATATATATATATATGAAAAATATATACGAGAAATGATTGAAAACGGTTTTACATGAAACGGTTTTTAACACCCACTAGGCATCACGTATAAAATAGTGTCATAAAAATAAGAATCTTAATGTAACAACAACAAACCCCCTAAAAATCACCTTCTTTCTTAAGACCAAAATAGTACTTGGGGGAGGAGGTAGTTACATAAACTACACACAACCACACACACCATCAAAAACATTATAGAAAACAAATAAAACGATATAAATTACATTGAAGAACTATTATTTTCCATCTAAGTGTCTCTCATATGTGGCAACCTCCTCTCCTCCTCCTTTTTATTTTCTTATCCTCTGAAAAAGTGGTTCTTCTCCCCTTTCCCCTCTTCTAAGCCCTAAGTCTCCAACCCTAACCTACCATGTTTCTTTCTTCTTTTTGTTTCTCTTGATGGCCCCTAGTTGTTGTACCAATAACACTAAAAACACACTGATTGCATAAAAAAAGCAAGACGAAGAATAAAGAGGGTAAAAAGAAAAAAAAAACATAGAAAAGAGGAGGAGGAGGAGGAGGGTAAAGCTACATAAGAAAGAAGCACAGGTTTTCAATTTAACAAATGTCGATGGTATATAACGAAATGAAAGGTTTTTGCTGTGTCGTTCTGTAATTGAATTCTAGTCTTGAGCTATAGCTACACGTATGAAAAAGACACATCTTAACTCTGGGCCTACAATGAAGAAGAAGAACAGAGAAAGAAAAAAACCTCTACCTTTCTTCAAGTAGACATTGCATTATGTGTCTGTCTGTCTGTTGTAATTACGTGTTATATATTCCAGAAATTCGAACACTTAGATTTCTGGAATATTTAACAAAGTAGAAACGACCTGGATGTAGAATGTTGGCCATCATCTATTGATAACCGTTGTTACTGTCATACCTATGTAATTCGAAATTAACTACATAATTTTAAAAAAAAATTCGATTTAACAGTAGCCCCCTTGAAACACGGCAATCACTGCTAACTATTTCACCTTTTGTATTTTGTATCTAATGTCGTATTTCTTAATAAGTTGCTAACACAAAGCTAGTTCAAAACTCACCAAGCTTTACATGAAACTGTAACTTAGCAATTACATCTATTAAAAATATCATCTTTAAAGTTTAATTCTATAAAAAATTAACATTTATAGCCACATTGAACTGAAAAAAACAAGATGCAGACAAGTAAAATTGAGCTTTTTTTGTCAAAACTCAATTAAGTCTATATTTGGGGCAAACGTATTTTATTTCCTAAGTAAAATAACAAACCAAAGTGACAGCCACAAAAAAATCAGGTTTTCTACCATTTTTTTTTAGATGTAAAAGGATTCGGTCTTTTTGCGTTTCCTGAACAATTTCATTAACTGGACTTCTTAAGTTTTGAAAAAGAAAAAAGCTCCTCAATTATGAATTTTGTACAACAGTTGTTAACAGATTTAGAAATATCACACCCTTATACCTAGTACACACCTGATAATTTAAATGCATTTAAATAATAAACGTGTTCTACAGAGCCCTGTGAAGGACAAACAAACAATATTGTCGAATTCAATTTATTCAATTAATAATCTGAAAATATTTAGTTACTAGTGGGGTAACCTGTCATAAATGACGGGAGCAAAATGCACAGGCAATCGTGCGCATGCGCGTCATTTTTTCCTTTTTGTACTCCTTTCATTTCAATTTCAGTCACCCCTCCCACTTTTCTCTCTCTCCCTCCTCTTCTACACTTTCCAACCTCTTCCAATAACCCCCTCCCACTTTTCTCTCTCCCCACACTACACTTTCCCACTTCCACACTTTCCCACACTCCCCACACTACACTTTCCAAAGGAAGAGTTCAACATATAGTTGACCTTGAGAAAAAAAACGGTTCATTTATTCAAATTTATATAAATTCCGACGTGCTTCAATGGTTTTGTTACTCCACACACACACACATACACAGACCTGGGATATTATATATATAATTACTTAAATATAATATATAAACTATTGACAAAATATTGATTTAATATTTCAATTTAAAATATTAATAATAAAAGTCAATTTTTTATTTGGTTCATGTAATTAACTGGATTCCGTTATAATTCACCAAAACACATTTAATTTGAATTCAATTAACTCGTGTGTGTACAAGGTATTCTAAGAATAGTGACACAAGTCAATAAACATCATATATCAGAAATCGCAATAAAAAAATAATGAACGTTTTCTAAGTATCTTAAATTACGTATTATCTTCATTTAACTAACAGTTATTATTAACAGACAATAACAATACTTTCTAACGAAAGTACGACTATTTTTTTTTTGTTTTCATGTACATAACACAAAATATGCAAATTTTGACTTGTGTTACTATTCATCGCAGGTTGCAATAAGTCAATTTATTAAAAAAAAATTAAAATAATTTTAGTTGTTGTTAGCAGATTTTTTGTCAATTTAGCTCTTAAAATAAACTTAAAAAATAATTGCTTCTAAAGGTAGAAAATTATTACTACCAATAAAAAAAATGTAATAACACCGTCTTATAATCTCTATTTCTAAAAAAAAATCATCCAACTTATCAAAAACAGACAACAAGATTTCTATAATTCGACTTAGTAATTATACAAAAACATACATAGATACATGTAAGACTTGTTTTTCTATGGTAATATATATTAATAGACTTTTTTTTGCATCAACTAACAGAAAAATTCTGCAACTAATAATATCAACTTAAGTTAATTAGATATCTGGCTTCAAGAAACTTATGAAACTTGTAGAGTAACGAAAAAAAAACCCACAATTATGAGAGTCCTAAGAGAGAGAGAGAGAAATTGTAACTAACACTAAACCATTCACCACAACCACTGTGAGTAACTTGCCCCCCCCCCCCCCTCATTCCCTATATTTTTTTTAAAAAAGAAAAACCTGTCATATTACAGAAAACATCAAAAACAGATGGTGCTCCAAACAAAATACAAAGCATGTACCAAATTTCGTTTATTAAAACCAAATTGAAGTAGGCCTTAAAGTCTACACCAAAATATATAAAAAATACAACACCATTTTTTTAAGAAAAAAGGAGGATAAACTCAAAAAGAGACTTTTTTTTAAGAGAGAAAGAGAGAAAAAAAAATGCAAAGATTTACAAGTATTATCTATTGTCGTTTAGATAAGTTTTATATGGAGACAATAAAATCGATGAAAAAGATAGGAAGAAATTTATCGAGAAAAAATTTTTTTTTGGCTCTTCTTTTTTTCTTTCTTCTGATTCTCGTTTTTCTGCATTTGTAGAAAGGAAGCAGAATGAAAGAAGAAAATAAAAGAGATTAAATACTGTGCTGTGAAAAGACAAGGGTATCGAAAAAGTGATTTGTAAGAATTGAAAAATAAAAGGGATGAAGAAGAAGAAGAAGAAAAAACATCATAAGAAAATTTTCATTGGTACGCACACATTGCGCATCTCTACACATCACTTTTTATTCGTACTTCCATAGTTTTACTTGTCAAAGTGAAAATCAGCTATTCTACACATTCACTAGGTTCTAATACAAAGATTTGCTATTAAATCCTCGATTCACATTTAGCAGTATCTTAGGCAATCTGCATAATGGAAAAATATCATTCATATGACATGATCGGCACGTTGCCTTAGCCATTCTGAATATTGCTTACAGGGCCAACAGGCAATGTTCATTACAACGCTCAATACTCTAACTGATAACATGCTACCACGTTTCGTGACAGTTTCACAAGAAGGTGTTCTACTTTTTGTTGCACACAAAACATTGTAGCCAATCGGAAGCTGTCATCATCATTTCTTTCTAAAGTCACAAAAGAGCTGCATATAAATTACCACTTGCCCAAAATAAACAGCCACAATTTGCTGTAAAACATAGGTCACACTACACAACAAATAGTTGTAAGTCTACTTCAAGAACACAAAACATCGCTTGCAACACAGATGCTTGTGTTGTTGAGAATAGGACAGAGTTAATTTTGTACTTGTTGTGCAGAAATAGTGTAGAAATTCATTTTGCATACTAGAAGATGCTCAGTGTTACAATTTGCTTAATTGTGTTAGCCTAACTTGCAGAAAGAGTGACACAATGCAAAAAACAAAGATTTTTTAGAAAAGTATTTAAAGACTTCAATATTACTAGTGTTTAATAAGTGTTACAATTGAGTTACCACTTATGGTGCTATTCCTGAGTCAATTTCAGTCATCTTAAAATAGACGATTTTTCTTAATTTGTGTCACTATTTTTGCAAATGAAACCATCTCTCAAAATACCAATACACAATCAGATTTAATACCGAAATTAGTGGTTTTGTAAATTGTCTAGCAATTGCACAAACTTACTAATTTTCTACTTTAGCTTTAATATGTGTAAGAAGAAGAAGGGGCCAGAAAGAAAAGTAAGAAGGAAGACGAATCTTTTTGCTTATGAAAACGTACAAAAGTCCTCAGAAGAAGAAGGAGAACTAACTGAAGAAGTAGTACACAAGTCGGCATGGAGCCAAAGTGCTTTGTTTGCAAGCCACGCACATTCATAGGAAATCAATAGAAAAGATGAGTTTTTCTTTGAAACCAACAACCCACTTTCTGACTTTTCAACGTCACACATTCTCTTCGTCAACTTTTTTTTTTCTTCTTTTTCTTTTCTTTTCTTTATTTTTTCTCATTTCTTTTATTTTCTAAGATGATGCGTTTTTTTTTTCTTCTTCTTCTTATTCTTCTTTTCATTTCGCCACAACTCAAGCAATTTTTTCACATCAACTATAAACAATTGTATGCATCAAAAGCATTTCCACGTTAGGCTTAAGTCTAAAAAATATATACCGTATTTTATATATATAAAAAAAGAGTAAACAATGAGTGGAGTATAAAAAAGGGTTTCTATAATCACCAGGATGGGATAATCGAATAAATAAAACTCTCAGAGATCTTATTAGTAGGTAGACCTTATAAGAGTATCTTACAACAAAGTGGAGTATTGTTATTAAACAACGTTAGTTCTTTAAAGTAATGTAAATATATGCAATATATATATTACATTAAACTTCGTTCTTCAAGTTTCGACAATTTTTTTTTTTTTTTGGAATTTCTTTCTTCTTAAAATCACTTCAAAAACTGTATCACACATTTTTGATGTTATGTACTAACAAATATGGTGCTTTTAGAATGAATAGTCCCTCTGTCACAGTCCCTCTGGGCTACCCGCAGATTAATTATTCAAATTTAAAAAAAACTAACACATCTCAATAAGCACAAGGTTTGTATTCTTAATATCTGCTTAATCAAAGGTAAAACTACAACTCCTGAGGTTTCATTACAGAAAAAGTCATACTGTATAATTGTGACAGTCATAAATTATAATGTCACTACTTATGCGACATTATTTTATGACTATCAAATTATGTTGTACACCAGTCAATAGCAGTCATATTGACACTGTATATGTCATAATTATATTTTGTAATTTGCTTTTGTGACTATTACACGATTAAGAACCAGATATGACAATTCACTGTCATATGACAGACTCGTTTTATTTTGTAATGAGGCCCTAGTCTCTCCATCTAATGTTATTATTTATTAAAAAAAATGTATTTTTTCTAGTTATAACTTGATATTATTTTAATAACTGATTTAATGTATGATTGGTTGTATTTTTATGACGATATATTTGGAAATAAACTTTTTATAGACAAATATTTACACTTTTTGAAAACCTATTAAAAATCAAAAACGAAAAGTGCCCTAAAACCTGTTTTCATGTCATTACCAAAATACAAATATTTAATTCATTTACTTTTCTGACAACAAATAAAGAGTTAAATCTTTAATACATGTTTTTTTTTTGTTAAAAAAAATACTGAGTAAAAATAATCTAGTTGTAATGGTGACCAAAGTGTTTTAAATAATTATCTGATGGTTAAAAAATTGTTTGTCCAAACAAATATTTCAATCAAAGATTCCTTTTGTTTAGTGCAAAGTATTCCCGCCGTAATGGCGCTTCCTTCGAAGTAATATTTTCTTAGAGCGCTCTTTCATGCAGCTCACATTCAGTTCTATCTAAAAGACATACGTTCCTTGAGGGTTCTTGTTTTCGCCACTAATTAAAGTAATTACTAATTAGCAAAAGCTTTAACAATATGCCCATAATAGTAGTAATAATTACGTGAGATAGAAAGAACGCACTAATAAAGAAAAGAATTTTCACCATCAACACCATAAAAATTACACATTTTTCTCCACAGATTCTCGCAACTGAAAACAAAAGATACGCGCGTAAGATACACACGTAAATATATTTGTTGAGAAGAAGAAAAAAAAATAATCATAATCTAAAAAAACCTCAAAATAAAAACCACTTTCATCATAAAAAACAAACAAAACATATTTTATGCAAATAAGTAATTAATTTGGTCTTTTTTTTAAAAAAAAAATCACAAACAAGATTCTAGATAAGATGAAAATGGAAATCTTTTGTTTGCATCCAAATAAACACCCATTATACTTGATTCTAATTATTATTAAAGGTTTTGCGCCATCCTAAATTTCTTAAAACAACTACAACTGTACTAAAGTAATGCCTTAAGTTTGTCATAAGGCTGGTTTGAGTGGCAGCTTTCTTGAGTTCTATAAAAGTATTTTTGTCAAGGTTCTCTGTTGGAGACTCATAAGTTCCAAGTGGAAACATACCCTTTCACCTTCCCGTATATATTTTTATTTCTCTTTATAAAAATAGCGTTGAATCATTTTTTTTTTCAAGTTTATGCACTTTTTAAGTACAATTCAGTGCTAGAACTTGGATTTTTATCAAGAAATGTCAAGCAAATGTTTTCTCAATTTTTGGCCTAAGTGGCAATTGTGAAGTAATCATCATCACTAGAGCAACTGCAGTTATACTTTTTTCTAATCAAAAACGCTGATTAGAGGCTAGTTGTTAATTAAAGCTCTAATCTATAAAAAATGTTTTTGATTGAAAAAAAAAAAACAATTGTTTGTTGATCTAAACGAGATTATTACTTCATAATTGGCTCTTGAGCCACATATTGAGAAACAGTTTGATATTGCATAAAAATCCGAGCCCTAGTAATCTCTGTTTTGTGGTATCACTGAATCAGGTCCGAATCAAGAGGCCTCTATATCGCGTTGAAACTTAATGCCGGTGTTTACAGTCGACATTTCACATTGAAATCTTCTCCAAATTTTACACAGATCTAGAAAAACTCAAGCGCAACCTGTCGGCTGTAAACGTGGCGTTAGAATAACAAAAAAAAATACATCTCTAGAATTGATGCTTAAAGCACTGTCAAATGTAGACAGTGAATGGCATGAACAATGTATCTAGTGTTTTTTTTTCTTCCAGCTCACAGCAAGGGGTTTTTGAAGAGAGAGAGAAAAAAAAAGACCACGCCATTTGTCACCTGAATACGGGATTGTCTATCGATCAGCTTTCCCGGTAACCCTCTCAGAAAACAGTGAACCCAAAGGTATTAAACCAAATCATTAGAAGATCCCATGACAAGTTGGATAATACAGAAGGAGAAAAAAAAAAACAACAATACAGAGAGGCACCTTCCTCCCTCAAGTTTTTCCAATGATGTCATGTGTTATATCAAACACACACACATAAACCAAATAAAATCCCTTTTGATTTTCCTGTTTCTCTGTTTTTCCTATAGAAATAGGTTAGACAACAAGAACAACAACAACAAAAACAAAAGACGGATCGGGGAATCAGACAAATGTATCATTTTAATAAATGAATTTAAACCAAAACAAGTGGTTTCTAAGTAGTCATTTCCAAAATATGCAAATGTTAAATGAAAATCAAATAGTTTTTTCTACTCTGGTTATTCTACATTTGAGAGCCTATATTTAAGATTAAATGAATATGATAATTTAATTTATTGTTAATTGATGTCTTTAAAAAAATAAACTTTATACAACTCTTGAAATTTTGAAATAAAAATGTTAAAAAATTTCAATTTCAAATTGTAATAAACAGTTAAATATTTTAAGAAAAGAACTTCAACTTTAAACCTCTACGATCAAAGTTGAACACAAAAAAAACCTTGTTCAAGCGTACTCAATAAAAAGCATTTTCTGTGTTGCAAACCTGTTTTGAGGGTTTGAGTTGAAATTCAATCACTCCGTTGAAACCTTAGCATATTCAACAATTAATTATTCTAGTTTTTAACAAAGTTTAATTCTATAATGTTTAATCAGAATAAAGTAGAATGAAAGACGTTTGTGTTTATTTTTTCCACATGAAAATACTGTTAAACCACCACCTTATTCTAGATTTTCCGCCCGAAAACTTCTTTCCCATCTTAAAAATCCGCTGAATAAACTAAAATTATTATATTACAAGTCGTAACTGTAGTACAAATATATAAAATAATAAACTGCAATGATGTCCACCCTCCCCCCTTTTTCCTTCTAAACAACTTTCATATATTGATTTTACTCCTTTTGATCCTTGAAAGAATAAATAGCATCACTTTCAGTTGCACAAAGCAAAATATATATATATATATATATATATATATATATATATATATATATATATATATATATATATATATATATATGAGAGTTAAGTTTGCAGAAATATTTTTCTCCTTCTCTTATTTCTTTCTTTAAACCTTTAAGTCGCAATTGTGCAACATGTCCTTATACATATATATATATATATATATATATATATATATATATATATATATATATATATATATATATATATATATATATATACAGTATATATATATATATATATATATATATATATATATATATATATATATATATATATATACAGTATATATATATATATATATATATATATATATACAGTATATATAATACAACGCCCTCGATTTATATATCTGAAGAAAGTCGTTCAAATACAAACGCATTTGAAACTCTCTTTTATCCCCTCCTTCAAAGATTATTTTGTGCAGTTGAATACAGTGTGTGTGTCTGCGTGGACGTCAGGTCCAAGTATGTTATGGATGGGAAAACACTAAAGGAAACTCCCGTATAAAAAAATACAGAGAGATCTCCATCCTCATCCTTATCCATTGCCAAAAAAAAAGTCCTTATACGCCTTTATGATGAACAATGGGGTCACAAGGCATAAGCCATAGATAATGAAGACGGAAAGGTAAAAGATGGCCAAGGGTCAATCAAAGAGAATGAGCGGTGGACTTAAGTAAAGAAACTGAACTGAAAAAAAAACGAAGAGAACCTTTTTTTTTTTTGAAACGTAAAGGTCAGTTCCGGTCAATATAAAAAATGTGCACTCTTTCAAGTATCCACTTCAAAATGTCCCCTTCATCTCAATAAAAAAAATTGAGCTTCCAACCAAAATGTGACACAAGAGTCCTTGCCAAAACATTATTGTAAATCACGATTTATGAGAAGTTATAAAAATGAGTGAGAGAAAAAAATATAACAGATATATATATGTATCCGTCAAAGTGGAAAATCAGTCATTCTATATATGTTAACTACTTACTCAATGTACCAAAATCACCAATTCATTAGTACATCTAAACAATCAAACATTTTCGGCAATGTGCATAATGTCTACAACAACAACAACAAACTAATTTACTAAAAGCCTTATAAGTTATAAGAAATTGTCAAGATTAGGCCAAGGTCCCACATGCAGAAAAAAAAGCCAACTGAAAATAGATTTTACTAAATTAAACATTTTCACTTTATTTGGCAGAAAGTAGACAGAAAAAAAACCAAGGTGTTTCAACTTTTTCAATTCTGCCACGCGGAATTCTTTTTTTATCAACGAAAACCTTCACTCCTTAAAAAAAATGAACTTCAAGCGTTTTCTATTGTAATGTGTGAGAACCAATGAGAGCTGAAATGATCTGCTTTTTCACGCATGAGAAACCCATTCTTTTCACTTTGAATTGACGCTTTAGTATACTGACTAGTAATTATGCACAGTAACGGATTTCTTTACAAAAATATGTAACCAAAACATTTTTTCTTTCTAAAACCATCTCGTTTCTTTTCGCTCTCTATTTCTTCTATTAGGTATTTATGTAAAGTTTTTAATTGGCATTTTAATGACTTAATAAAATTCATAAAATTTCACGTATCAATTTCAAAGCAGCTAGTTCAATTACTTCTTCAAGCGTTAATTTCGATACGAACTGATGCAATGGTATTTGTGTTATATGTGTCCTGTGTTTTTATGTGCTTCATCTAATTTTAATTAAATCATGAAGTAAACAAATATTGCAACCAAATTTGCACGTCAAAAATAATTTCATCACCTGGTCGGCCATAATCATTATTAGGCTTCTGAATATAATAACTACACCACTAATTAGCAACACATAGAAAAGAGCGCATTATACACACACACACACACAGAGAGACTAAAATTAATCCCTAACTGCGAATTACATTCATTTTTACACCTTTTCCTTGATCACAGATGTATTGCATAAACGAAGACTTGAAAAAAAATATACATTATAACATGTATATTAAGCACTAGAAAACTCATAAAATTTATAGTTGCATACTGTATATATATAAGTTGTCATAAAATATATTTGCATACAGTGCAAAAACATATTTTAATGACAATTCCGAATAATATCATAATGCAACAGAAAACACTTTGCAAATCAAAAATTATATTTATTACGCTTATTTCATACCTGTTACGTAGTTCCTATAACATTTCAGATTTTCTCAAATCGTCACGCCAAATGTCCTGTTTCTAGTGATAGGTGGGTAAAAATAATGTGGTAAACAGCAAGTACTAAATTTGCACACACAGTTTAGAAGCAACAAGCAACTAACTGGCAAATTGCAACTAGCTGCACAAGCAACTTCAAGAAAAAATACTCAATTTATTTGAAGTTATTTAAAATTTACGAGTGAATGTTGAAAAAAGTAGCCTTATGAAATGAATGCAATTAGCACAAACATTGACGTTTAATTAAAAATGAAATATTCTAAATTGTCATAAAATTATATTAAATTCAACAACAATGACAATCAGATTCACCTAAACTTTTACTAATTCCTTCAAGTTACTTCTAAAAATATTTACTGCGATTTACACAGAAAAACGTTTTCACTTGAAAACTTCTAGTGAGAGTATTGTTCTTAGTACATAATGGCTACATAATCATGTAGCCCTTGTTTGAAAACTACTTCTAATAAGTTCGAAAATAACATAAATCACACCAACAGTAGAACTTTGAACTGTTATAATATTCTAAGAAAGGAAGACCTTTGGTAAAACCCCTTCTGAGCAATATTTCAACAAATATAAACATTTTTCACGGGTATACTGAATAAGAAAGTACATTTCTCTGCTAAAACCATATTTTAAAGATTCCCTTAAGAGTTAGTTCCCTTCTTGAATTTAGTCCTACCAGTTAAGATGCATCATATTGGGGTAATTTACATCATATGAGCTGTTTTTATTACAGGCAATTAGAAATCAGAATGAGCAGAAGTTGGCTCCGCCCTTTTTATGACGACCGGCAACTTCTAATTGGTTTGTTGTGTGGTTCGATGTTGAAAAGGGAGGAGCATGTGAAGTCAGACTACATAACCAACCAATTAGAAGTTGTATTTGTCATAAAAAGGGCGGAGCCAACTTCTGCTCGTCCCGATTTCTAATTGCCTGTATTTTATTCGGTGAAATTTTACTCTAAAGGCGCATTCACACTAGGCTGGTTTCCCAGCTGCTGGTTGCTGCTGGCTGGTTGTAGCCCTCTAGCAGCATAGTGTGAACTGCTACCAGCAGCTGCTTTCTCCAGTAGGTTAGTGATTTTAACTGCGGCTGGTGAAGTTGAACATGTCCAACTTTAACAGCTACCAGCTGGTCATGTGACTCCCTTCCTGCTATTACCAGTGTCGCTGGTAGTTGCACTAGTGGGTAGTTGAAACTCCACTGCTTGGGTTGGTTGTTAGAGTTTGTGTTTTTGCAAGACAGTGATTGGATGACTTGCGCTGCTAATACCAGCAGTGACTGGACAAGTGTGAACGCAAAGCAGCCACTGCTTGCTGTTGCTGCTAATAGCCAGGAGCAACCAGCGCCTTGTAAACCAGCCTAGTGTGAATGCGCCTTTACTAATGAGCAACAACCAGCAGCTTCCTATCAAATTTGAAACCCATTATACAATCGAAACGTAGACTTTTCCAAATGAAGCCATAGAAAAACTACAGTTGAAACACCATAAAACGTGTGATTACATGTGATATTACGTTGAATTTGCCTTCTTTTTTTTTGTACACGTGCCGCTGAGAAAAAAAAAACATTTGGGTTCTCGTAGCTTTTTCATCTCTTCTAGTAAGGAGCATTGGCATCTTTCTTTCTTTCTTTCTTTATGTAGATCTATTTTTATATTTTTATATATTCGAAATGGTTTTCATTCACTATCAAACAAAACGAACAAAAAAAAAGGTGGTAGAAAAAAAAAACGACGAAGAATAGAAATGCTTTGAGAGGTACAACAACATCATGTTTTAAAAAAAGCTATAAAAAAGGCAGCTTGAAGACAAGCCTAGTGTTTTAAACTTTAATCAGAAATCGTTGATGGGAGTCCGTTCCGTTGATATTAAAGCCTCCCAAAAAAAATCCAATTCGTTTCTTATTTTTGTTTTCAGAATAAAAGTATATAAAAGCATATGTTTCATTCAACATATGAAAGAAGAAGAAAAAAAAAAGAGGATAAGTTTTCAAGCCAGTTTAACTTTGAAGTGCTCACCAGAGGGCAATGTAGATGAATACATTTATCTCCCAAGTTTTTCTCATATTCTCCTTTCTTTCTTTCTCTCCGTCTGGTATAACAGTTTTCTCGACGCTCTAACCATCAAAGTACTATATCATAATGCATTTAAATTTATAATATAATAGTGTATATAACAACAACTAGAAACAACAACAACAAAAACGCAGTAGTACTCGTATATTATGAGAATAACCCAAGCTTACTACTAACTTAGCATTTGGTAGAAAAAACAAAAGATTTTCATTTTTACAAAATAAGAAATCCTTTTTTCGGCTAGTTTTTCTATTTTTCTTTTTCATTCAGTCAGAAATATAAATATGAACGCAATACAAAAATGGAAGCCCTTTTCAAACAAAACATCACGACTGAAGTTTTGTTATTATTTTAAGAAAAAACCGTTCTAAAATCTTATCATTTATCAATTTGTGCCAAAAAAAAAGAGCAAAGAACAAAAGCATGTGTCTTCATCATATGCAAAATAAATTATTTTAAACGTATTACAAATTAACTTATATATATATATATATATATATATATATATATATATATATATATATATATATATATATATATATATATATATATATATATGTATATATATATATATACATATATATATATATATATATATATATATATATATATGCAGTAATGGTAGTATATTGCATAAGTATAGTTAAAGTCACTACATTTAAAAAAATATGGAAAAATACGGAATTTTTTAATCCATTAAATAGAACCACAATGACGTCACATGCTGTATATACTACAGACACATACATCCATTACTGCAGATTGAATGCAAACCTGAAATTTGCATTATATTTGATACATAAAGACGTCACTGCTCCATATTTTGTTAGGCTAAAGGCTGTTTTTTGGAATTCTTATCATCCTTTTAGAAACCACTTTATAAACATGAATTATGTTTCTTCAAAAATTAAGAAGAGCAAAAAAAGAAGTAAAAATAATTTCTTGATGATATCTTTGATAATAAAACATTTTATGTTTCTATGTTTCTAAAAAAAAAAAAAGGATCATATTTTAAGTTTTCATCAGCAACATTAAATTGAAAAACAAAGCATGAAAAACCATTTTCGATTTTTTTTTCTTCAGAATGTCATAAAACGTTTATTTTTTTTTAAAAAATGTTCCAGAATAACAAAAGGTATTCTTTTTTGATGACTTTTAGAAACCATTGACATCAAAAAAGTCCATTTTGCTAACCACTCCGTTTTAAGAAAACTTGAATGTAATTCTTTAATATGTTCTTCAGATATTAAAACAATTTCATAACGTTTCGAATGGCTGTTTTCGTTGCTACGAGATAAACTTGAGCAACTTTGTAACTGCAAAATTGACCATGTCTCATTGGCACTTGCAATTTTCGGGAGTGTCGTCTCTCTCTATGCTCTAAATCTTTTGCATAATAAAACTTTAAAGCAGGACTTAAGACGGATAAGAGTCATACTATGACTAAACTGAGTTATTTTGGAAACATGATCCAATCACAGATGATTGAATAATGTTTCCAATTACAACTTCCGTTTTCAATAATTGAATCCAAAAAACACAAATTCCGTTCTAATTAAGTAAATACAGAGATCACGTCCACACAAAAAAACAAGTTTTCAAACTGTTTACGAATGATCCACTCTCTCTTTTTCTTTTTAACTTCAAAAAAACTCAAAATAAAAAATGTAGTACTTAATTTTTTTTTAAATGTTTAAACAAAGTTAATTACGAAGAAGAAAAGAAAAAAAACCGGTCCACCATCTCTATGACTTTAGATAAGAAACGGAAATTGAAGAGTGAAAACATAAAAAAGACTATAGAAAAAAATGTACCCTCCTCCTCCTTCTCCATTTTCTTTAAAACCCTCAAAAAAAGAACTACCGGTAACAATACAAAGAAGAAAGCCTAAAACGGAACCGATTCATGCATTTAAATGACTTACTTTTAAAAATCTCTTTCAGTTTCACCTTTCCTCTAATTACGTCATCAAAATGAACGCACACGATCTTAATTAATCAAATTGACTTTTTTTTTAGAATACCTTATTCTTTTTTTTTATATAGAAAAGTTACTTTTTTACAGCATTGCAGAAAAATGGTAGATTTGGGCGAATTAGTCCGCAGAAAATCCACAGTCATTTCAAGAAAATCATAATTAGTAAATTATTTTTATCTACTTTAATATTAAAGCTACCTCAACGAGTGCTATAAAGTTGTTTGATACAATTTAGCACACCATGGGTTGTGTAACATTGTACTACATTTTGTTGAGAAATGTGAATCCACCTTTACAATATTTAAATTTAAAAGAAGTTGTTGATATTACAGACATTCAGGTCTAACAATACCTGCAGTTTTTTTTTTGTAAAAAAAAATCTTCATTTGAAAGAGACGCAAACAAATAAAACGAAATCTACTTACTCCAAGCTAAAAAAGTATTCCCTTTTATTATAACGTACGAGTTTAATATACTTTCGTCTCATATTAACGGAGACAACAAGAAACGAAAACAAGTCACGTTATAAAATTTCAATATATCACCATTACATAAGAGACCTATAAGAAATCCACTGATATCCAATGTTTTATTACAGAATGGGCCCAAAACCAATACGCCAAATCTAGTATGTAAACGGCGCTGATAAAACGTCCATTCTCTAAAACTAATATATTGGAAACATTTAAAGCAGTTTTTGCTCACAGCACAGTAATTTTTGGCTGGAGAAATCGTTGTATACTTATACCAGTGGCAAAAATTACTGTGCTGTGAGGAAAAACTGCAAAAGTCAAGAAACACTAGTGTGTGTCGCATCGCACCCTTTGAAAACCACTGATTTAAGTTTTACGTGTAATAACAAGGTTTTATTTATTTTGTTTTCTCTAATAAGTTAAAATTCATTTGAAAACATTAAATTAACATCCAAAAATTTCGATACACCTAGAAAAAAACACCCTTTGGGAATCACTGCTTTAAAGCTTAAAGGTTATTTAAAAATAAAAGAATTGTAGTTTTTAAATATAAACATAATGAAATAATTATTTAAAAATTAACACAATTATTGAATTTTATAAAACGAGGTTTTAATTATAATTTATTTTCTCCAAAAAATATTTTTACGAAGGGTTTTCTTTTTTTTAAAAAAAAAATCAATAACTAAATTGTTCGCCAATTTCTTTACCACAACCTCAAATTTCAAAATGTGTCTCTCTCCTTTTATATAATTTTCTCGATATATTCATTTCGAAATATTGGAAGTTTTACCAGTGCCACTCACTCTTTGAATCTAGATTTTGAATGTTCGTTTGAAATACATTATTGCAATATATATGACAAAGAAAAGATGTTGAGGGGGAAAAAAAGAACATGTTCACTTAAACATTCGAAAAGACGAAAATAGCTCGACCGGGGATGAAAGAAATTAAAATTTACACCTTTTATAAATCCTTGAAAAAGAGAAGATAACGCAAAACGTCTCTCCACATATCTTAATTTTCAACGGCATTAGAAAGGAGTATATACATATACACACCTTCAATGTAACTTGAAAGTGTGATCCAACAACACAAAAGAAGACATGAATGTCGACTCTAACTCGACTGAATATATATTTTATGGTATTACAGTTACAACAATAAACGAGTCATACTAATTCATGATTTAAAAATAATTCAATTAAACCAAAGACAACAAGAGTCGAATAGAGAGATACCTACAATCCCAAATTCAACAGTCTCTCACAAAGTTAAAATCTTCAAATCAATAAACGAACGGAAACCGCCTGAAAGTCGGCAATCACTGATAGCCGGATCATGGAACAAAATTATTTACATGAAATGAATGGCACACCCATTTTTTGATTTTTTTTAAATCACAAAATTATTTCATATATAGTAAGTTCTTTGTTTCTGTAAATCAACTTAAAATTCATTCGTGTATTTTAATATTTATTATTAAATTTTTTTTAAAATGTTTTAATCCAAATTCAAGACGAAAACTTGGCAATTGAAACTTAAAGGCTTAAATCATCACACGGTTCAAGAACACTCAATAAAAAAAGGATTTTTCCGTGTTAAAACCCTGTTCTGAGGTTTTAAGTTTAATTTCACGAGCTATCTTAAAGTTCTTGAATTTCGGAATAAGATTTAAATCAAAAATTTTCCATAAAAATACATTAAAACTATTTAATTTGAATATTTGCATATTCAAATCATTTTAATTAGGCTAGTTACATGCATAACTTATAATTTTTTTTATGGATTTCAAGTCTTAGAGGAAATCGATCTGTTCCAACCTAGCTTCCTATTATGCGCAAGAATTCAAATATAATAACTTATTAAGTTATATTTAGGGTTAATCTATGTCCTTCATCATCATTTGTTAAACAGTTAGTGGTCTGGTTGCTTGTGATAACCTTAAGAAAATGACCACAATAAATATTAACCTTTGAAAAATGATGATGCATCAAGAAATGACCTCCCCTCTCTTTTATTTCAAATTTATTGATTGACTGAAACAACATTAATATTCCTAAAAAAAACATATCTCAGTCCCTTTTCTTTCGATAAGATAACAGAAAAACTTTCAAAGAAAACCCTTCATTAATAATTAAATAAATAATTTTGACGTTAAAAAGTTGCATACCTAATAATTAACATTAAGATGACTAATACATAAATAAAAACAGTAACTTATTTTTCCAGAACATAAAAAAAGCATTTTGATTGATTGACTGACTGACAGACAGACACCTGAGTCACTTTCTCTGGAATCATTTGTAGGTTTTCTAGTGAAAAAAAGGTGTGAAAACATGACGTCATACTAACTCTCCAACATTTCATTTATCACTGGCAACACAAGACAAAAATAATGCTACCAGTGGTGTTTGTAATGATAAGCTCCACATTTAAAGTACAAGAAAAAACAAATGTATGAATCATAATAACTTCATATATTCTAAAAACTAGAAGTCAAAATTCTGAAATATTTATTGGACGAATTGCAAGGAAGATATGAGGAGTAGGAGGAGGATAAAGAGGACATGAAGGGGGGGGGGGTCTGTCATTATATTATTTAGAAATGCATGTCACATTTTTCCTCTCTTTCTGATGGCGTTTTTAATGATGACAGATGACGATGAGTAACTACGATATTACTTCTTCAAGAGAGAGAGAAAGAGAGAAAATATGAGAAAAAAATGTTGTTTCAGCTTCTGACAATGGCTTCATGGGCTTTAAGGTTGGTGGCTGGCTGTTAGACATACACCCACATATTTGCTGACCTCACCGGCACAATAATTATTATTCATCTTCAAAAAAAAAATTATTCATATTACAATAGACGAGTATATAGAAAGAGAACTAAAAATAAAAGTTTTATAATGTGCACTCCATATTTGGAGACGGAATTATTGTCCATGACGGCGTCGTGTTGTCCTACTTGCAGTCAGTCAGTCAGTCCTTTGGCAGCTTTTACTTTACATGTCATCACCAATGTAAAAAAAATCAGTTATCTTACACAATTACTAGACAATGTGTAAACCCGACTAAGTCTGGTAGTGTTTTAGTCAATGTGCTGATTAGATAAAACAACATGCCAATATACAGGATGACCACGCTTCCAGAAATTATTAATTTGCTTTGTATGATATTAGCTGAAGACACGTATCAGCAGCTGCATAACTTACGCTCCGGTTATGTCAATATATCGCACCTCGGTCGGAAGAGTGGTACAACTAAAAAAAACTCTTTTTTTTTTGGGAAAATGAGTTTTCAGTTGCATTTTTTTTTTCTATCTCAATTCATTGTAGGGGAGATAAATAAACCGATATTATGAATAGTTAAAACGGTTTTTCCACTTGAAAAGCCGAGGTGCGATATGTACTATTACAGTGCGGAAAATGTTACATACTTAAAAATAAAAGTGAAGCGCTGTAATATTTTTCTGTAATATTTCAGCACAGTAGGACACATCAACATAACCAGAGCATTACAGCTGGATGCTATGTTTTTTTCTCTCTATGAAATTGTAACACTCTTTAGTGTTTTATATTTTACAGCATACGACACGAACTTTAGTTAAAATTACCCATCATACAGTATGTTGTCATGTTTAGCCCTTTTTTTTAAAGCAAAAGACAACAAAGTAGAAGGTAAGTAGAAAGATTGTAGAATTTAATTCCAGACGTCCTGTATATTTTCTAAAGTAATAGTAACAGCGCAGATTTACTACTGAATTAGTGGTTCAATACATTGACTAGTGAATCAGTAAAATGACTGACTTTCCACTTTGGTATTAACATAGTTATAGGAGTGAATGTGCGTGTTTGTGTGTGGGTGTGACTGAAGCAGTAGTAGACATATTCCAAACATGGTTATGAACAATAAAAAGAAGACTTCCATAGAAATAGGCATAGTCATAAGATGATATGTTTTTACCTCAGTTGATTTTGCTTTGTATGTGAGGCAACTATTTGTTTCCTCAAATGTGTATTTTTCTTTTGTTTTTTTCTCTTTCGATTTCAACCGAATGACTGTTCCCAGCTGTCACTTTATTTTACAAACAAGTTATATTCTCTCTTCACCGTAAAGATTTTTTTAACGAAAAAATGGATTTGTGCTTTCATTTGTGTTTATGTGTTTGTGTGTATCTACAGAATATATGTACAGTGTTAAGCTATTTTACACAGAAAGACACGACATCAAAGTCAGACTTATTATAGTTTAAGTGGCGCCTAAATTTCTCGCCAAACCCCATTTCTTCTAATATTGTCCAACTCCTTCTAAATTACCCTTGTTTCTTATTAATAATTTAATTAAATTCACATGTTCCTTTGAACTCCATTCTCTTACAAAGTCTTCGTGTGAACCAGAAAAAAAAACTCGATTACATAATTTCATAAATCCACAGAATCAAAATTCTAACAACAAAAACACAATGAGACAATGTGTTCTTAAGTCTTTACTAATGAAAAATTCATTACAAATTGCAAACAAGGCTGACACTAAAATAACAAAAACAACAAAAACCACATGCTTTTTATACAGTATGTAGGCCTATGTAATTGTATGTGTGTGTGGTGTTTTTCAGTTTCTCCAATAGAGAAGAAAATACCAAATAAAAATCAAGGAGCAGGCACCAATCACTGTTAATTATCAGAAATTGGAGAGGACATAAAACAATAATGGAAAACTTTGCAACATCGAGTAAGGCACTAACCTAAACCACCATCAAAGCAAATGCAATCTGTTTGAACAAAGGGGTGCCTAAAAGCTCGTAAACGTCACTTTTGGCTCCAACATTTAAGTAGAGGTTATTTTAAGAGGCAATCTAAGGGGTCACCTTCCTTCTTCAGAGTTCCATCTCCAAATCTAATGTCTTAAAAACCTCACTTGTCGTCCATCAATTTGTTGACCACTACCAACCACACCACCCATTAATTCATTCCAAATGTCCCTCAAATCTTCTTCTTCTTTCTCAGATTGTTAATTTAAACCCTTATAAGTTAACTAGGAAGGTTTTCTATTGAGATGAGGGGACCACAAAGTTGGCAACAACAAACCAGTGTCTCCTACTAGAATCATTTAGAAAAACTTGGGTTCTAAAATTAGGTCTTTCCTTTTCTCTTTCCACTTAAGATGCTACAAATTTGCTCTCATTTGTGGCATCAGAGGTTA
Source organism: Brachycybe producta (assembly GCA_036925085.1). Taxonomy (NCBI): domain Eukaryota; kingdom Metazoa; phylum Arthropoda; class Diplopoda; order Playtdesmida; family Andrognathidae; genus Brachycybe; species Brachycybe producta. The sequence continues at coordinate 6,540,500 of JAUPFP010000008.1, read as the reverse complement.
ATGTAAACGTACACCGTCGGCACTTTGTATTATGAGCATCACAAGAAAGGACCACCAAGATGAAGAGAAAAAAAAACAAGAAATGATTTCGTTTACTAGAAACCGAGGAACTGAATGCAATTTTATGTTTGTTTGTGTGTGTGACAAACACAGAAGGCATTCTCAGTGTAACCAGAATTCTTTCACGCATGCATGGGACATTCAAACCGGAACGGATTCAAATCTATGCCATATTTTTTTTAAAAAAAATTAAACATGACAAAGTCAACTTATAACTTCCGATGCAAAAACATAATCATAGAAAGAGAAACAGAAAAAAATTAATGGGTGTTTCATGGTTAGAGTACCAACTACCGAGAGGTCCAATTTCAAGAAGCATAACATTTAACAGTGCATTTCTGAAGCAATGTTTGTGAAAGGTTTTCCTGTTTTTTTTTTATTTTTCAAACAAAAACCCACAAAACCCAGAAAGAGATATTTTCTTTCTTATTTTTCTTCAACCATCTCCAATGACAACCTCCAAAGACTACTTTTTTCCGAATTTAAGTCATTAAGATGAAGCCCACCCAAAACGAAAAACTAAACCTTCAAAAAAAAAAAACTTTAAAAGAAAGTTTGCCGCGAAAAAAAAAAGAACGTTTCCTTGCACGCTACATCACCTTTTTCAAAACTCTTCCAACATTTCAAATGTCAGTTTGACATTCCATAACACCTCCAAGTTCTCTTAAGTCATGGTTCGAACCAAATATTAATTTGCAATTTCCCCTAAGTTTACCAGGGTAATTTTGTCTCCTTTTCTAGGATGAAAACACACTGAAACACACTCAATTGCAATAAAGATTCGAAATACATGATTGCATTTCTTATTAAGATGGTTTATGACAAGTTGATTTTCAAACTCTATTTATTATTGTGTCTTTCAGGAGCAAAATTAAGATAAGACTAATAAATGTTTTAGAAACTAGAAGGGTAACTCAATCACATAAGGATATTTTCATCGTGATATCTTTCAAAATAAACTTAAATTTTCAAACTCACATAAAAAGTAAAATTTGAAAGATATCAACATGAAAGTGACATTAAGTGACTGTGTTACCACCCTTCTATTTTCTAAAATGCTTTCAAGTTTCTCTTCATTTTTAACCTTGTACACTTATGAGTTTAATGAATTCAAATTAAATGTGTTTAGGTGAATTATACGGAATCCAGTTAAGGACACGAACCAAATAAAAATTGACTTTATTATTAATATTTTAAATTGAAAATACTAAATCAATATTTTCAGATTATTAACTGAAAAAATTGAATTCGACATATTGTTCGTTTGTCCTTCACAGGGCTCCGTAGAACACGTTTATTATTTAAATGCATTTAATTTATCAGGTGTGTACTAGGTATTACGTCCTATTTTATTTAGAAATTATGGCAATCATAGTGAGTGAACAATTTTTTAAGAAAAATTCTTCCAGTTGTTTTTTTCATTATATATTAAATAATACTGCAGTAAAAATAAATATTTATTGAATTTTTAAAAAAAACTCCTTTGTATTTCCTAAGGGGTTTCTTTCAAATTTCAAACTTCATTAGCATTCTAAATTTTCTAGGTTGGAGAGAACCCTGTGGATAGAGATAACAAAATATTAAATAAAAAACTGGGCAACGAAGGAGTAATAACGAACAACAATCGAAATTCATCCAATCAAACAAATACATGAAGACGAGGACCTAAATATATATAGCTTCATCTAAGTAAAAGTAGTAGGACCAATTTCCACGCTCACATACACGCGCATTCAATAGCCTATTTCCACAGCTTCTACGATCTTGATGATGAGTCTTTATGGAACATAACCTATCGTCATCTTTTCTCTCTCTTCTTGCATCTAATATATTTCAAATGTTTTTCTTAAGTATAGAGAACCCCCCCCCCTACCAAAAAAAAGCACACAGAGAGAGCTATATAATCTAGAATCACCACCATTGCAAAGGTTTTTTTTTTTCTTCTTCTTCTTATTCTCGTTCTTATTATTGGCGCCTGTTACCCAATTTCGTCATCGTCTTGTCGGCAACTTCAGTGTAAGACCGAAGATAATAGTAAATTGAACTCTTTATATCTTTTATGATCACCTATTAAACCCAATAGCGCACAGATGTGGCGCATGAAAACGCAAAAGCAACATGCAATCATTGTGAAGCCAATAAGAGATTTTTCTTACTCTTCTTTCTTCAAGAATGAAAAAAAGAAGAAAAGAAGACAACGATGACAAAAGGAAAAATCTTCTTCTCTGGCGACTGACAAAAAAAAACTCCATGGATGGCTAAAGGAAAAAAAAAAGGTCAAGCCAGAAAGGTCGACAGCAAAATTCCATTTAAACAAGGTAGAACAGCTGTCGTTATATATAGTTATTGTAGATTGGAGGAGCGCCTCTTGACCACTTACGTATATACATGTATATATACAAAAAAAAAACTTTTCCTTTAAAAGACTTTAACAAGCATCTTAAACAGAAAACTACATGCTTCAGTTGCGCTAACTGTGGACAAATTCGAGTCATTCTTAAAGGAACATATCCTTCACATTCAGAAAATTTTACAATAGAATAAATCTTATAAATGAATATTAACTTTTTCGTTGCTCGACAGATCGAAATCGAGAAAATATATAAAAAAGAAATCCACAAACCACAGTCTATAGACAAAGCCAATACAAAATATATATTGCAACTTGCAAAAGGCGTAGGATTGTTGAGTAATGGCAATCCACCTTTAAAGATCAGAAATCTATTTTTCGTTTGTTTGCATGCTGCAATTCTAGGCAATTCTAGGTGGCACTGATTTAAATCATGATTTAAATCAAATGATTTTTTTAAAAAAAAAAATCACATTTATTTAAACATTAGAATTATACAATAAAAATAAAACAGTTCCCAGCATTTTTCTCTATGTTAATAAAATAAAGTCCGGTGGTAGTCTTTTTATTAATGCATTATTTTTTTCGGAAGATATGCGTGAGGAAGTATCCCCCAATTGACTGGTGAAAATGAGGGACAAATACTGTAGCTATCAATAATAATAGTAATCTATTTAAGAACCGTTTTAAGTCACAAAACCTAAATTTTATAGTGGAATCATTTGAAAGTTTCTCTCTTCATTGAAGGAATAGGACTTAACATGGTATAACCACCATTTAGCAGCCAATGTGTAAAACTGTGGACTTATAACTGTTTACCACTGATAGAACTTGACACGCTGTTTAAAAAACATAAATTTTACATCTTATGAAGATGTAAAATCGTGTTTTTTTTAAAGTGACTTAACACAGTTTACCTCTGAGGCATTGATTTGCTTTGGGAACTGAAAAGGCTGCAAAGCTCGTGTTCAGAATGATAAATTAAAAGTGCTTGAAGTGCTTATTATTTTCAAATTTGAATGTTACTTATCATTTTTTTATTATTTTGCAATTATTTTACTAACTTCACAATAAACAATGTTATTATTACTCATTTTTGCAAACATCATCATAAACAATTTAATATTTTATATAAATGAAAAAAATCTGATTTAAATAAAAAATCGATTTATTTGATTTTAAAAAAAAAAATTAAAAAAATCAGCCACCCTGCTGCGAATATTATTGACTGATCAAAGTTACTAGAAGAGAAAATTCACATGAAATTGGTCAATAATGTGTACATTTTAAGGATTCACATTCCAGGACGACGACAAAGGGTAGAGGGTGGAATCTCGTACAGTGTTTTACTGGATTTCAGAATTCAATTCTATTCTGAGTGTCTGGACAGTAAAACGCGGATAAAAAGTAAAACGGTTTGCCATACCAGTCACTGCGCTGTGAATCGCGTACATGATTTTCTTTTAAGTCGTCCTCCTTATGCACACCGAAGATTATGCAGCATTGAACTACAATTTGTAGAGTAATATGATTTCACCTTAACATTAAAATTCATGTCAAGATACAAGAAGTAAACAAACTTCTAGATTCCTATATGGTCATCAATATGAGAGAGAGAGAGAGAGAGCGATACCACCAAATGATTATATGCTAACCCATTTTCCAACCAATCTCCTTCCGTTTTTGACGGAAGTATCATGTCAGTATGTGGTTGTAAATCTCAAGAGAGACGACATATTAATAACAATATATATATATGACACGCACGAGTAAAAAGTAAAGAAGAAGAAGAGAAAAAAAAATCCACTCAATATATTCTAAATATGAATCCTTCAATTCTCAAACACACCCTGGTATTTATACTACCGGTATATATTTGTACACACACACACACTGCCAAGATTTTTTTTTACACAAATCTTTCTCTTATTCCATTTTTTTAACAAAAAAAATATTTGGCTGCATGTTACCCCATGACATGAAAACGCACAAGAAAAAAATATTGGCAAATTGAAAGCCACGAAAAAGAGACAGTGAAATCACCACACACACACCTTAATAATTTATAGTTCAAAACTTGAGATATATTATTATTATATATCTATATATACTTCTAAAGGTACCTCATATAGACTACACATTCACTTTCCATCCATTCCCTACCCATTCCAATATATACAGTATATGCAACAAAATAGCAGTGGGGATGGTGGTGGTGGTGGTGGTGGTACTCTACTGAATTATTTTATCACTTCCTTCAAAAACCTCTTTAAATTTTCACGAGTACACATACTCACAGCCGAACTAACATTTAAGAGATGCTGTCATCAAAAGTAATTATTCATGAGATTATATTCAAGTTTTCACCTACACCATGAACATACATACACATGCATTCCTTTCACACCTGACATTACGTGTATATATACCTGTCAATAGCATTAGACGACGAAAAACGTCTACAGAAGATCCTCTTTTATACACACACATACCTTCTTCCCCTTTCCTCACTAAATCAAGACACCCTCCCTGAAACCCCCTTCTTCCAAACATTTCTTCTTTCTCGCCTCCCTTTTCCAGTTCAATCTTCACCTCACTTCGCTTTAAGGTTCCTTCAAAGAGCTTTTTTTGTGTGTGTGTGTTGAAATCATGCTCCAATGGAACACATAGATCCCTAATGATATAGTGTACGAACTTGCACTTGAATCTCTGAACACGATAAAGTACACAGGTGAAGAAGATGTGTAAATCTTTCAAGCACATCGGGAACATTAAGATAGAATAGACATAGAAGGCCCTATATACAGTAGTTGTCTACAAATACATAGGCCCAATATAGGAATAATATACACACACATACAACTAGACGACAAAAAGATTTCTTTTTTTTTCTCTTCTAGAATGGTGTTTCTCTAAGATGAAACTATATATGGAACAAGAATAAGTAAACATCTGATTTTCATTCTGATTTCAATGTGTTACTTTTGCAATACACACTTCTCAATAAGAAAGAAAATGGAAACGAACAACAAAACAAGAATACATTAGACAACTAGTACAACTTACAATTGTTAAGATTCTAGTTTTCAAATAGGGCATACAGGCCCTACAGACACATAGACACAAAAGGAATGAATTTCAAATAAAACACGTACACATATATAACACACACAGATGCAATTGTTCTCACTGTTCAAAGAGGTTTCATAGTTGAGTATTGCAGTATGGAATACCATCTTAACTGTGACCTACAAGTCGATGATAAAAAGAACTCTTCCTATAGGAATACCATTCATTTAACAAATTCATTACAATAGTCTTTTAGATCATGTTTGAGGTGAACACACATCATACACAACGATCAACTATATTTCGAGTATTATTATAAACAAAACATAAGAGAAAGAAAAAAAAAATAGAAGAGAAAAAAGAACAAAAGAAATATCGAAAGTGCAAAAGAGATTATAATCTAACCACATTTTCATTCTAATCCACACAGATGCACAATTGTACACACATGGAGAAGACACTCAATACTCTCTCGAGGGGGTTGGTGGTGACACTCTGTATCAAAATGCACGATTGTGGTGGCGAAAAAGAAATCTGCGATCAAATATTAAAAGGGAATGAAGTGGAAAAAGACGAAGAAAAAAAAAAGAGAAGACATTTAAAAGATTAACGTTACAAAATTGTGTTTGAAAACAAATGCACATTTGCTCAAAATCACAAAAACTCTCTCCTCGAACAGTTTCAAACACGGGTCTTAAAATATTATCAAAGTGATTGTTAAAAAAACAAGATTTTATGCAAATAATTTACTTAAGTATGACACTGTGTTTCTTAGTTTCTATTTTGTTTCTTTTGAAGTTTCACTACAGTTTTAAAATTTTCTTAAAAATGAAACAAAAGTATTAATAATAATTTAATTCCAAGCTTACAATTTCTCGTCAAACAATAAAAATGTAAATACAAATTGACGAAATTGTTATGAACTTAAGACCATAACATCTCTTAACTATTTTAAATCTAAATGCATTGTTCTAATACAATGGTAGAATTACAAAAAGAAACTGAATTACAGGTGATATAATTTAAATATAATGAAGAAAACAACACATCACAAACGCATATGTATTGACACTATTAATGGTTTTAAGTTTATTCCGTTGTTCTTAACAATAACTGTCCAATTAATGTAAAACATAACCTGCAATCTCTTTTAACTCCCGTGTGAAATTATTATTTTAGAAAAATTCGAGATTGCGATTTTAAATTTTATTGTTTCAAGAAATTTCTTTAATTTTCAATCCCAGGTGAAGAATATTTAACACGAATAGACAACAACAAAATTGATAACAACGCAGCTGTTTAAGAAAAAAACTAGAAAACAAATTCGGAAAAAAAATCCTAATAATGTTTCAAGTATGCAAGAAATTAATTTTTAAGTTTAAATAAATGTGAATTTTTATTTTTTTCATACGTTATTTTTTTCTTTTCCCCCTTCTTCTAGTTCCTAACATTTACTATGAAAGTAGCTTCAAAAATCCTTGGATCTTTCCTAAATTTTATAACAGTAGATGTTTTCCCCATTATGCACCAACTTTAGTTACAAAATAACTTTTCATTGCACATTCATGCAGAAAAAAGTAGCCTTCAAAGTGTAATAAGTACTGACCACAGAAACCTGTAGGTTTCCTTTTTATGGACAAAAATGGTCTGAAAAATGAAAAATGCAGCAGAGATTCTCAACGGAATTAAAGACTTTTCACTGTTTTACATCTTTGGACAGCAAAGAATTTTACACACACCAACAATGTGCAATTTAGCATCATTTATCTTAATTATTACGGAGATCATTGTTACGGAATAAACTATAAAAGTATTTAATTTAATTTATGATTCCTTAAATTAGTGGCTCATCCACGAAGTGGTTCTACATTTTGCAAAACTTAAAAGACACATTCTTTCTAAAGCTGGGATCACACTGCCTATATTCACATTGTTACATTATTTCCTGTAATAATAAATTGTGATTGCCAGTGTGATAACTTGTTTGCAAGACATACAAATGTTTCTTGCAAAACAACTTGTGGCATAAAATGCTAATTCTTCGTTTTTTGCAAGACATTTTGCAATTTTTACAGTAATATTCACCTCATTTCATGCAATAAACCTTGCGATAAATATTGCCAGTGTGATTGCAGCTTTAGAGACAGATATACCTAGATGCACATCAAGACCTATCTAGGCCATTCCAGCAAGTGGCACAACATGTGGCTCTGACATCCACATTTTACACAACACAGTTATGATACATTCTATGGTGAATAAGAAATATAAAACTTCCTATACCACCTTTATTATAGATAAATATCACTTTCTCTTTTTGTAATATATAAGCTAAAAAACAAACAAAATGATAAAAAAAAATCCACATGGATAACAATGTGTTTGTAATATATTGTACAATGTGGCGTTTTCTTGTATAGACAAGATATTGTAAAATATAAAAAAGTGAAATAAGTGTATAGTTATAACAATATCTCTGATTACAGGTTTACTTTTTCATTTTCATTTTTATTGCTGACGAATACAAATATTTTACCTAAATAGAAATACAGGAACTATGGAAAAAGTGAAATGAAATATAAACAAGGAGTTCAAAGAACCCTTATATACCCTTTGTTGCATCCCTAATTGGATGTTTCTATATTTTGAATGAAATTACTGTGATTCAAATTCAGTACGGTTATTTTTTTTAAAACAAATAGTCTCCGTAAATTTACATATAAAAATAATGAAAACCTATTCATAAAGTGAATTTTTTAAATGTCATATTCAAATACCAATAATTTCTTTGTTTGTTCATAAGAATGTTGGATAAATTGAAGTTTGGATAATTATCGAAGTTTCATTTGTACTTTCATAGAAAGCATGACATATAACTGACGAAAAAGCAAGAAATTTTGAAAACAAAACCTGAACAAAATTATTTTACACATATTTGTGAAAAAAAAAAATGTACCAATAGAATCAATACTTTCTTAGATTTTTTTATCAGTACATAATATGCTGAATTGTAATCACAAGAAATTTTCATAAGTCACTTTATATAGTTGTAACAAGTAGAATGAAAGTATAAGAAGAAGAAAAAAAGCAAAACATTTCAGAACCATGTTTAAATAGGACAGGCTACATAAAAAGTCAATTGGACTCTTTATTAACTTTGATTTCAGCACATAAAAAATAAATTTATGGCAGCCATTGTCTCGATTCTAAAGATGATGATGAAGAAGCAAGTTTCACTAAAAGAAAATTTCCCTCTTTTTTTCACCCTACCCTCCACCGTGATCTACTTTTTTTACAATGTTAGAATATTGTGTGCATGGTAGCATCATGAAAAAAAAAGATGGCCGAATTCTTGACTCATAAATAAGGATTGCTTTGTTATATGTACATATACACAGTATATGTACATATACTGTATATATATATAAAACCAAATGAAATATTCTGGCTACCATCCATGACCATCATCTAACAGATTTATCACAAATCATGATGATCACAATTTTTTTTTGGCTTCATTCCCATCAGAAACCAATGCGCAAAATTCAATATGCAGAAGATAAAAAGAAAATTTTATCAACTATATTCTGAAAAGCACACAACTACTATAATAATAAGGCTACATATTACCTTTTAAGAAGGAAAGACCCAAAAAAATCTTCAGTCCTAAAACTCAAAATTAACTAACAAAAGAAACCATTCAAAAACAAAGAACTTCCAATCTTGTTGGAAACAAGAGTATCCAGTCACATATTTAGTTGAAACTACCATTATTAAAGTTAACTTCATGAAAAAATAAACAAATTTATTATGCACAACATAAAAAAGGAATTCTCTAAACTTATGTTATTCTAAAGAAAAACTGACAAAAAATACAACTTTATATGGACAATTTATATTTATAGAAATAAAAAAAGGACAAAGCCTTTTTTTTAAACAGAAAGAGAGAACGACCGCAATGCATATAGAACTGAATACAAATGGGGCCTTGATAAATCCAATACCCTCATGATTCAAGCCATGTATTGGTCAGTTCAATTTAGAAATCATTGCTGAAATATATACTTAGAAATCCCTTCTTTTTTTCAATGGAGAATATGATGAGACATTTTGAAGAAGAAGAAACCAGTGGGAGGGCCTTGTGTTAGGAAAACATCTCTAGTGAGTTGCTTTTCTCATCATGATGGTCAATGTTTATTCTACAATTTAAGCGAACCATTTATATTCATTTTTGCTAGTATATTTTTTTTATAAAATACTAAAAAGAAATCTATAAAGATACGAGGTATTTCAAAAAGAACAACTCTTATTTTCAAGTATTTATTATTTTATGAACTCCTATCTGTGAATCTCCTAACTCCTATTTGTGATAAAAGTCAGGTATGTTTTTATTCATAAAAATATGTTTCTATTCATAAAAACATATTTTAAATCTGAAAATAATGTTGCACTTTTTTAATTGGTTCACTCACGTATTCATTCAAGTGATTCATACCTGATCATTTATCCTACTTCTCACACTTGACTGGCAGATTAAGTTAAACAACCAGAGTTAATACCTGAACCAGAATGCTACCCTTGGATTAAGTATATATAGAGTTAAGAATTTACCAAGCAACTCAATAGTGGTGTTATTACAAATACATGGAATTACAGTAGATCTATATAATAAAAATAACCTCTTGAAAGAATACTTTAATTTTTTTGCAGGATCAATGTATTAAACGAAAAAACTGCATCTTTTACTGTCATTCCTTTCCTGTGTTTTTCAACCTACAAAAATTCAGAGATCCCGACACACGCACACACACATACACACGCATCCTGTTTTGCCCATTTTCTGCATAACCACATAAGACCTTTCATGTTTTAAAAAACAACAAAGGTCCATTAATTACGCTTGTAGCAATTACCTATACTCATAACTTAACTGAAAACCAGTGCTATTAATTCAACCATTTCATATTAATAAACAAAATTAAAATGTCTGTTTAGAAACATGTTGTAAAATGAATTATATAACTATTTTATATTTTAAAAAAATCCCAGTCATTTTATTTGTAATAAAAAGGTATTAATTTAGTTGTAACCTCAGATGGAATATGTTTTTTAAAACAAAACTCTCATGTTGTCGAAGATGAGTACAAAGCGTATTGTACACTTTTTAGATGTAAAAAGGGGCCCCCGCAAACTGACACCTATTTTAGTAATAAAAAACACCCATTTTAGTTAAAACTAAAAGCAAAAGCACCCAAAAGTGTTCACAATGTTAGAAGTTGACGAGGAAGGGGAGGTAGTACAGGTTAATAATTGATTAGACGCACGAAAGAACCTATATAAGATATGCCCGTTAGTTTTCTTTTTACAATGTTTCACGTCAAGTGTACCTCTGCGTATTTATATATAAAGTTGACTGCGTGTTGTCGTCGTACACGTGTGTACTTAAAATATTGGAATCCCCTAGACAACTGGGGAATATGTGCGTGCGTGTGTGTCCCTCCCTCCCTCCCTTTTTCCTCCTTATACGTAAGTATATATATGTACAGATGAGCGAGTCTTTTTCTTTGCCTGATCACACTACATGCCTGAGTAGCTTTAATTTAATTAAGTATATGCAACCAAGTTAAGTGAGTTTGTGTTGTGTGGAGAGAGTGAGAGAGAGAGAACAAAGGGGTGGAAATTGGGAAGAATTGCAATTTGCTTTCTCGCCCATTGACTCCACAGAGGAATTATTTGGCAACACATCTAGTAGACTTCTTCTTCTATATATATGTGATGTCAATGTAACAATCAAAATGTTATAGTTTCAACATTGCTAAATAGAAATTTAATAATTCAAGATGCACAATACAAAAAAGATATGTAATCTGAATTCTTATTAAAATGCACGAGCTCGTATAATAAGCTATTTTTTTATATAAGGTTTCATTTGCAGATATTTTAGCAAGTATTTAATCGTCTAAAAAAATTTTATACTTCATATAACTATAATAAATAAAAAGAGCAAAAATACATTTTTAGTAAAAAAATAAATCAATCTGGTATGAGGCTAGACGTCAGATTAACATCTAGAACTAGTATGGTTCTGACTAGATCTGGTAGTCTCTAATTAGGTTCCTTGACTGAAAAACGACTTTTTTGTTGATGCCTAACATCATTCAGGTCTACAAATAGGGCAGAATATTTTTTACAACAACTTTTATTTTACTATAAGGCCTTGTTTCCATTGGGGTGAAAAATTAAACTTTTTCAAAATTTCAACTGATGAAAAAATAGAATAAACGTGAAAACTACCAATGACTTATTTTTTATACTTAGACTTATTGTAAAATTAGTTGTTGAACCGCGACACAAAACCCTTACTGATAACAATATTCATAAATCTTTCCAATGAAAATGTTCTAATTGTTTTAAAAAAAAATTCACGTTTCCAAAAAAAAAAAATATCGAAAAAAAATATGCAATGCATAAAACCGTATTTTGAATGCTGTAAATGTCGTTGTTGTTCATGCCCTTTTTTGTTTGAATTTTCAAGAATTAATGGTACTGTCACGCAAAGTGTAGCACAAAAAACTGACAGAAATACTGCAAAGTACAAAAAAAAGACCTTAAAGCATTTCGAGCTTTTCTTTGTTGGAAAAAAAATGAATTCTTTTAAACTTTTTTTTTGAAAATTTTACGGTTCACTGTAACATGCAAATGAATTTGTGTTGAAACATTCAAGACAATTTGGAAGAGAATTTAAAGTTTAAAAGCGAGGTGGTAATAGATAGATGGATGACGTTAGTTTAGAAAGAGAAAAAAAAAAGGGAATAAGAAAAATTCTTAAACTGGAAGTCTAGAAAGAATAAAAAAAACAAAAGTTGAAAAAGTAAAAAAAAAAGTGATGGCAGAAAGAAATGCAATAATAAGCACCTCTGAAAAAAGGAACAAACAAAAATTGGATAGTAGAAATAAACACACATAGTATTTTGAAGCCTACATATCTTGGTAAACAACAGCAAAGTGAAGAAGAAACAACACAAGAGAGAAAAGATGTTAAAACCAAAGAAGAAGAAATAGTTGGCAGACTGAAACCAAATGAAGGAGAAAAAGGCTGGTGACGTCTAAAAGGGGGGGTAGAGATGATGTCAGGTAATTTATAATCATCAACCTTCCTTCTTTTTTTTAAAAAAAAACGGCTAAAAGTGTCGACTCAAGACGAAAAATGTGATTGATAAGACAAGTACAAAACAACGACCACAATATATATATATAAAAAAAGCAGCAAAATGAATTGCTTCCACCCATAATAATAATAATAATAAGACAAAAGAATATGTCCATTTCATTGACGATGATAACATCAAAATATGGCCTCCAATTTCATGGTTTATTTTACTCTAACAAAAGAAATTTCTTCCAAGACCTTTATAAACTCATAAAACGCCACAAGATACAACAAACAACTCAATAAGAACCGGAAGCGATTTTAGTCAACAAAAAACCTTTCATTTTAAAAAGTAAATCACCAGAAATCAAAAACCCCAAAGCCACTATTTAAAAAGTAACTACCAGGGTTCGGATTTTTATGCAATATCCAAACAATTGTAAAATAACAATGCCGTTTAGATCAACCAGAAAGAATTATTTTTTTTTTAAATTGAAACACTAATTAGAGGCTAGACCTCTAGTTAAAAACTGATGGTAACCAAGACAGCTAGCCTCTAACAAGAATTTCTTAATAGAAAAAGGCAATAATTGTAGTTGATGATTACTTCACAATTAACCATTTGGCCACATATTGAGAAACATTTGCTTGACATTGCATGAATATCCGATCCGAGCCTTAGTAATCAATGATGTCCACCAAAATGTGTGTGCACTTCATTTTTTAAGTATTTTATAAACAAGTGAAGAAATTACAATCACTTTTTTGTTTAAAGTAACAGCAGATGCTGTTATTACAAAATTATGTTTAAGTTTCATCCTTAAACAAAATATTACACAACTATTACTGACATCCATTATTAGCTCATAACAAATACATTATGTAACAACAACAACACAATGTCAGAATTAAGAGAACAACTTTTTTTTAAGCACAGATGGTCAATGTATCTTTATGTATTATATGTACTATGTACAATTATGTGTATTTGTGTGTGTTAACAAGAGAAAAAGATTAAGAGCTACACACACATTTACAAGTGGGAAAGAGAGAGAGAGAGAGAGAGAGAGAGAGAGAGAGAGAGAGAGAGAGAGTATAGGGTAGAGAGAAATAAAAGAAGAGCCGGCACCGCCTCAAGCTGTCCCCTGTGAATAGGCAATCACACATAACTTCCTTCAATGTTTCTTGTGTTTCTTGTTTTTTCTTCTTCTTCTTTTTCCATTCAATGAACGTTCAAAATACGAAAACAATTGGATTTCTACTTTATTCCAACATTGTTAAGAGGATTAACAAAAAAACGACATCTTATCCATCTTCATCTAATCATTATTTTTTTCTTATGTTTCTCTCTTTCTCTCATTCACTCCCTATGTATGTCTCTCTCTATCTCTCTCTCTCTCTCTCCTACTCTCTTTCCTACTCTCTTTCCTACTCTCTTTCCTACTTTCTTTCCTACTCTCTCTCTCTCTCTCTCTATTTGTTGCCATTCGTTTACAATTAAATAAATGTATAGAAATAAAATAATAACATTTTTCAAAAAATATTTTTAATGACTAGGAAGAAATATAAGAACAAAAAATCTACAAATTTACGCTCGTAATATTTCGTCTGGTTTTCTTTGTGATAAATATGTATTTAAACTTAATAATATGTTTCTTTATAAAGTAAGCAACATAATGATTATCAAAAAAAAAGTGAACAAAGAAAGAAAAAAACAAACAAACAAATGCAATCAACAATATTTATGTTAACTTAATTAGAAATTATAATAACTGTAACAACATATGACTGAAAAAAGTGTTCTGCAATATGGGTATATAATAATAAAAATACAAGGAAAAGTTTCATTGTATTCAGAAACAATATTATCAAAAAAAAAGTTAAAAAAGAAAAGTCTAAATACCAAAAAAAAAAAAAACGCATACAAAGACGTTGGCAGCAGTTTGGCAAAAACCCAAAGTCGGAAGCCCATTTCTTCACATATTGACCAAAAAAATTGCCAGTCTTCAAAGCTTTTACGCTGTTTTTTACGGATGAAACAATGGACTCTCCGTTTTTTTTTCTTCTTCTTGTTCTTATTCTACTTTTTCTTCCCACCTTTTGCATCAGTTTGAAAAGAAAAACAGAAGAAGAAAAAAAGTAAAAGAAATCTTGAATTTCGATAAAAAAAAAGTAAAGTACCATTGCGGTATCAAAGATGAAGACTACAAAAAAAAGATACTCAAAAGACCCTTTTTGCCATTGGGATTTTAGCAATGCCCTTGACCAAAAAAAACAGACATACACAAAAAAAAAGGCAACAGACACACACGAAGAAGAAAAACCCAGAAGAGAGAGAGATCTACAACAACTGGACTAACTGGACCACTATATATATATATATATATATATATATATATATATATATATATATATATATATATATATATATATATATATATATATATATATATATATATATATGTGTACATAAGATGATTGTTGCCAAGTGACGTCCATTTTATTCTTATCGTTTAGAGATTTAAAACAGTAAAAATTGAAGGTAAAAGCCACTTAAATACAAATCCAGTGAGAGTGGTCACTTTTTTCAACTCAAGCGTATGCAAAAGAAAAAGAACAAATGGTGTTTTCTAAGGAGAAAAAAAAACCGTTTTGGTGATCATGTTTGATATTAAAAGTGATAGAATAGGAGAGCAAATACGGCGCGTTTGTGAATTTGAAAATCTAGGTCAGTTTGCGAGAAAAAAAGAAGAAAAAGAAGAAAAATCATGCACCATTAAATGGGCAAAGTGGCACATCTACGACATAACCCAAAAGCAGCTGCCGTGAATAAAATACTGCTGACTTCAAAAAGAAGTTATTCGAATGGTAACAAAAGGGCCTTGATGCACTATTGTACATAATCAAAACCAGTCTTAAAGACACACATAGACATACATAGACCTACATACATGGTGTACTAAGTTAGTAGTGGAGACAACCACTCATTTTTTTTTAGAAACAGTGCTACCTTATCTACACATGCAGATTTGAACATAATCAACATAGATGCATTGTTCTGCTTTGACATTGTCATTTTCTTGGTTGAACTGTAATAAGCTTATGTTGATATGGCAACGCAGTCCACACAAACACATTCAAATGGTTATGTCTATGTGTGTGTTTTGTGTGTGCGTATTCCGTATGAGTCTCCGGTCGCTCATTGTTAGTTTATATGTATGTGTGGAGAAACTATCTGAAGAGAAATTCAAAATTGTTATAAAAAAGAGTCGGAAAATGGAATGTTGAATGAAGTCGAACCAATTTACGGTCCTTCAACAACAACAACAACAACAAAAACTAGTCTGTTAGAAACTTACGAGAGAAACAATCATAGATTTTGAATGTATGAATTCATATTACAAACGTGCAAAATATTACAAATGTACACAAGAAATGACTGAACATTTTAGAATGACTCAAGACTTCTTAAATTCAATGTCATTTAGTATTTTCTTTGTAAATAAACCAGTTTTCTTTTTTCACTGTATTTCATCTATTTCAGCAAAATATTTTGAACTTTGCAAAAATGCTGGACCTAAAGTTGTAAAAAATAAAATGTTTTACAACATGGGTCAGGATAAAAGGATGAATCGATGAACGGATGAACATCATGGGTAATCCTAAAACCTGAAACAGAACATGCATATAGAAATGGATGAACACAAAAACCTTCAGATAAACCAAGGAATGAACACTATTAACATGGGTGCAGAACACACAAATTATGTAATTTTTTTAAATAGAATTAATTTTTTTACATTCTAGGGGCTGGGCCCCCTGACCTCCTGCAACAAACTCAATTTAACGTAACCCCATCTAATAACGATGTATAAAAAAGTATATAGTGTTCATTTAATTTTATAAGCATTCAGTTTCTGGTTTTAGAGTTGCCCCAAATGTTCATCCCGTTCATCGGTTCATCCTTTCGATCCGTCCCTTACAACATACCATAATATACAATTATTAAGTTTTGATTCGAAACTGCAGAGTGAAAAGTTGTTATGTAACTTCGTTTTTTTTTTTGTTTCATAAATGTCACTTTTGAGAAGTGAAAAGTGTAAATAAACCATTTTGCAGAAGAAGAAAAAATGTCTGCATCTAGTGTACAACTGATGCATATTCTGCATAAATTGTTTAGTGTTGTAGGCCAAGATCAAACATGCAGAAAAAAAAATGTGAGTGAAAAAGTAATTTATCTAAATTGAGAAGAAGAAAAAAAAAAGCTGAAAACGTTTCTTGATGCCATGCGGACTTATATTTAACAGCCAATCAAAAGATGTCCTTGTGATGCACCGTACTTCATGGTTCCTACTTCTTCTCTCTATTTTCTGTAAACTAAAAACAATACACTTGAAACTGTTTATGTTTATTGTTTTTTTTTATTTCTATTTACATTTTCTGCTCGTTTTTTTCCGCATGTGAGATCCAGACCTTAGCAAGTTATAAAAAATTCCAAAATTTGTTAAATACAATTTAAAAATTTACAAAACTAAATAAGTTTTATTGTAATCCGAACTTCAAAACTTAATTTTTAGCAACAACAGAAACACCTCACTATTCAGCATAATTTAGGTCCTATAAAAGTACATATGTAGCAAACCGAATCCTGTTATTTGAAACCAGATGTTATAAAGAATTAAGACTCATACTGTTACATAAGAGAAAATACAAAACTGAAGCTGAAGGTGGAGAAGAAGAAGAAGAAGAAGAAGGAAAAAATAGAACGCGTTAAAAAAGATAAAGACTAAAGCCTAACCTCAAGATAAAAGTAACCAAAGTTAAGAAAAAAGGTGGTGGTGTTTCAAAGCACTCTTGCATAAATTGACATCATTATAGAAATGTTTTGCATAATTCGGTTAAAAACGTTGGTAGTCCTAAGTAGAAAAACACTAAAAAAAAGCCTCTATGAAATTTCATAAGAGGCAATATAGTTGCAACAAATTGGAAATGAGATGCAACAAAGTGGGGGTGGCTGGCTGCCTTTTTTTGTTCACTTGTAATCATATCTGTCACTTGCAACCGCAAGAAATACATAAGCATACATAATATAGTGAATTTAGCCTTTTATTTGATGAATAAATGAAGGCTCACTCTTCTACTCTAGAAAATGTCAAAAGAAGAAGAAGAAAGTCTTGAAACATTATTATGATGAACACTAATAAGCTTATATATATTTAGATAGAGATATGTACATATAAAAGAGCATTTCTTATTCTATTAGAATAAAGTAGTAACATTGGAAGAAAGCAAAAAAAAAATGAAAAAGAGATTTGTGTGTTCACAAACACACCAGACAGATTACACTAGAGGGCGTTACGATAGAGCACCAACCTCTTCTATTCTTTTAATTTTTTGTGTGTGTTGTTCTTTATATTCTTGATTTTACCAATGGGAATATTTCATATATGAGAGAACTTAATTAAAACTTTCATAAAATATATCACAGCCACAAAAAGGAGTGTCAACTTAAGACTTGTCTGGTTGCCACTTTGCTCCTCCCCCTCCTAATTTTTCCTCCTCTTATTTCATCCTCTGACAACATCCAACAAATTAAGAATTCATTGCTAAAGTGTTCAAGTCCTTAGGGATTTTTATGAATATTATATATATATATACATAAAAGATTGACATGATGTCAGTTTTTTAAATCCTATTTTTACAAGACTCGGATATGATCTCTTTATGAAAAAGGTCAACACATACAAAATGCACAACAGCAAAGACGAGAAAATAGAAAACTGATTTAGAAAACAAAAGGATCTTCATATATTAAAATACATTAGAACGTCATATAGACATTTTTTTGTGTGTCTCTGATGTTACAAAAATAATAATATTTTATTAAATATTCCATATATTCTTGGTGCTAATGCCAATTTTTCTATCAAAAATAAAAATAAACCAGCAAAAATTTCTGTTCACTCTCAATATTTTTTTTATTTCACCACACAGAAAAGATTATTTTCAACTCCTTCCAAATTTATAATTCTCAATGGAGAAAAAAAAATATCTATATAAAAAAATTCTTATATTTTATATAGTTTATGCCATATATATATATATATATATATATATATATATATATATATATATACAAATAGATGATTCATGATTACTTAGCATAAAATATGCGCAAAAAGCAGAAATATGAGCTGACGTTGTGAATATATGTAGGTGTTTTTCTAATGCAAAAAAAAGAAAGAAAAATGAAGAAGAAATGAGAATATAATAAAAAATAGAAGTTTTTTGAAAGAAGAAGAAGAAGAAGAAAAATCTTCATACGAATTTCAAATCAAAGTACTATTTTATAACCTCGAACCAAATAGCAAAGTACCCCTACTTTTCATCTAATAATCTTTAAGCACAGACGACACACACACACAATAGAATTGAGGATAGAAATAAAAACCCTTTTTTATCAGACAGAGGAGAAAGAAAAAAAATTCCTTTATCGAATAGCGATTATAAAAAATGACGGTTCTAACTTCAATATTCACATTTCTACGTGTGTGTATATATTACAGACATCAGTTTCATTCGAATATCACCAAACTAACTGACACATATGTATACTGGATGATGATGATGATGATGATGATGATAAAACTCCATCTCTAAACCCAAATATGACTACGTCAAATAAAATGCTTATACTTAATGTAGTAATAGTCTTGTCTGTTTGAATATATCAACCAAAAATGACTTATCGAATGCCAAATATTATTTTATTCGTGAAGAAGCAATTTATGAAGATTTAAAACTGCCATTAGACAAAAATATTTGTTCGTATCATTAAACATAAAAAATATCGTTAAACACTTATATGAATTTTTTTTGTAAGTCTAAATGCAATTTAAGATTCTCATTAACTTTAAACAGACACCTACAAATGTGAAAGTAGTCATATATTGGAAATCATAAAATTATTAATAGAGTTTAATGGCCAATTTATTTTGTTCTAGTTTTATCAAACAAAAGAAATATATCAAAGGCTATCGGTGATTGCCTGCTTCAAAGGAGCAGCAACAATAGTTAAAACCGATAAAAAAAGTCAGCTGTAATAAATCACATTAAACAAAATTAAAATAACCCCAAAAGTAGCTATTTTCTTAAAATATAAAGCTAATAACAAAGAAAAAATTGTGCAAAAGAAATAGAACCTTTAAAAATAAAAAAATGGAATGTTTTCTATTTAAAACCTCAAATTCTAAAATGTTGCTTAAAATAAATCTAAGCTTAAAACATGAACTTAACGAAATTTTCTACAGAAATCCTGAGGAGTTTTATAAGTTTAGTTTTGTTTAACTTTTTTTTTGTAGAATATGCCCATAAATATTGAAGGCTTACTTTTTAACACAAGAAGAATAAAAAATATATAGCTAGTATTAAAAAAAAGTGCGGAAAAAAATACGACATTGCTGTCAGGTAAATGTAATCGAGTTGCAACCTGCATCAAAAAAATATGGAACGCATACTAAAGGGATGTTTCTTCCAATTCCAACACGACATTCAAAAAGAATGTTCAACTAGCGCCACATATAATACACCCACACCTACAAATACAATCCTAAAAACGAGCGCCGTTAACAAGCAGCCTAGTCTAAAAAATCGATTGCAAAATCTCATCCCGTGTCGGCTTTTAAGTGGAATGGGGCTGATTAAAGTTTTAGAGAAAAAAAAAACTCCTGGTAGTCTGACAACACTGCCTTTTTTTTCTTTTCTTTTCCTTTGTTGCGAGTTGCTACTTTAAGATGATTGCAAACCACAGTTATTTACGATTGTGTCTGCATAACTATATATGTACATTATGCCCAAAAGAAAACTATGAGACACACACACACATGCAAGCAGCCAAGAAAGCCTATGTCAGAGAGACAAAAGTACAATTCCTGCATGTGAAATGCTTTGTCAAAATCCCTAAATTATAAAGCAAATAACAATTGCAATGTGTTCTGATGCAGCTGAATTTGAAATGGAAAGACAAAAATATAACTCAATTGATGATAATCATTGTTGAATAACTATAATCTCTTGGTTATGATTTCATTTATTTTAAAAATAAATCACAAAAATCATGCACGCTAATGCCGCGTTTGTAGACGAGTTGTCTTGATCAAGATCTATCTCCCTGATCTGTGTACAATAATGTTTATATAATTTTTTTGAGGATGCCGACTGTAAACACTGCATAAAATGCAAATTTACTTGTTAGGTGAAAGATTAATTAGTAGCTGAATATGAGCGTTTTTTCCGGTGTATTACTCAAGCCAAATTGCCATCAAACGTTTAACTTTCTGCTTTAGCTTCCTCCTCACAGTGATCTATCAGAGGATAAGCTTAAGCTGACAGTACAATTTACCGGTATTTTTCTCCTTCAGCGCATACAATCCACAAATTCAGCTCACTTATTTAATAAATTCACCTTTATTCAACATTTACAGTAGGCGATCACTTGCCTTTTTAAAATAATCATAACGCCTATTTTATAAACGCAAAAACGGTATCGTCATTGACGACGATTCTAGTTTTATTCGACTATAAACACAGCCATAAATTGTTCAATAGTAATATAAAAAGACACATTTTTCAATTCACTGATAAAAACACCCATAAGGCAAACAGAAGGCAAGAAATCTTCCATTTTATTTTACCAGTCTACCTGTTAAAGTAGCTTTAAGGATCTCTACTTTGCTTAATTTATCCAAAAATAAATTAAAAATGTCTAAACATAAAAAGGAGAGAGCGAATAACACATTGATTTACCTTAACTTGTCTTCCCTCCCCCCTCTTCCCCTAAATTTTCACCAAAAACACACAAAAAAACCAATTAGCACAAATTCTATATTCATCAAACACACACACACACAAATGAATATACGTTTCTTAGAACATTTGAAATTTTTGTTCAGGAAACGACCAAAAAGAACGGAAATTTCTATTTGTCTCTATGGCAACCTTTCATAAAATAAAAGAACACCACAAATCTAAATTGAAAAAAAAAACCTTCTTAGAAAAAAGAAGAAGAACCTGAAATATTTCTTATTAAAAAAAATAATAATCCCATAATGCATCATCATACATTTATCGTGATGAGATAATTATTATTGTTTGAAAAGAAAAAAAGTATTAGAAAAATAATATACATACAGTATATACAGTACACATGTATATATATACATGTATATAAGTTGTACATTAAAATGCTTTTAAACTTTACCATATTAAAAATAAGAAGACAAGAAGAGACAGAGAGAGCCTATCACATTCAATTATATATATATATATATATATATATATATATATATATATATATATATATATATATATATATATATATGTATATATACATATATCACCATCACACATCTTTTAACAATTGTTCAAAACAAAACCTCAATTAAAATGCAAGACATTATCTCATTAAATGCATTAAAAACCTTGAGTTACACATTTCGGTACTCAGTACATTGCAAATAACTTCAAATAAGGTACACAATACAAACATGTGCAAATATTAATAGAAGAGAGTCTCAAAAAAAAAATAAAGAGAAAAAAGGGGGAAAGTGAAAAGGTATAAATTTTTAAAAGGGAAGTTCTTCTTAACACATATTTTGAGGCACCCCTTCAACCCCCCACCCACCCCCACATCCATTTAAGATTCTCAAGACAACATAGGCTACTTAAAGATGCAAATCACTAATGCTTGCTTAGTTCGTTCTTATATGTATGTATATAACCTCCTTGGAATTATCAAGAGGCTCTGGAGATTATAATGCAAAACAACACCTACTACCACCACAACAACAACAACTACTACTACTACTACTACTACTACCATTGTTGCTGCTACTGAACAGTAGACCTACAAGCAACAGAATGCAGAAATGCAGTTGAAGATTCGCGCAAAGCGTGAATAATGGTTCCCAATTTGTGTTGTTCCGGAGCACTTCTAAAAATGCACATTTGGAAACATTACATTTCATATAGTAGTACAGATTCATGAGTGTAGAACGAAGTGCATCAAAAGTAAAATGGAGGGGGGGGGGGGGGAGACTGGAGCTGCTGAGTCTATCTAGTGCCTCATTTGAACAGGCTTAGGCTTTACACTAAGACATTTTATCTCCATCCATGTACTTATATTTAATGAGAAACAACAACAACAGTAATAGTAGTAGTTGTTGTTGTAGTAGACCTGTCATGTGATGTAGGAATGTAATTTAACTATTTAAAACAACTCTGCGCCTTTCCACACAAGACTTCACTAAAACAATACGAAAAAATACAAACATCTTTTAGAGTTTACGAAAAATATTTAAAATGAGTTTTCAGTCTTAAAATTATTTCAAATTATGGTAAGACACGCATTATATTTCATGTTCTTTGAGATGTTTTATGAACAGTTGATTTTCAAATTCATCTCAGGAGTAACGGTAGCAAGTATTTTCATGTTAATATCTTTCAAAATAAACTTTTATAAGCTTAAAAATGAAAAAAAAAATACCATTTGCTTGAAGTTGGGTTACTTTCAAACTGCCATAAAATGCTTATTTTAAAAGATAACGTGATCGAGCTACACTTCTAGTTTTTAAAACACTTTTTAAGTTTCTCGTATTATTTAAAACTAGCTTAACTACAAATAAATAAAACAATACAAATAAAACATCACTACATCAATAGAACCTGAATAAAATCGTTTTACTGATTAAGAGCTAAACATTTATTCGCAGTGAATTTAACAAATTACAGGTTACTTAAAGGCGCTATACACTCAAGTTTAATTTATGGCGTTTATTCACCTTAATTAAACTTCATGTTTTCTCTTCCTACTACTTTTGTTATGTTATTAGCAGAAAACAGTAATAGTTCTTATCGAATTTAGCGCTTATTTAGCAGTGCCTTTGCTTGACACCATAAGAAGAAGATCGGTAATCAATCAGACGACAAAATACAATTCTGTATTAGAAAATCGACCAAAATGACCAAACATCCGGTCATCAAAACTGCTGCACGTACTTGCAAAAACAATTTAAAGTACTTTAGCACTGAATTTCATTTCTGAAATTCTCTGACTCCTTCAGATATTGCAATTTGTTTTGCTAAATTACCTACCTTATTCCTAATTTGTTTTGAAAAAATTTTCTAATTCCCAAACCATTTTCAAGTTTTTTAGGTCCCAGGTTGAGTGGCAACCGTGAACTACTCAGTCAACCAACTGACAAACTTACCAAACTACCTAACTGATAACTTGCTTGCCAAATTCGTAATCGAATCAATTCTGGTGCAAGCATTGCATAACGATTGATTCATTTTAATCACATTTCGACGTAAAGATCAACTTTCATACTACCAATATAATAATTAATTGTTTAAATAGTTAAAAGGGAAAATAATAAACAATGTACTGAATAAACTGTACAAAAACAAATTTTATCCCCTAAACAAACCACCCTTAAAAATCATTCTCCACATGCAAGTATTTATTAGTAAAACAGCTTAAAACAACAGCAATTAATTACATTACTTTACTTGAAAAGTAAGTTAAAAAACAAGATGGTTTTTTTTATATTTTGTCAAAAAAAAATATTTTAATTCACCTTGAAAACGAAAGTGCTTTTAGGTGAAGTTAAAAAGTGAAGAAAAAGTAAGAAATGGAAACTCAGAACTTCAATCCGATTAATGGGTGTCTTAATGCAATCGCATTAAATTTAGACCTATCTCTCACACCTCAGCAGAAGGAAAACTCATATATGGTCACTTGAACAGGTAAACAGAGCCTAAATCTCTTTTGTTTCGAAAACCTGCCTAAAGAGATTTTGCAGTGAGATGAACACGAGAAAACTTATCTATCTATATATATTTATATATATATGGTTGTATAATGAAAAATGACGACTAAAATGAAAAGATGCCGAACAAACAAACAAGCAAGCAAGCAAGCAAACAAACACGGTGCGCGCGGCCACTAATCTGTTTTTCCTTTAGTCTCATCATAAATTCTGTACGCCATTTAAGGGTATTATAACCGTCTCTGGGGCTTCAAAGTGGTTTCAAGCAAAGGAATAAAGAGAGAGACCTTACCACGACCTCTCTCTCCCTCACCTTATTTTCTCTTCAACCCACATTTCTAGATCCATGATCATATAATGCGGCTAACCGAAAATGACACAAATGTATTTTACCTGAAGGTTGAATCTAATCAGATATGATGAACTAATGAAGACAGAAATGCTCATGCATATTATGCAAAGTATAATAAGCAATTAAATATCACAATTAACGTCATAAAGCAAAATCGTCTCCAACAAAATACAAAAGAGGACAATACTGAAAAAGAAACACAGATTTCATACTTTTTTAAGTTGGCCAAAATGTCAATAGAAATCAGGGTATACTCTTGTGTTTTAAATATGCAAAATTTGAAAGAATATAACAAAATCACGTAAGGTTATCTTCATGATAACAGGCATTTAAAGGTAAGCTTTTTATGGCAGTGTGAAAATGAACAAATTTTAAATTCTTGAAAATTAGAACTTTTTTTTAGTTTCAAAAACATCTTCAAATTATTTTTCATTTTTCTTCTAAAATATAGAATAACCAAAGTTTGATTAACAGCTTGGTTGTAACTCAATTTAAAAGAAACCGTTTTAATTTATAAGATCTTTTATTCTATATTTGGTAATAAGACAAAATGTGAAACTAAACTAAACTTTTAGCACCAAATTTGACAAGATTCTTACATTGAATCTAAAAAAAAAAATAGATCAAAGTAAAAATCGAACTACCAAAAAGATGTCGAATATACAGTATATATATATCCATTTATATATAGGCCTATAGATATAAATATTTCGTTTTTGTTGAGGATTACTTTTAGCTACTACTAAAGAAGACATGCGCAGGCAATAAGCAAAAAAGGGGGAAATTGGTGCAAACAACAACAACGACGACGACGTTGCTGTCGTACAGCCAAAAGGAATATAGTTCCACTGACTTTGTCTCTCTCTTTCTTATACATATATATATATATATATATATATATATATATATATATATATATATATATATATATATATATATATATATATATATATATATATATATATATATATATATATATATATATATATACACCATGACGATTAACAGAATTATACGCGAGCAACCAACAAGACCGTGTCTTCTTCGACAAGGATAAATTCAATTCTACAACGTCCCTTGTGGATAAAACAAACAAAAAGACATGTCGAAAGAATAAGATTTTCAACAGCACACAAAAACGAAGAAGAAGAGAAAGAAAAATAGAAAGAGAACAAAAAAATTACATCATTCCAACAACACCATCAGCCATTTATTCCCTTCAACCAAATAGTTGGTTGGAAGTTCGATTGAATGAGAATCAGAAGAAAAAAAAATAACACACAGAAGATATAGAAAGAGACAAAAACCATCAAACTTTTTGGATGTCAACTTCAAAGTTGCTCAAATTGATAAGAACAACATCTAACTCATATACTGTATTTGGCTCATGGCTCTTTGAAAACAAAACAAAACAAAACAAAAATTCATGGATAGAAAAAAAGATCTTCAATTCTGTTTCATTCAATCATTCATTGTCCAATTCAATTTCATAGTTGAAACATCAAAAACATACATTTAAAAAAAACCACGGTTTGAGAAAATTACAAAATCTTTTTTTTTTTAAAAAAAGCATCCTCTTTATTTATTTTAAATTCTCATTTATTTATTGCAAACAATATAGTTACAAAGCCTGCAAACAGGTCATCGACCTGACTATCCTTCAAGCAAATGTTCCTGTAAATGTTGTGCACTGTCTTGGAAGAAAACAACAAGCCAGATTGCAATGAATCTTGCTGTAAATATAACATAACGTGATCGATCACTGCCTAAAGTTTTAAAAGCAATAACAACATTGGCTATATTTAAAGTAAAACTCAATGTTATAATTTTTTTTTTTTTATAAATTAAGATTTCCAATGTACTTGCATCACTTTGCAAAGGTTTCATGCACGCTGCGACTTGGAAAGAATGCATGTCTTATGTTTTGCAAGGTACTGTGTAATAATTTAAAGAAAAATAGTCTTATCTAAATTCTTGCAGTGAATCTTTCTGTGATTGTCACTTTACTTATTTACAAAGCTAATAATGTTTAACTATGTCCATAACGAAAGATGGAGAAAAATTCAAAATACACATTCAAGCCCTCCATGAAGTTGCTACAAGTGTGCTACGATTGTCATTTTGTTAATGAGTCATGTAAAACATCGCGTATGTTTAACCTAATTAGAATGTTGTCCGTTGTTGGCTTCTGGTAAATGCCTTACAAAGTGAAACTCAGTGGAATTGTATTCAGCTTGTGTGATTCTTCCCTTAAGTTTTTCTTTCTCTAGTCAGCATACAAAACTTTATAGTCAGCCTAGACCACCAAGCCCATAAACCCCATAAGGGTGACCAGGCACAGTTCTTCGCTCCAAAGCGATTATTTCTTTTTGTTGAACAATCCGTCCACAAAAAGATAGTCAAGTTTAAAAGCAAATTGTCATAAAATAAACTACTTATTTTATTGAGAAGACACTTTTTTTAAAAAGTTTATTTTTAACGAGTGTTAAGCCCACCGAGAAAGGCACAAAAAAAATAAACACAGAAAACATGTTATTGGCACAAATAAAGTGTTCAAAAGACTTATCACCTGTGCCCGACATCAAGACACAAAAACACACCCCTTCATCAGATAACTGATGCATTCGAAACTTGCAACTGAACTTGTCATGTGCAACTTGGAAATAATTGGTTGACATTCATCATTGAGACTCAAAAAAAAAAAAGAAAACCTCCCTAAGATGGATAGTAGACCGAACACAAAACAACACGATTCAAACCCACTTCCACCCATCCCACACACTCCTCAAAATCCTTTTTTTACGTGTGTCAACCGTGTGTTGTAGCTCGACGGGAGCTTAAGTTTTCTATACATA
Source organism: Brachycybe producta (assembly GCA_036925085.1). NCBI lineage: Eukaryota > Metazoa > Arthropoda > Diplopoda > Playtdesmida > Andrognathidae > Brachycybe > Brachycybe producta. Next base: position 6,512,836 of record JAUPFP010000008.1, on the reverse strand, counting down.
GGTTCAAATTTAGAGGAAGACATGGGAGACACTCCTACCAAAAAAAATATATAAAGAGTAAAAAAAAATCGAAAAAGATAGAGATAAGCCGCATGCTATTGCTCTTTCTAGCTTCTGTTAGAATGTCCTAAAAATACAGCTCCGCATCACTGAAATGCTCGAAATGGGTATATTGGGTAGTTAAAGTAGGGTCACATGCTTTTATAGAACTAAGCCTCAATCGTTTTTGACGGGACCTTTACAAGCAAACGAAATATAGAACTAACTCAACATAGAAACGAAGGGAGAAAAAAAAAAAGACTTACCAGAAAAAAAGACAAGAGTGAAAAAAAAATTAGTTAAAACCTAAAAAGAAAATGCATTTAAGATGTATATTTGCTCGTATATGACACTTAAAGCTTCTACACTTTTTTTTTTATTTCATTCACATTTGAAAGAAAAAAAAAGTTGAGAGAGAAAGAAGGAAAAAATCGTTAAGACATATCTTTTGCTGAAGGATTTTCTAGGCTCAAAAGTGGCAACACACAGTATAGTACCATGGGATAGAAATCGCATTTGCCATCATATTGCAAACAAATAGTTATAGAAGCGAAGATTTGAAATAAAGGGAAGGCGAAAAAAAAACAAGAGAGAAAAGTGCCAACAAGCAAATAAAACATAAGTCTTCAGTTTCCACATTAACGTCTCTGAAATTTCTCGTACCTTATAACAAGTCGACACATTTCAAGAACGAAAATGACAACCGCAGCATAAATTTAACTTGCGAAGACGGAAGAAAATTTTTAAATATACAGTATTTTAAATGGAAAAATGGAAAAATAGATAAAAAGAACGAGAATAGCAACAACAAAAAACATCGATCCGTAAACAGCTAGCAACAAATAAATAATATGTGGACATACATGTACATGTAAAGTTAACTATTTGTCAATTTAAGATTACAAATTGGGTTATTTTAATGAAGAGCCCCGTTTCGCAGGGCAAGGCCACCAAAAAAGGGCAAGTCTAACAAAGAGCTGCATGACTCCCCACGCTTCAACAACCAATCAGAACAACTGGAATAAATTGTGAAGTGGCTTATTCAATGTAAGACAATTTCATCAATTTGTCAAAAGGTAGAAATATGTCAAAAGAACAGGCAATTGCAGGTAGAGTAGTTATATGCAATAATCTGCCAATGGAATGGATTACAGGCAAGTGTGCCCAGCAGTAAAATTTTGTTGACCCCACCCTTTTATGAGTGTCAGACCTAATATCAACCAATTAGAAATTGAAAAGGGCGGGACATGTCACATGTGACATCAGACCAAGTAACAAACCAATTAGAAATTGACGACGCTCATAAAAGGGCGGGGCCAACAAAATTTTACTGCTGGGCACATTTGCCTGTAATGGATTCGTCTACCTCGAATGTCACCTTTCATAAAAAAATAAGCCAATGGAAACACACACATGCTAGGTTCCTTCCTTGTTCTTAATTAGACTGCAACCTTTACAATTTCTAATCAATAGGTGAAAGAAAAATTTCCTCGTTCAGGAGAAGTGCGTATAACATTTTTTTTGTTATTACCAGATTTTAACATTACAATGAATTCTTGCTATGTGAAATAAAATGTAGTTTATTTGAAGTCATAACTGCAACCACAGACCCAAGTTTAAGAACCACAGCTCTAAAAGTAACCCTGGCAATACCAGTTGCCCTTCTATATATATTCAAACTTGTAAATCCGAAACTTTTAACACCCAAAAGTGGCCAGTAAATGTAGTGATGATGTACATGATAGGAAGAATTCCAAATCTTGCATTATGTACATGGTGTCACCTATTTAAAGTCCATAAAGCTACCCATACACTATGCGATGACATTTTCAACAGACAATGTGTTTGTACAAAAAACATTCTCCAAAACACTACTGTATAAGTCTTCCATACAATGTACAATCTGAGGCATGATCTCTTTAACGTATGCCAACAGACTTGCTCAAAATTAAAGTCCAAAACGACTTTCTTCTACATGTACTTCTGTCGCAGAAGACAGTGCTGGTAAATTTGGTCTGTGCACAACTATGTTTGAAGACAGCGTCTCATAGTGAATGGCCAGCTTAAGTAAACCCATTTCAAGTTATAACCCTCCTTTTTCCTTCGTTTAATAGCAGTTTTTATTTCTATATCTTTAAAGACATGCTTGTCGCGCGTCTTTCTCTCTCTACATAAACAGGTTCCATTCCATCTTCCAACCACCGCAACAGATCGATAATCTAGGATTGCATAGCAGTTTTAAAGTAAGAAGAAGAAAAAGAGATAACGGCAACAGACAAGACAGCCTTCTTTGTCTATTTCGTAGACTGAAGAAGAAGACAGAAGAATTCCGTCTCCTTGCTTTTTTTTTCTTCTACGGGCACTTATTGGAAATACCTTTTTCTCTTAATTCTTCCAATGGTACAACCATTGGCTCCTATACAAAGACTAAAACTCATGTCTTGAAGTCCAAAAACATACTCAAGTGGCCCGAATTGTACAAAGTTTGCCTACACCTCTAGCCTAAATCTTGTTCTCTCTTGTCATGATGTTACCCCTAATAGAACATCAATTTGGATTCGATAGAATGAAGATGCGAAACGTGCAACGAACCCAATCCAACAACAACTAATCTATATTATTGGGGGGAGAAGACAATATACAAAAAAAATACCTCAACATATAGAAAAAGAAGATGCAAGAAGACACACACATGACCCAAAGGCAATTAGAAATAGGGACAAACAGAAGTTGGCTCCGCCCTTTTTATGACGACTGGTAAATTCTAATTGGTTTGTTGTGTGGTTCGAGACGTTGGTTGATGTGACGTCAGACTACATAACCAACCAATTAGAAGTTGCATTGGTCATAAAAAGGGCGGAGTCAACTTCTGTTTGTCCCGATTTCTAATCGCCTGTCATGACCCACTCACTCATTTTCCATTCTCTTGTTTTTGTTGTCAAAATAAAATTAAATTAGCGAAGAAAAAACTAAAACAACGATACTAAATTAGGCTCCTCTACACACCCACAATAATTCAAAATCTTATTTCACTTCTTGTTGAAAAATGACAGATAAAAAACACCATCTTAACAAAAACGACGATGAAAAGAAATAAATAATTTTTCTCCTTTTCCCTTTAATACATGAGAATGATAAAAAAAATTGAAAAATGATGTCGCCAAATATTATTCTTTTGATACGTTTTTCTTCTTCTTCTGTGTGAGCCACAATCAGATATAAGTAGTCCATATATTGCGAGACTTAGTACAGTGTAAACTGCTCTTATAAACTTCATCTATTGAACAAATAATATTTAAAAAATACTCCTTATGTTCCTACAAATGAAACATGAAAGAAACAGAAAAAGTCTATGCTTTAAAATAGAATAAAAGGGGACCACTTTTTTTTTTGTAATTCTAAAAATGTCAATATGAACTTCAAAAACAATCCGCCATCAAAACAAAGAATTTTCATTTCAATGAAAACACAATGTCATCAGGCCTGACAAATGCAGAAGCTCTTCTTAATTCACATTGTTAAAAGTAAACAAAGAAGAGAGATTTTTGAAAATGGAATATTATTCATAACATGCACAAAAGCATGAAAAACAAAATAGTAATTCATGGCAACCAAAACAGTCATTGTTTCACCCAACGACCAACAACACACAGAGAACATAATTAACAACTTCTTTTAAATAAAACAGAGTTCTGTCAAAGTTTGGCCCTCACTAATTGATATTCTCTATGAGCCAACACAACCCCCTTGACCATTACAATGACCAACAATGAGAAACACTGATAAATCAAGTTATTTGAAAATAATTTAAAACAATCTAGATAACACAATTTTGTCACTTAACAATTTAATATATATTTTAATTGTGAACTTGTGAACCCATTTTCGAAAATTACTCTGACCAGTGACCACAACTGCACAATACAAAGACACTTTTTTTCAAGAATGCAACAAACATAAGGGTGCATTTGATAGCATTTCTAATTACTAATTAGGTTTGTTGCAATAATAAGGGCATTAAAAACTATTAGTTTCTAACAACAGTCGCATTTATAAAAATACGAGCAGCCATTTTATGTGTCAATCAGGATGCATTTACCCATGATGCATCTTATCAAAGTGTTCAATTCCAAATCAATATATATGTATGCAATTGTATTCATTCATCTTGCAACAGGAGTGAATGGAGTCGATTTCAAACAAACCTACAACGTTTGCAAACGCTTCAGCATACACTCGTAAAAAAGTGATCTTGTACACTGGTTCTACACTGTTGTCAAATGCACCTCCTCATAGTTTCATCTCATTTTGTTGCCATCAGAGATCTATTTCTCATTCTTTCAATCTCTTTATAGTGTTCTTTTGCACTTATAATAATCATTGTAGAAAAGACAGAATAAAGACAGTCGGTTTCTCTCTCTCTCTCTACTTCCGAAATCAATGTTTGGCTTTGAGAAATAAATAAATTCTTAAGAGTAAAAAAAACTCATAGCAAATGTATAATGCCTAGAAGCGATTCAGGCACTATCAAAAACTATAGCTCACGTTCATACGGTTGTAGTACACAGAACAGGTCAATGGTATTTCAAATCTCTAAAGAGTTATTTGCTACAGAAAATGCCATCGTTGCCTTGAGGCTAAATACATGTATATTTACATATAACATTACATACATTTTCTTTAAGAGATGCTCATTCGTTTTCAATCAAGGAGATAAAACCAAAAAGACGTTAAGATTATTAATATAAAGATATGTATGACAAATTAGATTTCATCTATTACTTCTAGAAATTTTTAATGTAAAAAGAAATTATTCAAATCTTCTTATTTAGGCAATAAATATCAACAGAAAATCATCAGAACAATAATTTCCAAGTGCTAAAAATTAATAACAGCTATGGGAATAGTTTCATATTCATTACAAACAATGGAATGAAACCATTTGACTTGACTGATGGAACATTTTAAATATTCAAACTCACATCTAAAATCTATCAGTAAAAACAGCATTTGTGAATTGCGAGTTTTGTATTAAATGTAACTTATACATATAAGTGATCATCTTAATTTTGCCATTAGTCTAATTTGTGGCAGTCATATTGAATTTTTTATATTTTTTTTAGAGGTGGGACGAATCCTAAAAGGTTCTCGAATCTGCCGAATCTCGAATCTTTCGAATCCTTCATATAAGAATCCTATATTATTCATTAAGAAGATACAAATAAATGAAATAATATTAAATATTAAATTAATAATAATAAAAAACTAGTGTGGCACTCAGTGTCGCTACAACGTGATGATATTGATGATCCGGGTATAACACCGAATTTGCAACAGTCGGTTTTTTTTGTTAGTGAACGCTTCCATTGGACGTCAATGGAGTTATTAACAGTTGTTTTCGACAGATTCGAAAGACGAAAAAAGCGCGAAGATTCGAGTTTTCAAATCACGAATATTTTTCAAAATTCGCGGGATTCAAGGATTCGAATGTCCCATTCCTAATTTTTTCCAATACATTTCATATCACTATTTTGCTGATATATATGCTAGATGACGGGAATTGGATGTGGAGGCTATGTTTTGGAGATTACATTATAGTACCGAGTGTGCCAGTGCTTTGTGCCAGATACAAAATTAACGTACTCCAACGGTCAACATGGTAAACTTCCATGGTATGCTCATTGAAAACGTTTGACGCACATTCAAAAATCGATACAAAATTAACCATGTGAGCTTACAGAAATGTCAAGACGCCATTTTGTTTAAAAAGAATTAACACTCTTTAGATGTTCAAATGCCATGGTTATTTCCAGTGCCAGATTAAACCCTATGGAGGCTCAAAACTTCGGGGCCCCAACAAAATTTTAAACATTCACTTTCCTCAACTTTGTTTCGTTATGAAATCTTCTTTGGAAACAATTTAAGAAAGCTTGATTGTAATTTTCTTTCAATATCAAATCAATATTATTTTAATCCGTTGTCACGGAGCCCCTAAAAGGCGTAGGGCCCATAGGCCGGCGCCTACTCTGCCTATTTGGTAATCCGACACTGGTTATTTCCCGAATTTGTACTCATAGTTTAAAGTTTCACACCTAATTTCAAACAGCTTCAAACAATATGACTTAGACGACCTCTAATAAACACGCATTTATTTTTTTAACCTCATACAAGACAATTAACAATAAAAATGTTGAGTAATGTTCAATAAAACAAAAAGCAAACAGACATTGGAAAAACAAGTTTGTAACAAGTTTAAAATATAAATTCTTCATTTAATTTCTTTTCTTTGTGAAAGAAAAAGAAAAGAATAAATTGGTTTTCGACACACTTCAAGCTTAGAGCGATTTTCAGGAACAACAAAAAAAGGAAACAGATTGATTAGTTGCGCTCTGCACGATGAAAAGAATGTATGCCAGTTGCTTACAGCTTGCCTTTGTCTTGGTGTTAAGCACGCCATGTACACAGCCTGTGTAATGCTGAAATCACTTTGAAAGTGAAGTGAACCCCATGTAGAGAGAGAGAAAGAAACTTGTATAGATACTTTTGAACAAAAAAAAGAGACCTAGGGACTCCATTCCCCCTTTGGCCATTGCATGGTCAGTCAAAGGAAATTGATTCAAATAATTGAAACTATAATTTCTATACAACGAGCAAAAAAAAAGTATAGAAAGAAATCCATCCAGATACCATACATGTATATAAATATACATACACTCAACGGTTGGTCAGAAATTTGTTCTTTTTATCCTCCTATTTCTATGTGAAAAGTTCAACAATCTCAATTCTCATCCTAACTCACGGGACATCAGATTGAACAGATTTATTGAAAAAAATCACAAACTGAGCTAAGGTAAATCTCAAGAGATTTTGTACCCAACTTTTAAGACTGTTCTGGGAAACAGTTCGAACAACAAATTTGATCGAGACACACAAAAAAATAGTAAAGAAAGTGAAAAAAACATTATTTTTTCTTTCTTGAAATGAGACAACCGCAGAGAAGAAAAACCAAAAGTCTTATAAAGTTGGGTGTATTTTCTTTCTATATATAGTAAATCAAACGAATAGAAGAATCTTGTTGCAAGTAGTTTTGCATTCAATGTAAGTTGCTGCGTTAAAAACACAAACTTCCTTTTTTTTTTCTTCTTCTTCAAGTGGACACATTTTAAGAAATTGTGCACACAGTCAACATGGCGCCACAATCGTCACGCTTGGTCAAAACCAGTTCACCACAAAAATAAATTCGATTTCATTTCGTTTTCTTTTTCTCTCTTCGAAATGAAGTAGAAAACCCATTCGAAACACCCGCAGAAAGCAAGTGTTATTTTATTATAAGACATGAATGTATATATTTTTCAATGAGAAATTGGTAAACCCTTTCAAAAAAAAATTTCAATCTATAGAACACATAATTCGACTATTTGTTGGTGCCCATGCATGAGTGACCAACAATAGCATAGAAAAACAATAAAACAAAAGCAAAGAGAAAAAAAGATGGAGAAAACAACATGGACTTCTACATAGCCATTTAAAATGAAGCAAATGGCTGAACGCTACATTCCATTCATTGCATATGAGACTCAAATTTAGATTCAAAATAGTTCATAGCTAATTTTTTAATTAAATTATAAGAAATGTGTCGCGTTTTCATGAAAGAACAACTCCTGTTTGGCTCATCTGGACTTGACAAGAATGTGCACTCAAAGAAAAATCAAAATACAACATATAATTTAAATAAAACAAAAATATTGCCACTTTTATAATTTCTTTTAAAGCCTCTAAGGGAAAACGACAAAGTGATAAAGTACATTTTTCAAAAACTTAAAAAAGCCCGATTCAGCCCATAAAACTTTATGGTTAACACAGCCCACAAAGCTCATCAGAGTCATCAGACTCATCACACACACACACTAAGCCCTGTAGCAACCCAATAAAACTCTTGAAATCCACAAAGCCCATCAAAAGTCCAAAGAAACCCATGAATTTCATGAACTTTATTTTTTTATGACTGGAAGTCTAATAGTTGAGCTGTAAACTTACAATGTTTGAAAAGAAACACTTAACACGCTTGTAATTAATTTAAATAATAAACAGCTTTCACTGAATAAACTACTTATATTATAAGATGTACAAACTCCATGGACCGACCATCTAAATGTAAAGAAAACATGCTTTAAAAACATTTACTCATTACGAGCACCACCCGTTCAAACGCTTTTCTTAAATCTTTTTTAGTTTAAACTTTAAAGTAATAAAAGAGGTGTTGAAACTTTTCATAGTTGCCTATTGCAACTTACAGGTACATTCCCCAAGCTGTTTTGTTGTATTATTTGCGTTTACATTCACCACAGTGTAATAATATAAAAGTTGTTAATATAAAAAAATTAGGCAAAACATAATATTACTCCCATATTCTGCCTTGTATTTTTACAACTTTTTATATTGCAAGCGCCGCCCTGGTGTCAAGAGACATTTAAGCGAACACGTGTTTCTAAGCTGTTTCCACACCCCTATTCTCAACTGTGGTTTAAACTAACGAGAACCTCTATACTCATCCATATTGCAATGATTTCTTCAATTGAAAATAAAGAAATCAAAAACATTGAATAGATTTTATTTGAATTTTATGTGTGGTCTAAGCAATAATATCTAAAGTTATAAAAATGCAAATGACTTCAGAATGGGGTCATAATTTTATAGAGATAAATGGCCACAATACCAATGTAAGGTATGGTACCATCTTGGTTAACCTACAATATTTCTATTTTTTTTTTTCTCTACAAAAACCATTTTTTTTTCTCTTTTCAATCCTAGTTTATATGCTGGTGGTGGTGTGTGTGTGTGTGTGTGTCTGTAGACAATTGTTCCAACTTCTTATGGAAGTTTAAAAATTCCGAAAAAAGAAGAAGGAAAAAAAAAGATGAAATAAAATCATGAAAAATGAATAACTTCGTACTAAGGTCTTTTGTGATGGTTTCGCTAAAATTGAAGGGGCTGAGAATTTAGTGGTACGGTACTACAATAGAGGAGAATCAAAGCAGAAAAGAGAAAAGGTGGAAGGGAGACGGGGGGAAAAAAAGCAGCTTATTGAGAACAATGGCCACCACTATTCTACATAATACTTTTTTTTTCTCTCTCTCTCTCTCCACTTTCATACAGTGTACATTTATTTATATCGTGCATTTTATTGTAATATATTCTGTAACAGGCTGTCTTTTCTTTCTATATGTATGTGATACAGCTCGTGTTACACTTAGTACTGTGCATGTGTGGATGGACGCTTCATTTGACTGTTGCGGTTCACAACGACATCCCCAGGCTCCGTCAGTTGGAGCGCAATTGCGTTAAGTCATAAACTAAATGACGCGAGCAAACTTCAAACTTCCTTATTTTAGTACGTCGTCCTATTCCTGGAAAACGAAACCTCCTCCTCTCACTCTCTCTCTCCATCCCACAAAATAATATTTTTTCCCCTTCTATATAACTTGAACATTTCTCAGTCTCTCTCCCCTAACCCTCCTCCCATTTACAGATTTTCCTGTCATGCTGCTATAATAACACAATCCTTTTTCAACTTTTGATTGTACGATCTCCGTATGTTCTGTAACCACAATTAGACATGGTACACATTTCATAATACAGTGGGACATGCGGCCACATGCCAGAGGCACAGGATGCGCCTTTGCAATTTTCTACCATAAACTAATCACAGAAATGAGTACCAAGAAATGACAAAACCCTTTTTTTTTGTACCTTCAAAGCCTCTTTTTCCAAGGAAAGAAAAAAAAACCATATTCATACTGAATCTAGTTTTTGGCACAACGCCTCATATATCCTAACTTTCGTTTAAAAAGAATGAAATATGAAATAAAACTACTCGTTATTCACTGTTCTTGCTAGTCAGTGATGCGTGTACTCAAAGGAAACAGTTCCGACATTTTAAAATCCCTAAGTCCTTTGCCACCCAAGAGAAAACCCTATTGTAATATGATAGAAGAAACACTGAATACAAATAAGGTGGAGTGCACAAATGAGATTAATACCAATGCTTAACAAGTTTATACTTTATGTCAACTCAAGATTACTTGTTTCGGTTATTTAAATAATTGAGCTTGTGGCCTGAAAGTATTAGCCATTGCAGTAGAATCTCGATTATCCAAACTAAATGGGTACTTTTGACTTAGTCCGGATTTTTGTTTTTACTTTTAATTCTCTCCTTCACTATAAGAAAGTCAAAAGCCAAAAACTGATAAACTAAAAAAAAAAACATTTATATTATGATAACAGCCAGTCCAGATTGCCTGTAAGTCCGGATTGTCGAGATTCAGATAATCGAGATTCTATATCAGCACCACAACAGGGCAAAATAATCGACATAGGTATATCGGCAAAATTATATTGTCGGTCGAATCTTACCAATAACCAGTCAGAAATCCACTAACTTCAACTTAACGAATATCCCTAATTATTAGGGATAGGGTATTTAGAGATTTGGGGTATTTAGGAATTAGGAATAATATATGCCATATATTAATATAATTTTCACAAAGCACATATTTAAAAATTGTCAATTTTTTTTTTATCAAAGTCATTAAATAAAACAATATTTTATAAAACATGTCAACCTTATTTGAACTAACGAAATTAAAGCTTGTAAAGATTCAAGCACTGCTAAGTTGAGAAAAAGAAACTAAAGAAGAAAAAATCGTTAGATAAATAAATATATTTATATCGAAAACGAATCAGCTGCAGGAAACTATTTGTGAAGATCACCTGAGAATGTCAAACCACTTTAAAATTCTTACAGGAAAATAACACATTCTACTATAATGTCCGTTAGGCATATAAGATACGCTTACATATATATATATATATATATATATATATATATATATATATATATATATATATATTGGATATATTGGATATAAACTGTAAGCCAATTTCTTTATCTACGCTGCAAGTCTTAAAGCCAATCTAAAATATGCAGTAACATTTGTATATAAAAAACGTAACATCAAAAAAAAAGGAAGAAGAAGACGAAAAAAAATCCCTCCATAATGTGTAAAATACATTTACATACAAACGCCAGAATCCTGACAAATGGATAACGCAATTTAATGTATATAGTAAGGGCAAAACCAAAGAGAACCAAACAAAATTTGCTTCATTCCAAATACTACAATGTAGATAGATAGATTGGCTGCTATACTTTGTGTCTTCTGTTGCTAACACACTATTTATGTGTCCGCAGGGCAGAAAGAAAAAAGCATACATTACATTTGGCGTTGCCTCAACAACAATGCAAATATCACGCAGACACATTCCAATTACAAACTGAAACCATCCCATATAATCCTATTCCCAAACATATACACACGCACGTACACAATCACATTGTATATTATAGTTACTGTCTTGTTTTTAGAAATGTAGAATGTAAAAAACAAAACAAAATCCCATATGTGACATTTTGCATGTATAGATATGAGTGACAAATATGGCGCTCGATGTTCAGATCATTTACTAGTCAATTTGCAAGTGTAATTCGATTGTAAAGATTGTGTGCGTGTGTTGTCATATGTATATGTATATATATGCATTTCAAATTGTATTAGGCTTTCGGATTTAGATTACGTGTCTTATGCCAGCGTACATTGACTAAACAGAGACAATGTTCAATGTTTCGAAAAGCCTTTAAGTTGATTAAATTTTATTTGAAGTTGCAAGTAACTGTAACGCCTGTTTCGCTAGGTTACAAGTCACTCCAATATAGTCATAAATAACCAGTCATCGTAGTGACTAGCAGCCAATCTGCAACATGTTAAATTAGTAACTAGTACTATGTGATGCTTCAGACAAGACTAACCAAATCATCTCGATATCGATCTATACTTAGTCAAAAATGCATCTATTGTGCTGCAATGGCGTTGATCACATGATCTTATCTGTTAAGCTGGCTATAGTCATTGATGAGAAAGAAGTCATCCAAAGTAAAAACAGAGATTTAATTCAAGAAATTCGGTCACTAACCACCATTTGCAGTGTCTGACAGCATTGACTTGTCTCTAAATGAAAACAATAGCCTCCTATAGATACAGGCCTGTCAGCTTCCCATTACTCTATGGGGCATTAAAATGGCACCAGTTATGCACTTTCAGTCGATGCTGAAAACTAAGGTTTGGGCATAGCCTCCTATACTAACAACCTAAGAGAAAAATCACACATAGAACATGTTAATCATAATTATTTTCAGTTAAATTAATTTGTTATAATCAATTGTAAATTATTAATAAATTATTGTATAATTACATATACACATATTTATTTTATATTTTTGTTTGCAAAAAAGTTCACTTGGCTTTCCACCAGGAGTTTAATATTACAATACTATTATTTCCATTTCAAATTGGTCATCATTTCAATTTGAAAAAAATATGCATTTTAATTAGACAATTAATGAATTTCCAGTAAATTATGTAAATATATTTAAATTAAAATTATTTGTGCATTTTAAAAAATAGTTTTTTAAAAAAAAAAAGAAAAAATATGAGAAAAAAAAAATATTATGGGGGCAAATTCAAATTGTTTTAAAAAATCACTTATATTGAACATAAACATTTTTTGAGGAAAATTAATAAAATAAATTAAAACAAAATTGAATACCAACTTAATTTTTCTTAATAAATAACCGTATAGCACAACGTTAAACAACGAGTCAAAACCAATAGAATACACAACAAAATGACATTTGTAAGCATTCGCAGGTTGCGCCACCTGGCGAGTAAATTGGGCAAATGGCGGCCATTTTACGGGTAGCTAAATTTCAAAGCCGGCAGGCCTGTATAGGAGGCTATGATGAAAACAAACCTGAATGACGATTACTGCAACAGCAAAGTTGGCAAATATTGCTTGCAAATGTTACCTACCTATTTACAGACACACTAACTAACACTGTTATCATATTAAGTTAACAATAATTTTCATCTAAATTATACACATTTATACGATTTTTTCTCTCGAATGGTTTCTTTTTGAAATACCTTGTAAATTAACAAGTAAATCATTTGTATAGTGTTTTTATCCATTAAGTTTGTTTCCTTCAGATAACATATGCCCCTTCTACTAAAATCTTAGACTTCCTTAATGCGTTTGCAAGTCATTACAGTTTCTGTAAAAGTGGAAGATCCGATCGCATTTCTTTTTTAAGAGAAAGAGAGAAAAAAAATCATTTCCAATGCAAACGAAAGCCTCTTTTCAGGTCGAGTCTTGTACAAATCAATAAACTGCACACTTAGTGCAGGTCTAACATAGCCTAGTGCAATATAAACAGCACCCAAAAAAAACTTTAATGAATATGTAAATGACTTTAAACTTCAAAAAAAAAACAGCTACTAAAATTGAGGCCCTTTTGTTAATACAAACAGATCACGTTTTGTATTTTTTTTATTATACTGTAGCCTGTACGTGTTTGATTTTTTAAAAATTACTATTTAATTAAGAAGCAGTGGCATTTTTAGCAAGCAATAATATTCATGGTAATTAGTTCGCTACACATGGAGATAACTCTTGAAAATTATAGAATATACTTTAGAGATGTTTCTTTAAAGCAGAGATCAGTAAACAAGAGCAAAAATAAGATAAAAGTTGTTGCAATAATCTTGCAAAATAAGAGTAAGCATTTTCAAACGTTCTGGTGTGCAAAGAAACCCTTGTAAATTGTGAAATAATCACATTATATAACAGAAAAATACAGTATTAAATCTTCCTGTAAATCAGGCATGTGCGACTTCATTCAGATAGTAAATTTTAAATATATCCACATGATGTTTACGAACAAAATGAAGTTCAGCTTAAGACAAATCAGATAGAAAAGTAATACAAATCACAGTCATTTTCAGCAGAAGGTCACTGTGATTTGGTTCATTTGTTCTATTGCTAAATTGGGGTATAGCCTCTGGAAAAATGAAATATGCTGATGGGTCGCGGTCCGCAGGCCGTAGGTTGCACATGTATGCTGTAAATATTGCCAGAATCACTACTTAACATAAAGCAAACTCAGCCAAACTGTAATCTTTTATTACAATGCATCATTGTTCTATCATTTTTATGTTGGGATTATGAAATCCAAGTTAGTACTGTAGCACGTTTGCAGGAACTCTATTCCTAAATAGTTGTCTAAGGAATATTGCTATCCCAGAGAGAGAAAGAAAAAAGGGGGCTGCCAATGTCATCATCATGCAAACAAATTGCACAATAAATATTGAGCACACTGCACACACAAATACATATATACAAGATTACAGAGAGACGAGAACTGCAGTGGAAAAAAAAGCAACTAATTTGTCAGCAAAGCAGCTGCTAGAGTAAAAATGACAGCCGCCATTTAGAAGCCGTTATACAGGTGGAAACCAAGTAATAGCAGTGGCATTAGTAGCGGTTGTGCCAACTTTTTTCAAGCGCCATCAACAAAAAAATATATATTTAGATGGAGGGAAAAGAAATTGTTTAGTTCACATACACAACAAGCAAGAAATTGTAAAATGGGTGTATGTGTGTGTGGGCCCCTCACTTTCTTAAACAGCTGTGCCGTGTTACTCAACGCTCATATGAGAATTGACGAAACATAAATGAAAGTATTTACTATATAAGCTTATAAGCGACTAAGCTACACATTAGTCTATGTAAAGCACAGACAAATAATTTGTTATTTTTCTTATGTTTGTGATAAAGTTCAATGAAAGATATTTTTTCCAACAAAAAAAAAACGACTTTTATTTTCATTATGGGCAAATGTTGATTGAGATACGACTGACTTGGGCTGTGTCTATGATCTATACAATATAAGCTAGACGCCATTAACAAGCAACTATTGAGTTAAAAGACGAAAAAAAAAAGCACGCCATCTTGTTAACGGTGGCATTTTGAACTATTGCCACATGTCATAAAAGTTCTTGAGAAATAGCCACATTTTAGAAGACATGTTTTTGTTTGTCTAGACACAAAACCATATAAGGAATAGTGGAAAGAGAGAGAGAGAAAGACATTTGTAATGGCTATTGGTCAAGCAAGACCGGGTTAACCACAACAGCTACTAAATTTGAAATAATCTCAGCTAAGAAAATAAAAAGCTAGAAGAAATAAGATTTCAAGTGACTTTTCGACGCTGAAAATGACAAAAAAATATGACCACTGCAACTGGTGCCAACTACAAAGTCCACCACCACCATTAGTCCAACTTCCACTATTTTTTTTCTCCTTTGTTACATTTATATTAGACCCCTTATACACAAACTAACCCATTATGTACAATATGATTGTCGTGTTTAACATCTGTTACCAAGAAAGAATAAAAGCGAAAATGATTGGCAGTAACACCTGCAACAATCGATGAGTGTTAAGTGAAACAACTCACCTTGCTACACTACACACACAAATTGAACAACGGAAATATGCAAACATATTTCCAATAATGGCCCTATAAAAAGAGGCACAGAAGAGATAAAATAGGTAGCTTAACATTTGTTACAACATTTGTAAGCAACAACATGAAAAGAGCTACTACATATTAGTATAGTAGTACCCTATTACTAATATTATCGAACAATGGTAATAGGAGGAATTGTTGAGGATAAGAATCAAAACGATACTCGAATGAATGAATGAATGAATGAACTACACATGGGTATATTGAAGATAGATATATTTTAATAAAAGATGGTCTCTTAAGCACACTCAAACAAGTGCACACAAACACACAACTAGCATTTATTGTGTCATAAAACAAGAAAATATGGTCATATAAAAGGTACTGACTGACTCAATTCTAACATTATTATAACATTCTCATTGAACACAACCATGCAATAACACAAACAATTTCGTGTTATGAGGTTGGCGTGCCAAGCAGTTTAAAGCGGAAAAAATAGTAAATATAATCACTATATTATTTAAACATTAAACAACCTCTAGAAGCAAATTACTTAGTGTAATTTACTTGTGACAAGACATGGTTCAAATAAGGAGATCATCATATTGGTCGTAATGTCTTACAGTGTCATTTATCATATAAACACCCTTAGGCCTGTCATCATTACTTAATGAATAAGAACAGATAAAAAGGACACCACCTTTTCCTTCCTGTAATATTAATTTTTAAAAAACTTATAAGATAAGTTTCATTAGAAATGATGAAGTAATTTTAAAAGAAATACAAAGATGTGAAGTTGTAAACATTATGACGAAAAAGGCAACAACAAAAAATGAACTACGTAGAAGAACTGTGGCGTGTAGAAACTGTAGCATGTAAAAATGCTGTTAACATGATTCAGAAGAAGATGATGATCATCATCATCATCATTATCATCAACAAACACATTTAACGTAACAGTCAGTTATGATCCAAAACACGTACCACCACAGCACAGGTGACAGTTGACCACCAGCCAAAAAATACATGTATACATCACATACCATTAATAATCGGTAGTAAATCACACAGTCATTCAATTCATTATCATGCTATACAGTATATATAGTTTAAAGAGAGAGGCTAGAAGGAAGGAAATAGTAGCAACTTATCATTTGACAGTGTTGCTGCCATCTGTTAAATGAGAATCGTACTTGTAAGTCAAATCTCGAGAGAGTAAGTAGAGAGTAAGTACAAGAGCATACATCAAGACATGCTGAAAATTCACCACAATGTCAGAGAGAAGAGAAGAAGAAACTTATTAATAAAAGTCACTTTAAGGCTGACAATACATGTGGCAAAAAAAAGTAAGTAGACCCCTACATACACACAGGAAACCTACCACAGACATGGTGCATATAAATACAAGTCGAACTTCCATTAAGAATGATTATGGTATTGGCCACAGAGGAGAACTGGAGGGATGATTTACTTGAAATGAAAGTTACTCTTTAGCAATTCATTACTAGTTTTAACAGTTTGACCCAAAAAAGCTATAGGTTAAAGCTCTTGATCATCATATAAAAGAGAGAGAGCTCTAGAAAAAAATGGCTGGCATAAAAAAGGCTGAGGAGGAGGAGGAGGAGGAGGAGGAGGAGGAGGAGGAGGTGCTTTTTTTAAACTTGCACGAAACAGGAACCATGCCATGCACCAGCAAAGAATATATCGTCCATTCATTCATTCAAAATAAAACTTATCGCTGCACGCAATCAACATTACTAGAAAGGACCGTTCCCCCTTCCCTTGTACCCTAAAAACTACTGACTAAAAGTTAAAAGAAGAGGGTGAGAGAGAGAGAGAACATGATGGCGGTTGTGGCAACCGTCGCATCCATCATGATTGTTAATGTACCCCACTCCCCCATTATAAAGATCAAAAGAAAAGGGTGGGATAGGAGATTTAACATTAAGGACATCCTATACTACAAGGGAGGTCTTCCTATGAAAAATAACAAGACTGCTAAAGTCACAGGAAGTCGACATTAATCTCAAAAGTCAAAGGCCACTTTCAGTGGCTCTCTACCACTTTGGAGGTTACTCATAA
The DNA here is from genome assembly GCA_036925085.1 of Brachycybe producta. NCBI lineage: Eukaryota > Metazoa > Arthropoda > Diplopoda > Playtdesmida > Andrognathidae > Brachycybe > Brachycybe producta. Next base: position 6,495,288 of record JAUPFP010000008.1, on the reverse strand, counting down.
TAACAATTCTTGACGGAAGAACCAAAAAAATAATTGAACCAGAGCTTTGTAACTCTACTCAACCATAATTTGCAGTTGAATCAATTGATAAAAATGCAACTTTGTTACCAAAAAAAAAACGCACGAACAGACGCATAACTGCGATATATGAAATAATTCAGTTTTTTTCAGATTTTTTTTAGGAAGTGTCAATCAAAATTCAATTTGCACCAATTCATTTTTGTTTATGTGACATGATTTATCGATAACTTGTAAAAACATCTCACAAAAGAAACCCATACAAAATTGCAATTACAAACTTATTTGCATTTTGCAGCAAATATTAAATGTAAAAATATCAATATATAAAAAATACCATAATGTATAGAAATGAATAACACATACTGTTTAGAAGAAAAAAAAAACATTAAAAAGGAATTTGAATGAACTGTAACGTATTAAAACACGCATCTTTTATACAACAAAGCGTGAATTATGAGACAAAGAATGAGAGAACAAACATAAACATACTGAAAACACACTAAACACAAACGGTTTTACAGTTGTGCGAATGTCTGTCTGTGTGTGAGTCTTTTCTTATATGTATGTTACTTTCTGCATAATCTAACAAAACTTGGTATTTTTCTAGTAGATTCGTAGGAATACCATGATTGATTACCAACATATAAACAACACACACATATACATGATACACTTTCAATATAGACAACATAAAGTATGTGTGTTCGTATTCCGTTTCAGATCGATTTTTCACTTTGCTGCTAACCTACACTACCCTCACCCATTACAATGTTGTATGTATGTGAGAATACTATTTGGTCTTACATTGAGTGTTTCTACTATTTATTTCTAGACAATTTACTGTTTTCTAGCCTACAAGATAAAACATAATTCATTTCTTCTTTTTTTTTTTCATTTTATTCGTTTTTGTTGTAAAAATGAAAAGTATATCTTAGAAGAGACTTGATAGAAACAAAAAAAACCCGGATATTTTTCACTCAATGACAAATTATCACAAATTAAAGTTACATCTATTATGATTTATAGAAATACAATTTCATATTCTGACTCATCATAAATTTCGAGAAAAAAAAATAATCTATTTTATTTGGTTGTTGTTGTTTTTTTGTAATGTTATTGTTTTTAAAACAAAAAAGATTAAATATATCATTTTTTGCAATCCGAATAAGTTACATGTATTTTTAATAATTACAGACAAATGAAATGTGTTGAGTGGGTGTTTGGAGGATTTATTATTCATGTTTATGTAGAAAAGGTAGTAACCAAAAAAAAAATTGACGTGACCTAACTCCATTTCGATAAAATGTTCTAATAGAAAAAAAAAATATGAGCTAACACGTATGAGTCCAGATGTTAGCAGTGATTGCCTCACAACAGGGGAGGTCACGACAAAATTTGAATTAATCCATGAATTTATTAAACTACAACTGTTAACACAAAAACAAGACCAAAGCGGGGAGAGAATTACATAGATATAATTACATTTCATAGTGTGTATTCTTGCTCTTCATTTGTGCATACTATTTAATTTTCATTTTAAATTTCATTTATTTTTTGTGTGTGCATTTTATATTATTAAAGTGTATGAACAGTAATTTTAAAAAGACCATATTACCTCCAGACATTTCTTGTCAAAATATTGTCAAGAATTATTCAACAATTATCAAAACGATTTTTAAAATTTAAAATAAGTCATTAATATAAATTAAAAATGAACTTTATCAGATAGATGCGCCACCAAACAACAGACATTGGCAACAGAACCCTCCAAAGTATACTCCTCTACTCGAATTCTGATGTGTCGTCACCAGCTCACATTACTTTCATTTCAAAATACTATGGATTTAATATTTGAATTATTCCACATGGAAGGTTGTAATGAGTTGATATCCATTAAATTGTAATCGTTGTATAAGTCTTGACAATACTTTTAAAAGGTATTTCTGGAGGTAATGGTCACATGACCATATTGATGATCCGCAGAAAAATAATTTTCGCACATTTTTTATTTACTAGTCTAGCTTTTCTAACAAAGAATTTTTTTTTAAAAAGTTAAACAAAACATTAAAGTTTGATAGGAACTATGAATAGTAACAAAACGTGAAAAACATATTTTCATACAATAATAAATAAAATTAAATAGCTTATTTAAAACAATAATTATGATCAGCCATTCATTATGTTGACGTTTATCTATAAGATAAAACTTACAGATTATTCTGTAAGTTTTGAGTGAAAACCTGAAGTGAAAGAATAAAAACTATAGGCCCACTACTTTAAAAAAACTTCCCTAAAAATATATTTTAAGACATCATCATAGAAATACTATCAAATTCACTCACGATTCTAGTTTTTTTTTTTATTAACAGACTTTTGAATTTATTACAGTTACTGCAACAATAACAAAAAAAGGTAACTCGATCCACTTTTTGTAATTCTTTGTCTCAACTGTGTGTATGAACAAAAAATGTTAATACTGAACCACCACCACCACCACCTTAAGTGTATTTGGCGGTCTTTTTGTGTGATCTCACTTCGGTTTTGTGTATTTTGCACATCACTTACAGACACACACAAAAAAAAGCTCTACACAGCATAATAAAACAAAAAATATTTCTTGTTTCCAATAATAATAATAATAAAAAAAACAGTGACAAAACTTTTTAAAAGTGTACCAAAAAAAGTCATTGTTATTCGATGTGCGTTTATATGGAACAAGTCTTAAGAGCTGCTTTCAAACGTGTCGCAGATAAAACACATAACAACAAATGAGTTTAACAAGTTACAACAACATTCGTTCGTTCGTTCGTTGGTTCGAGAGAGAGAGAGAGAGAGAGAGAAATGTCTCGGTCTCCTTTAGTAATGGATAACACGATAACTGACCAGTTGACCACCAATACCATCAACACAACATACAAACACACCGCCGCCTAATACTAACACTGTGTTAGTTTAAACGACTCAAATCGATTTTACTGTTGTATACTAGAGAAAGAAAAAAGTATACGCAGACTTGACAGAAAAGAGAGAGAAAGAAAGGACTTTTATGCGCAATAAGTCTCAAATTGCATCAATGTAAACTAGATTAAGAAGCCCGATACAGATTTTATCATCAAGAGTTCTAAATGTAACGTTTGAAAGACACATACACAAATGTCAAAACAAGCTAATAAGTAAAGACCTAGCTATATATTAATATAGAAATGAAGTATGGAATGTGTGATCACATCAAGGAAGAAGTTCAATTGGAGATGACAAGAGGTTACAACTGAATCCAAAAAAAAATTTCATTTTGTTTGCTTCAACTACTGATAACCCAATTTCTAGCCTGAAAAAAAAATCTCCACATTCATTAAAACTTAAAATTGAGTAACCACATTGCACTAATTAATTTATGCTTCATTCACGTTGAAGAAGAAGAAGAAGAAGAAGGGAAAAAAAACCCTGACGTTATCTCAAGATAATAATTAATTTTTATCAAATTCACTTTCACTTCCTATGTTTATTATATTATACTCTCTCTCTCTCTCTCTTTCTATCTCTCTCTAGGACCCAACTATAACAAAATTAATGTTGTCCATGTAATAATATGGCCCAGAAAAATTCTTGTTTGAAAAAGAAGACCTTTTCTAACTGTTTATGTACAATGAGAATGTACAATTTTACATTTTATAGCATTAGTCTTTTTCTGGTGTAAAAGTTGGGCTCAAAATAAAAACCCCTTCTTAAAAGAAAATTGCATCAAAGACAAAAACAAATAAAAAGTTGCCAAAATTAAATTAGCTTAAAGTGGTCATTCTTTGTTTCTAAAATGATTATGTATGCGTAATAAACATTACAAATAGGAAGACAAAGACAACAACGACGACGATGAAGAAGAAGACGACGACGACGACAAGAGAATTGTCAACGACACACACACATTTTTACTGCACTGAACCTAAACTGTCAGGAAAACTGTTTCATAGCTTGAATACAAATCAAAGAAAGAAATAAACAAGATAGAAAATGCTAAGAAAAAGCACAGAAACTCCTGTATTGCATGCAAATATTACAGATAGACCATCGAAAGAGAGAGAGAGAGAGAGAGAGAGAGAGAGAGAGAGAGAGAGAGAGAGAGAAAGAGAGAGAGAGAATCCTTTCGGATAAAACTTTTTAAAACAATTCTCAAGAGAAAAACATGGCAAAAATGATCGAAATTAGTAGAGAAAAACAACCTCAGAAAACAGTAAAAACAAAAGCCCAGGAAGATAACAAATGACGCTATATTAACAACATACTATGGTTCCATTATTTTCCATTTCTGAGGATAATCGTTGATAGTGAAAACACCACTTAAGCGGTGATCACACTGGTTATATTTACAGCAATATTTTTTTATTGCCAGTGTGATCATTTTTTTGTGCAAGATTTGCAAGTTTCTTGCACACCAAATTATCTCTTATTTTATTTTGCACTCACTCTTGCTGTAAATATTGCCAGTGAGATAACTGCTTACGCCGCTAGTTTTCAGAAAATCACCTATCCTGCTCCGAAAGAAGATAACAGAAACATATAAGGCGTACCCGTGAATGTGCAATGCATATTTCACGACGTCAAAGCCATGGCCTTCTAGATTTGAGACGGCCATCTTTAACAGAACCTTAACCTCAACGACGCTAGAAATCTAGAACACTATATATACTCAAAACCTATCATCTATCCTCTTAGAAGATAATGGAACCATAGTAATAGAGCTCAAGCAACGTTTTTAGTAAAGATCCGTGTATGTAGACATTTATAAAAGCGGACAGTCATTAACGATTTTCAAGCTCACTGCATACTCATTACAAGTGAAAACTTCGCACGATTAGACAAATGATGACGAACTAACATATATACACATACACATATATACATATATACACATATATACAACACTGTGTATTATATAACAAATAGTTCCTTCTCTCTTATGATGTTGTTTCAACATCAACATTGACCAAAACGACAGTGTGCAATATACAAGTAAACTTACTACATATATACATCAAACATATAAGGTCAACTACTCTCATCAAAGTCTCCAAGCTCAGAATAAGCTCTTTTTCTACTTCACCAATTGTTTGGACTCTTGTGGTTTCAACTAATTAATGAATGAGAAATTACTGACCATGCGTAAACATTTCATTTTGAAGTTTCATGACAATATATCCCACCCCCCTCACACTTCAAGTATAATCTCTTTTCAAGAAGTATAATATTATCATGGGATTCATTAAAAAAATATGAAATAAGTCATGATTGTTAGTGACAAATTGTTACAAGAAAATTCTGCACAAAATAAGCAACTTGTTAAAAACAGAAATTGAGTGAGCTATATAAAAAAAAGTATCATCAGCTGTTGCACACTTATTTCCTTTTTTTTTTCTCACTTCCTATGTGTCTGGTACATTTAGGCCTTATGTCTCAACACCATCCACCCTGCCACTCAAAACCCTAAACTTCTATTCCCCTTTTTCTCCTCATTCTCAAAATGTATATATATATTTCTGTTTCTGGTCACACACAGTGGTCTAATAATGTTCACCGTCTATCATCAGATCAATGAAATAGCAGGGAGAGAAAGAGAGAGAGAGAGAGAGAGAGATGAAAAAAAACACCCTTGATTGACGATTACTGCTTGTCAACTGGTACAATGCGTTTTAGTGTATTGTTTCACAAAGAACAAATGTATGAAAGTTCTAAGCTAACCTAGATCACAATCCCAAAAACCTCGCCCTAGAGTAGTCCTTCAAAACTCCACCCAAAAACAGCTGCTTCCGTGTAACCCTAATCCATCCCCCTTATTAGAGCTATATTAGAAACAAGACAGCGAACACATAGCTTTATTTCTATTTGCTTTATACAAACACCTAGGTACAATTCTATCTAAATTCAACATAACCAAGAAAACTGTATACAATGGGCTTAATAATACGAACACTGGTGGCAGATGGTCCAAACTGTATTAGGTTTCCAATTCACAGGAAGGGAGGACAAAAGACACAATAATCCTAGAAATTACATATGTATTCCCTATCATTGTTATGTATGAAAGGTACACAATGTAGGGTCAACTGCCCAGTCAGTGGCAATGTCTATTCAATTGTACACATACATTTACAGTCCAAACTGTTTAGTCCGACCATTACATAGTGTTTCACTGTTCAAAGCATGTATCCATTACGAGCCTTGGGTAGTTTTTTAGGGAAGCTTATAATGTTATACGAATAATTTAAAATGTAAATATTTAACTATTTAAACTATTATTTTAAAAAATTAACTGATAGGATCATCAAATCTGTTTTAAGTAGGCTACCAATAACGCGGATGATAGAAGGCTCTTGTCCTAAACCATCTTCAATTAAACTGTGCAGAGTATTATATTTTGGTAATGGCGACAACTCTAATAATATTACTGTTCATTTGATCCTAGGATGGTAAAAGACAATGGAACTCCTTGCAAATGATTTTAGGCATGAAAATTAACTTGTATCAGAGGACTCTTAAATTTTCTGACAATGCATTAATTCAGCTGCACCGGACAATGCATTTCATATACTGCAACTGGACTTTGTCCCTCTACCATGGACCTTTTTGGTTACTTGCAGAGTAATTATTCAAATTTAACTATAAATCACCAGTTTGGCAGTGTACATACCTTCTTTTTAATTAGCTAGTGTACAAAATAATATAAAACGGGATCTTCTCTGAATATAAAAAAAAATCTAACTTATGATAATCATTGTAACTTGTAGGTTGGTCACGTCACAATTTGAATCTGGCCAAAAAACTATAAATATGGCGGCAAAAAGAAAACAAAGAGAAGTTTTTTTAAGCTATAATATGAGCAAGTGTGGTAATAATCATTCTGTGTTGTTTTCCCTTTTGGTTTTCTTTTTTGCTTTTACTACTTACACCCCTACAAGTTACAATCAAAAGTATGGGCCTCACGCACAAACACGCACACATTCCCTCTATCTAAGTGTATCTCTCTGCGAGAAGGTAGATTTATCGTTTTCTTACGCCAAGTTGAATTCATACGCTAGAACAAGCAAAATGAAGCAAGAAACACTACCGTCAGTAGAAAAGCTCCAACAGTTTTTTTAAGAAAAGATTCCACACCCTATTTTTTCTTTCTTTAAGAACCCGGTAGATTTTTTTTCTTTTGAAATGAACCTCCTTCCAAGCTAACCCCCCAAAAAAAACCATGGAGGAATTTTTTTTTGTCCTAAAGTTAATCCGATAGTTTGATCTTGGTAAGTGAAGAAAAGAGTTTGATTTATCGAAAGTGATAACGTTGGTAATGTATTCACACATGTGAATCTACAAACCAACTCCTTTTTTTTACTTTAGATTTAACAGGGGAAAAAATGTAGTAAGATTAACGGTACAAAAATATACAGAGTGATGTTTACACGAGTATACGAATGCACCATCCTAGTAAATAAAATAAATGTTCATTTCATAGAAGAAAAAGAAAAAAAAAAGATGAGAAGATTAAAGAAAGTATTTTACTGCATCTGTTCACGAACATTATTTATTGCTTATACAAATGGGGTATTTTTAATTTTATGGTTGTGATTTACGGTGGACCACCATGTATTGCAATGGCGCATGTTATCGCCAAAGTGTAAAATCAGTCTTTCTTCACAATTACTAGAAAATTGTCACAAGAAAGTGCAAAGAATTTTCTGGCAATGCTGCATATCTAACAAATATGACAAACAAAAAAATCTGCATTCTAAAGACTTAAAAGTATTACGTAGACTTGCTTGCAGTTAAAAGAATTCTGCTCATTGCTCAATATTTAAAGAGAGTTCACTTCCAGTAGCCAATCCATTGAGGAACAAAAGAGGGTTGGGTGTAGTACTGATGACGTAAAAATCAAACACTAATTAGCTAATAATTATTACACTTTAAAATGTGACTACCATTCTAGCAGAATGTGGTTTGACATGTTAGCAATTTGCATGGCTAATGTAACGAATTCAGCGATAGAATTTGTTGGTTATTTAGAATCACCCTGTAGAATAAGAAATGTTTAACGGAGGTTCTCACCTCATGCTTGGGGGTGGCTGGGAGGCCATCGCAACGATGACTCCCTGCCCTTTAAGATGAGAACAATGGCCAAGAGGGTTGTATCGTTGATTTAATAGGACGCAACCTAGAGAAATCAACGATGCAAAACTCTTGGACGTGAGAATCTTTACAAAGTTATTATTAGAAGGATCAACGAAGATCCTTCTTGATTGTTATATTTTATACATCTTATAGATATTTTTGTTTTGCAATTAATGTAATTAATTAAAGGTTCTGGTTGTGTTCAAGGATCTTGGACACACCTGGCGCCTTTGTGTTATGAATCACATGTTCTATTGTAATATTTTGTATAAATATTGGACCGTGTGGACTGAGAGATCAGACTGGTTACATCTTACGAACTAGACACACCACTGATGCTCTCAATCCACAGCAAGTCGCTGTTTTTGAATTAAGTATCTTGTTGTAAATATACATTTGATGTGTGGACTTAGTTATTTCTTGAGAGTGGGACTTTGTATTACAGTCACCACATAGCCGATGATTCGACCAGCTAAGAAGGAAGCCTCCAGCAGCCACGTGTAAGAAGACATCTCTACACTATTCTCTACCACAGGTCTCCTGAGGTACCGACCCTTGTGTCCCTGGTGGTTAAGTACGCAACACAGGAGCCAATAGACCGAAAGACTTAATCATCAACATCCACTCGACACTTCTAGATGGCTAGCAGAGATCTCTCTACTAACCCTACGGAAACGGGGATGTTACACTAACATCAGCATATACATACTCAAAAATGTTAACGTACTCTTTTGTCCTAAGCGAACTGTTTGTACACTGTGCAAAGCTGTACGTTTTTCAGAAACAGACTCGGTATTATTGGTCATTTACAAACTATTACATGCTGCCTGCCTTTCAACTGAAACTGACATTTTGCACAGAGAAATTGTTTCGATAGGTTATAATAGGTATTTTAACAATGCGTTTTATTCTGCTTTTGAACTAAAAAAAACCCCTTTGTCATAGGCCCTCTGGGTTGCTTGCAGAATAATCATTCAAATTTAAATTAAATTAATCTATTCCAAATTAATTATTTTGATTGAAATTTGTTCGACTCTATGAGTAATCAATGATATAACACATTTTGTAATGAACCGATATGGGAATAACTTTGCAGATTTACTAGAAACCAATTTGGTTATGCACATTGTCAGTAATTCTAAAGAATGACTGATTTTTTTTGGACTTTGATTTCAACAAACAGAGATAAGAAAACGTTCATATTCCTTTTACCACTATACACTGTATAGTGTATATAAATATATATATATATATATATATATATATATATATATATATATATACAGTGTACAGTGGTAAAAGGATATATGTATATATATATATATATATATATATATATATATATATATATATATATATATATATATATATATATATATATATATATATATATATATATAGAAAAGCATCCTTTCCGTTGAAAGTGGTATTCTTTCATTGACTAGAAATGCACCTTATACATTTTCCTTGTAAATATTTTATTAAACTACTCCATTCATCCTCTTTTAAATTTTAAAACCGTCACCATACCAAAAATAACAGCGAGATTTACTGGAAAACAACCATAAATGTTTCTGAAGAAGAAGAAAAAAAAAATCAAACGATCATTGACAGGTGATAAACATCATTTAACAGAATCGTTTCTCTTCGTTTATGTAATTACGATTACAGTACTTTTACGAAAACTTTCAAACAGAATAAACCAGTGAATTTTAAAGTGGGAAGAAAAAACAAAACGCTAAAATAGAGCAAAAGCATCAGTCATTTACGTTGTGTTACCATATACAGTAAAAGTTGTTCATAGTATTATTATTAAATTTGAAACTATAAAGACAAAGTGCATTTCTGTTGTCTCTTTGAGTTCTTGTCAAAAAATAGGAGAAGAAACACAACTGGTTGTAAGAGATGTCTTCTCTCTCTCTCTCTCTATCTATCTATCTCTTTTGGTTAATTTTTCACACATGTTGATCAAACAAAAAAAGGAATCAAAGGAAACATCCCAAGAGAGAAAAAAAGGCAGAGAAACAAGAGAACTTAAGATCCAATTTACTTGGTATAAAACGTCAACGTTGGTCCCCCCCACCCCTCTCTCTTATTTCGCAAATGTTGAAAATACAATGCATAAAATACAAATGAAGGAACGATGACGTTAGGATGAAATATAGGAGAAAATTGGGAAGACACAGAAGGGAACCAGACAGGAGGAAGGTGAATGAAATAATGAAGGGGTACTGCTGATTCCTGCCACTCATCAAGATACGTGAAATAAACTTAAAACGCTCTTCACATTTTTCTCCCAACACTAAATTACTTTCAGAGGGTGTTATGAAGAATAATTTTATGAAAAAAGAGAGAGATGTGATGGGGAGAGGGGAACAATTGCAACTTTCCTTTCTAATGTATTTCCCTCTTCCTATCTATAATAACCGTTTGGATACCCCAAATTCATATTATATTCCATAAGGTCTCCATCTCCCCCTCCTCCAATAATCCAAATGTCTTTTCTATACACTGCAAATGACAAGCTATTCCACTTGCACACCAAATTATTATTCCCACTTCAAAATATCTAATTCACAAAACAATAGAAAAAAAAACATCACTACACACGCAGTTGTACACTGGATAATGTATATATATTTCACTTTGTAAAACCAATTTTGCTATAAATGTAAACTTTCTTTTTCAAATGTGTAACTGTGACAATAAAAGCTTTCAGCATATATTTTCTTTTATTCAATTCAAAATGTCAGCAAATAAAAATGTGTAATAATGTTAAATAATAGAAATAAGTAGTTTGTGCAAAAACTTAAAAGTGACCCATTTGTTTGATAAGGATTGCTTAATCCTTGATAAGAAGATGAATTCCATCATCAGCAGCCATCATTACCATAAACACATTAGTTGTCAAAATATTATTCAGTCTTAGATTTAGGCCTCAAGGGCCAATGCGGATTTTGCAAAAGTCCAGTTAAACATATGAGTCTTACTCATCCTTACATTCCCATTAGCCTATTCCCCAGATACACCCAGTTTACGTAAGCATTCTAACATATTACTCATAGAATGTATTGTATACTACACATTAATAGAATGTATATTTACTTATGGGTATTACCCATATTGTTTCCAAAAAAAAAACACTTTTCTACAAATAACCTTTATTTTCAACCCAATTTTCTATATTACACACTTCCCATACCATAAGCTATAAGCTATTCAGCAGATAAAATCCATAGATTATTATTATTATTGTATATATAGTTTTAAATGACATTTTTCCATGCCCCCAATAATATAACACCACGAAACGGTCCCCTTGTTTTTTATTAAGATAATATAAACCCTGTGTGAAATATCCATAGAACATGCTTCTTCTGTTGGTGAAGCTCAAAAGTGAAAACATTGTGTGAATACACCGATGATGACACTAGCAGCTGTCCAAATTCAAATGTCATTTAAATGGATGCTGGGGTGTAGGAGACTAAAAATATAAAAATATGCCTTTTCTGAAAATAAAATTGCCTCAAATGAAAGGAGGAGGAGGACGTTGAAAAATAACAAGAACATCCAGAGAGAGAGAGAGAGAGAGAGAGAGAGAGAGAGAGAGAGAGAGAGAGAGAGAGAGAGAGAGAGAGAGAGAGAGAGAGAGCGCGAGAGAGAGAGCGCGAGAGAGAGAGAGAGAGAGAGAGAGACTACTACAGTTATTACTTATTATTGTTGTGTAACACATCATCGACGAGAGTCAACGGGTCAACACAGGTCATCGAATATTGGAAAAGAAAGACATCAAACAAATATTTTCCGAATGAAGTCACACCAACTTCGAATAAAATCAATTCTGTCATTTTTTACTCATATTAGGTTCAGCGAAACACAAAAATATTTATTGTAAATGTAAATAAGAACAAAGCGTATGTCATTTGTTACGTTGTATTCCAAATTAAGCTGTTCTTTACAAGAAGAATTTACTGGTTCGTTTTAAAGCTATAAAAGTAAAGATAATGTAAAACTAAAACTATGAAAATGCAAATAAATTTTAACCAAAAAAAAATAAAACACAAATTTTACAAACCTGATATATTTCTATATAAACAAGTGGTTTAAAAAACAAACTACATTTCAAACGCCCTCAAAATTTCCATCTCAAATTCTAATCCAAAAGTACAGTAGGCCTATAGAATCTAAACCTCGTAAAACCTTTTGCTCTTACGAAAATGACCTGTAAGTTTCAATTTTCTGCAAACTAATGTAATTTTATTAAATACTATTTTCATTAAGACCATCAATACATGTCATAAATTGTAACATCGCTTAAATTGCAATGTCATGCTGAGCCACAGTTTTTGAAGAGGGAGTACCAGCTTCCATTTTGATTCGATTCAATTCAATTCGAGTACAGTACCTGTAATCAGCTTGAGAACCATGTGGCAAGGAGGATAATTCCCAATCATAAATGGTTGTCAATGGGGCTGATTATACGGGAAGACTTAGTGTCGATGAATGTCCTCCAACGCAGCCTACACAGGCTGCTCTGCACTCCATGTTAAACATATATTCCCTTCCTTGTTTCGATACTTTGATGATATATCGACATATATCTGTTCCGCTAAATTAGGAGGATTATCAAATGTCGATTGGTTTGTTTAAGTCCCGTATAAACACACATTGCAAAAGGATAATGGATTGAAGTTGAATTAAAAGAACGTGAAACCCTTGAGGGTAAACCAATTAATTTAATAAGGCAAATGAAACTCAAGTGTAAACGATGTAGTGTTAGAAGTTTCGATATAAAAACGGCTTAGAGGAATATCGGCACTATATATCGCAACACGAATAATGACGACACTTTAGTTAAATAAATCTTCTTGTAATGTGAGAACGCATATACATTAGAAGTGGATGGACATACGTCGATACTAAGTAGTCCCGTATAACAAGCCATATTTAGACGAAGTTTAGACATCATCGTCAAATTGAAATCGTCCTAACATAGAACTATTTACAGCAAGCATGTCAAACTCGTAACCCAGAAAGAATATCTTTGCAACCCAGCCCCCTGTCAGATCCAAGATTACTGACATTCAACTTGGGTCAGTTTTGAAAGTAATCACTGCAAACAAGATTTCCATCAAAGTAGGAAAGATTGTAGCAGAGAAGAGATGTCAAGTGTCAGGAAGAAAACATTAATTTTTAGTACTGTCCTTGTCCTTTTTAAACTGTACTTTTCGAATTAAACCTACGTTTCTCTAAAAAATTGAAGTTTTTGTTTTTTTGCGGCCCAAACAAACTTCGACCTTGTTTATTTGGCCGGTGTTAGCCTTTGAGTTTGACATGCTTGACTTACAGGAAGAAAATTACATAGTCTAAATATACACTTAGAATGATAGTCCAGTAATATGCATCTATCTGTTCTAACTCTTAATTCTGTAATTTGTTTTGTAAAACCATTTCTACTCATACAGAGATTTCTATTTAGAATGATGCCATCTTAACAAATAACCTGTTCTCTGTCTGCAGTTCGCAAACGGTTCAAGAATAGCAAAGGCTTTTGACAAATAAATATGAAAAACCAGATGCACCAAATGAATGAACAATTTAGACTTTTGTTTAAATGATACTTAACTAAAAATATTGGAATCAAGGTTTTTTTAAATTTAAAGAGAAATAAGACCCTACATTTTACATTTCTACCACATGCAATTGTATTTGTACATATAAAGAAGAAGGAGAATAAAAAAAAAGGAATCTTAACATTGTTCAAAAAGCCATAAGAGTTTTTTTTTCCTTCTTTTTTATTTTAATAAAATGTTCGAATAAATATTTATATGTTGTTCGTAACATGCAGTTTGCATTCATGTGTACAGTATTTAGATGTGAATTGTCTTCTATAAAACAAAAAAAAACATGTCTTTGCATAGATAATAATGTTTCTTTTTGAATCTACCACAAACACATCATCATGTATGAGGTTTTATCCTATTTTATTACAGTTTCATAAAAATGCCACAATGCTACTGTGTATATCTCTTTACTTGAGTTATTTTTCTTTAAAAAAAGAACTTTCTTTGTACGGAATCGTATGTAGTAAAGCCTATATGGATTGGAGAAAAAAGCTAGAAACATATAAACTATGAAAAGAAAAAGTAGTAGTCTTTGGGTTTCTACGTGCTCAACACGTAGAATTCCCATATTAAATATTTTTTTTTAAAAAAATATCAACGGTTGTATTATTATTATATTACTCAGTTTATATATTCATTCAACGTCAAACGACTTGATTCATTTTTCATTTCTGAAACATATAACTGACATCAGTGGAAAGAAATATTCAAATTTGTACTTAAACCTCCCCTTCCTCGAATAAAAAATAACATTTCTAACCTAAGAATCCAAAACATTTATCCATCTGATTCGTTATTTTAATATTGTAACAACTAATATTTGATTCAACTATTGGAAATTTTCAATTTAAATGTATTTTTTTTTTATTTCAGTGTAAATTAATCAATTTACAGAAGAACCTCGGTAATCCGAATTTCCGGGTAATCTGAACCAAACTGTATCATAATTTAAATGTTTTTTTTACTCGCTTTTATATTTAACTTCATAATTTGTTTGTTTGTCTACCGCCAGCTTCTGAAATATTTGAAAATATAATTTACACTGCAAGGAATTGAAACCATTGACCAAGTTGACCAATATTTCCATTGGCTGAGACACTAACCACTACACCAACAAGACAAGAACACGTTTTAATTTACTTTTAAACCGTTTTTATAAAAGCGAGTATCACAAAAACATGTTTTTTTGTTTAATTTTCTTGTTTTACTTCATTAGTGTTTTTACTCTTAATTTCCCGATAGTGAATTAGAGAATTAAAAGTAAGAAAACGGCGACTTTCCGGATTATCCGGACATACGGTACTTCGAACCAAGTCCGGTCTGATTTAGTCCAGATAATCTAGATTCTACTGTATCTGTATAATATAAATACGTGTATATTATAATATATTTATATTATAGAAATACAGTAGAATCTATAACACTGGTCAACACTATTTTTGCTGACTTATATCCGAGACTTGTTTCTGACTAATTTTGGGGTTCTGAACTCAGATATCACATTGGTTTTTGCCCATCACGTCAAGTTTTTACACTATGCCATACCTCCATTTGGATCAATCTCCATATAAAAGTACACGATTACAATGTTTTTCGTGGTGATGGCACATTTTCCATCATGGATAAGTTTTTGTATGTAGGCCCTTTTTGGAGTGTTTAAATTCAGTTTTTTAACACTCCACCAGTAGTCTGCCATCATGTTGGTATCCCACCTTCCTTGGTATCGCTCCTCCATAGCTTTTATATCATAATGGGACCTTTTGCCTTGCTCATCACTTATATAACCTAGATTTTCAGGAAATGTATCAAGATGACTGTTGAGAAAATGAACCTATATTTTCATGTTGCAACCTATGCTTCAACTCAGGGCTTGCACACTTTACGTGGAGTCCAAGACTTGTCCTGGTCTCCAAGTCTCACTTGAAAGTAAACCACCTGCATCTTCTTCACAAAATTGCTAAAACTCATCCTTTGACTGGGTACAATGAAGCTTCCACATACATAACAAAATGTATCTAGACTATTCAAACACTTTCTTCTAGCAGCAGCCATTGCCTAAGTTACAATTACAACAGTTGATGAACAAAAACCTGAAAAATAAAACATGCCATAGAACAAAAACGGGACGTGCTATGTAAAAACTGATTTTATTTTTGAAATCAGCACCCCAAAATTACTTAAACACAAGTGTCAGATCTTAGTCAGCAGAAAAAAAGTGAAAAATTGTTGATCAGTGTAATATACAATTTTTACTCATCAGCAACAAACGCCATCAGCCATTATAGATCATAATTTCATCAATAAATACCGAGTAACAATACTTGACTGCCATTTGTATCGTACAAAATACGTCATATATTCACATCAAAATCATAAATTATTCAAAAGGTGACAACGAAGATTGACCGACCAAACTTACCATAATTAGACAATTTTGGGGGGGGGATTCATGTCGTGTGTTTATAGTCGGCAATATACCTCGATAATATGTAAAATTTGAATTGAAATCTAAGAGAATGTCATCTAAAAAGAAGACCATAAACGCGTTCATAAGTTATCAGAAATCGATATCGAACAAACTAATATGATAACTTCAATTCGACATTTTTTATCGATTTTTTTAGCAAGACACAAATAAACAATTTGAAATTATTACTGCATTTTTGACCATAGAAAATAATAACTCGCAAATCTTATTAACCTTTGCTCCCAATTGTAAACCGATGTCAGAAATCTTAATTCCACACATCACCTTTTGTAAATATATACCTAATGTAATCTTGAGCAATGTCTTGTTTTTCTTATTTGTTCAACAGAAACAGATCAATCTAATAAAAATTCAGCTAGCAATAATTCAAAGAAGAAGAAAACAAAAAAAAAAACGAAACTTCAAATCGTAATTAGTGTAAGAAGCTTAAAATATTAATAAACATCAAAAACAAAAGATAAAATAAGAACAATAAAGAAAAACTCTCTCATTATAGAAATATCTTACTATTCGTTTGAAGAGAGACAACCAAACAACAATAAGAAACAAATTACTACTTACATTTGAATGGCCCCAACAACGCCAACCAAATATTGCACCCAATCATACCTTTTAGGTTAAAAAAAACCCTAAATTTCTTACCTGAAAAAAGAGAGAAAAATGTTACACTTTATACCGAATGCCAACAAAAAAAAATAGCCAAACATAGCAACAAAAACAAGAAAACAAATTACAACAACAAAGGAGGATTTAATTTATTGTTAGCAAGATAACTTTATTTGCTAATAAATGACATTGGCCTTGCCTATTGTCTATGGTAACGACATTCCTAAGAAGTGCAATTTGCACCAGAAAATGATAAGAGAGAACGGTTGAGAGATGGGAAAAACTGTTACACGCTCCTTTAAATGAGATAAAACAATATAAATAAAGCAATGTAGTACTTGCTTATACTCTGGGTTTCTCTTTATTTTTCCTTTCTTAAACAACACAATGTAATTTCTCTCTCTCTCTCTCTCTCTCTCTCTCTCTCTCTCTCTCATATATATATATACACATTCTCCTCATTACAACAGAATGAGTGAATGTGTTTTTTTTATCACTTTCACACCGGTGAATGGTTTAGATGAAGAAAATTCCCATTGGAACCATAACATACTATTTGGTGCAATTAACCCCTTTCGTTTAGATATTTCTGCATCCGTGAGCCACAAAGTGGACACCCCATTTTTTTCTTCTTCTTTTCTGCTCTTTCTCACCTAATCAAAACAAGCAACATCATTATCGCAGAAAACAGTTTTTTATTTTCATCTTTTTTCAAATTAAACCTCCATGATTTTCTTTTGTTCTTAATTACATTTTTTTATATAATTAAATATCTTATCTTGCCTTTCAGTCAACTATCAGATAATATAGATACTTGTTTTTGTGTGTTTTGTTATTGTTGTTGTTGTGTAAACTTGTAAGCCTTACAATAATACATTATTAGCTTTATATCACTTTTAAGGTGATGTTGCCATTTCAACAGAATGTTGTGCGTGTGTGTATATCAATGTGGCAGAAACACACAAAAAGTACAATCTCCATGGACACAGCCGGAAGTAGTTGAAATCAGAAGAGTGGCGGCCAGTTAAGAAGAACATCAAATGCACTCGATCTCAATAAAAGAAAACGCTTTCTTTTTTCTTTTTTTTTTTTTTTGCTTTGGCATCAAAACCAATTCTTGTAACGGTAACTACGGAGAGATAGAGAGACACTTAGGGTCTTCACCTGAATGATTGATTACTCTATGAAGGTCATACAAAAAAAAACGGAAAGAAAAAAAAATTTCTTCATCCTCTCCTTTCCTTCCCCATTGTTTGGGTGCAATTGAGAACGAGGCCTATTTTGTTGCATTGTTAGAAGCATTGTACCAATAAGAGAACGTCAGCTACTTCTTCTATAACATCTGCACTTACAGTAAACATGCAACCATTTATGACATTTTAACCAAATATTTAATTGCAATCACTTCCGACCAATCATATGTTAATCTTATACCTTGTACACACATGAGTTAAATGAATTCAAATTAAATGTTTAGTTGAATTATACGGAATCCAGTTAAGGACATGAACACCAAATAAAAATTGACTTTATTATTAATATTTTAAATTGAAATATTAAATCAATATTTTGTCAATAGTTTCTATATTTATATTTAAGTATTAACTCAATATTTTCAGATTATTAACTGGATAAATTGAATTCGACATATTGTTTGTTTGTCCTTTACAGGGCTCTGTAGAACACGTTTATTATTTAAATGCATTTAAATTATCAGGTGTGTACTAGGTATTAGTAAGCCTGTTACAGAAATGACTAGAGTCGATTTTAAATAAACTGACATTTTCAAATGCTTCCTGAACATTACAATGTAGTGCACTTTCTAGAATGCATCCTTTCTTTCAGTTAGACCCTGAATTGTCCCTCAAGTTTCAGTTGCTTATAGGAGTACTAGTAGTAATATTAGTAGTAGTTCAGGAATTAAACCATTAAGAGTTCAAGTAAAACTTCAGGGTTATCCTTAAACTTCAACTTGAGGAATGTTTTCTAGTTTCTTGAATTTCAACATAACCTGAAGAACTCCTTTAACCATTTTTCAAGTAGTACTTCAAGTAGCAAAATTCCTTACTGAATTAGGGACTTGTACATATATTTCATTGTATGTTCAAGTCCATCTTAAGTACACAAAAGAGATGAGCCTTTTTCTTTCTTTGTCTTTCATTTTCAACAACCTTTATCCAATTGCCATTTTTTTATCAAAAAAAAAAAAAGGAAATGAAAAGAGAACAGGAAAACGGAAGATAAAAAATCTTTCTCCGAGCTTCTTATTATCTTTAACGAGAAACACTGCAGGTTATACAGTAATTACAAGAATACTCTGGGATTTGAAAGACATAGGAGATAGAAGAAACGAGTATGATGATATGATGACTCTGGACATAAGACAGAAAGACGTGATGGTGGTCACTCACTGTTAACATGTTAAAAGATATCTATAATGTACTCTACAATACCTATTGAGCTCTGTCCTTAGGCTTCCATAAGTCTAATCTCTGCATCTTCCACGCATGATATAAAGCTGTAGATTTTTTTCGTCGGCCACTTTTGGTCAACTTCTTTCTTTCTTCTTTTTCTTGCAAACAAGGAACAACCCTCCAACCCAGTTAGATAAAAATATAACCATGTTCTTGATTGGAAGACTGGCTAATAATATATAAGCAATTGCTTTTGGGCCGTCTGTTTTTTTTTCCATTCTGCAGAATATAACATCTATATTTATATATACGCACATCTATAGTAACCTATACAGATAGTCATGTAAGGGGTCTGCAGGCAAAAAGATGAAGCGAAATAGGGCAAAACGAGTCTCTAAGGAAACATTTTCAGTATCTTGTCGTTTATAGTTAAATAGAAAGGCCAATTTGACGACATAAAGGTGGATTCACACTTTACAACACACGATATGAAATGATACTAAAAATTACTTTTTATATTTTACACTGAGAGAAAATGTTGTTTGTGTTGGATATAATTGTACTTAAATCGCACCAACAAGTAATTTTACATTAGCAAACAGCAAATATGAATCAACCTTTATTCATAAGATTTACATGAAACCAATTACTCTTGGCACACAGTGAAAATTAACATTTTTAGAACTAATTCTAAGTTTGACAATTATTCTAGAATTATTTTCATTAAAAATATTTAAATAACTAGTGGCGTAACCCGTCATAAATGACGGGAGCAAAATTCACAGGCAATTGTGCACATGCGCGTCGTTTTTTCCTTTTTCTACTCCTTTCATTTCAATTTCAGTCACCCCTCCCACTTTTTCCCCCTCCACGTTTCTCTCTCTCCCCCTTCTACACTTTCCAACCTTTTTCCCTCTTCAATTTAATATCATGGGGTTCTTGGATGGGAAGGGTGCAACATATAGTTGACCTTGAGAAACAAAAGCGTTTCATTTATTCAAGGTTTTTGTACAGTGTTATCTCCACACACACACACACACAGAGACCTGACTTAATATTATATATAATAAAATTCTGAAGCAAAAAAAATCTAAAAAAAATCCGATTTTGTACGTTTTTTAAGATCACTCATAAATAAAAAAATGATTTTCAAAGTCGTCTTAAAATGTACATTCTTATAAAAAATTCTTTTAGCATTTGTAATGTACAGGTTAATATTTTTAATCCATATTTTTCGAAGAATTTATAAAAAGAAATAAAGAGAAACCTTAAGGCTAAACCAGTTCGAAAAATCACCAGAATGATGAAAATGAATTTATTTCTTCATTCGTTTTGATAGCCATCTTTACTAATGAGTAGTGAGAGAGTGGACAGAACGAGTCAAGAACAACAATGCCTGACCAGATCTTTGAGGACCTTTACAAGGAAGAGGAAAAACAAACTTCCAAAAGAGAAGATATGACTAACCAATATGCCTTTCTCTCTTTCAATGTATCATCATCATCATCATCATCATCACCACCTTCCTCCTCTTCATACATCGAAATTCTAAACTCAAACTAGAACTCATAATACACACAAACATAGAGCAACTGGCTCCTCAATGACTTCAATCACTAATTCCATTTCCAAGAGAAAAAACTCCATTAGCAACTATGGCTTAAACACAAGGTCCAAAAAGAGAGGGAAAGTCAGTGAGAGAGAGAGAGAGAGAGAGAGAGCAATTGCTTCTTTTTATATAGGTTTATATTTACTAGGGATTAAAATGCAGGAAAAATGCTTAAGGGCAATACAGAAACAGGATAGAAAGAGAGAGCACCTCCATCTAATTCAGCCGCAAATCACATTGGATACTTGGACGTTATACAACACTATGTGTACCATGTTGTTTAACATTAAGAAGAAGTAAAGAAAAAATGAGGAAAGAGACTTCTTCATTCTTACAGCAAATAGAGACTTATTTATTTTGGAATTCGTACCATGTAACAACAAGAGAGAGATATATATATATAAGTTAGAAAAAGTCAATGGCATTCTTTTGTCATTCACAACAAAATCCACATACAAGATCAGAAAGTTTGAAAAAAAAATCTATCAATCAATCGATTGATCTATCGATTGTATTGTTCAGATAAGAATAGTT
Source organism: Brachycybe producta (assembly GCA_036925085.1). Taxonomy (NCBI): domain Eukaryota; kingdom Metazoa; phylum Arthropoda; class Diplopoda; order Playtdesmida; family Andrognathidae; genus Brachycybe; species Brachycybe producta. The sequence continues at coordinate 6,473,847 of JAUPFP010000008.1, read as the reverse complement.
AAGATAAAATACGTCCTAAGTCATGAAAATCCTTCAAACACGCACAAATTGCACATTGCAGGTAGAAATTATATTTATGTCTAGCAAATAAAACAAAAAAAATAATAAATTTTTCCTGTTTATAAAACGCCATCACAAACAAAAAAAAAACAATGACATTTTTTTTTTTGAAAAGTAAGAAAACTCAAAAGCAATAAACTAAAGATGTTGTTGAATATTAAATAGAAAAACTCATAATAATAATAATACTACTACTAGTGACAATGATAAGAGAAGCAGTTAGTATGCAAAACCATTAGTCATTGTTACATTTCGAAAACAAATCAAAACACAAAAAGCTCCTAGTGTTCAATTAGAAAAGAGAAAACAAAATTATCTTCCATCCGTCCTCCTCCTCCTCCTCCTCCTTATTCTTATTATTCAAAAAAAGACCCCTCAATCTCACTATATACATGTATATGGTACTGTCAACCTGCGGAATTAGGCAATCTGCAAAACAACCAACTTACTAGTGAATCTGCAAAATTCAACACCTAAAAATGTATTGAATTTTGCAGATTCACTAGCAGTTTCGTGGTTTTGCGGATTGGCTAGGCAATCTGCAGATTGACTGATTCTGCAGATTGACAGTGACATATATATATATATATATATACAAGTGATACATATACAATCGATTCAGTTTCAGAAGACATTAATCATTTTTTGCTATCCAAATTCTCCACTTAACATAACATCATTGCCACCATTATAAGCATACCATATTATTATCACCATCTGTCACACGATTTCCGATATAACTTATTACTAAGAGAATAATTACGACTAGAAAAAAATAAAAACGAGCAAAAGAAAGAAAGAAATAAAAAAATAGATGAAATTCGTTCATTTCCCAAATTCACTTGTCACTTTTATTGCATTTGACATAATGCACAATGAATAAAACAATCAAAACTAACTTCCTTTTGACAGACAAAGTTCAAAGTTTAAACACTACTAGTGGGGGGTGGGGGAGAGGGAAAGAATACAGTGACAAAGCTAATATAAAAGCTGACACAAACAAATGTCACTGTTGAGACACAAAAGAAACAAAAGGGAATTTTCCCTGTGACAAGTGACATGTTCCTATGTTTTATCTACAGTGTGTTCTATCTGAAGTGATAATGACGGTTGGATGTTGAGGCTAAGCTGCTAACAAACCCTATAGGTAATGTGGTTGGAGTATGATAATTTGGTCCCTGGCACGTTAGACCATCATCAGTTCCCTCCACTTCATGAAGAGGGAAACCACACTTATTATCTGTGGCACACTGGCTACTCTAATGTAATCCACTACTAAGAGCTAGCCTTCATCTCCGACCCTCGTCATCGTTTGAGCTGGAATCGTTTAAGATCAGGTACATATAAAAAAAATCAAACGCCATCTAATTAATTTCAGAATCCGACTGTTTGTTTTTTCTTATTAAAAAAAAATTTGTTATGAGGCTTGTTTTTTCTGCATTTTTCGTCGAACCACTATGACGGGTCGTTCATGTCAAAATATCCCAATTATGGATATACATAATTCCAATATTTTCCGCTATTCAAATATGCATGATTTAATTATGAATATTCGTAATTAAATTGCAGATATTCATAACTAAATTGTGGGATATCCATAACAGAGTTGTGGATATTTGTAATTTAATTATGAATAGACAAATTCGGCAATTTCTCCATGAACGACCCTCCATAGTGGTCACAAATGGTTCGACCACAAGTGCAGAAAGGATAATAACACACCTATGGTAGCGCAAATGATACAATTGTGTAAATTAACAAATATTAATAAGCATTTTTTAAAAAAAAAACTACATGTTTTCATTTTTTTTCTCTCTCAATTTTCCAATTATTTTTTTTCCTTTTGTTTTTCAAAAAATCATCTTCCTTAAATTCTATTTGTTTTAAGATAAAACTACCAAATTCAATGAATGAATGCCTTTCATACGCAGATACTAAAAAACAAACAAAAAGAGACAACTAACGAGAATAACAAAAATTCCAGAATTCAAACAACATTTTTGCAATTTTCTATACAAAACAAAGAACAAAAATTTACATTTTTATTATTTGAATAAGAAGAAGATGAAGAATAAAAAAAACTCATCCATCTTTCTCACAGAAGATGTTAATCTACATTTGTATGGGTTTGAATCCCCTCTAACTCCGCTTCCCAAGAATATAAAAAAAACAGGAATAAATGTATGCATTTCTGATTCATTAGGACACTTAAAAGTTTCCCTTATAAATTCAGTTTGAAAGAATTGGGTTGGTGAGGGGGAGAGAGAGAGAGAGAGAGAGAGAGAGAAAGAGAGAGAGAGAGAGAGAGAGAGAGCGAGAGAGAGAAAAAGAGAGAGAGAAACAGAGAGAAAGAGAGCGAGAGAGAGAGAGAGAGAAAGAGAAACTGTGGCTTCAAGGCATGATCCTATTTAATCTCATTATATATTATATCCTCAATTTCCTCCCTCCATCTTTTTCTATCCCATAAAAAGTATCCTGGTTCCTCCTCCTCCTCCTCTTCCTATTGCAAATGGCGTTTGTCCAGTTTTCACACACAAACTCCGAACATAAAGACTAGAGACAATAGAAGCCATTGTGTGAATGGAAATGAGGGTATAGGAGGTTTTTAAACCCATATGCCTACCCACTATGTATGAGCTCGTATATGACTAAACACATAAATCTCATTCTTTTTCTCCTAGGTCTTCAGTATTGTTTTTTAGTAAACAAGAAGAGATTGTATTTCTACAAAATTATATATGAAGATTTAAGACACATATCCCCTAAATTAAAAATTAAAATATGAGCTCCACACACAGTTTTATAGGGAAAAAGAGACTAAAACTTTCAAAGTTTTTCATTGTCAAAACGGTGAAATTAATGTACCCACTATGTTTGTTTTTATTTGTTGTAAATTAAGACCGTTTTAATTAAGCTTTACTCTTTTTCTGACCGGCGTTGAATATTTGTATCTGAAATTATTATATAGTTAAAACACACTTATCATATCATACAGTTGCCTCACCGCAAGATAAAGCTTGTGACGTCAGATGTGTTTGAAAACAAACTTAGAATTATGCCATTTAAGTCTTGATTGAAAAGAAATAATATCAAATTTTATCAACAATTTAAACAAAAGGTTTTTTGCTATTTTTTTATCTCTTTTCTATCAGACAAAATGACAAAATGTTGTGTCAACACCTATGACGTCACAAGTTTCATCTTACGGTGAGGCAACTATACTATAAAAAAGAAATTATGAAAATTTTAAAATTATATTAAAAATTTTGTTTTTCACTTTTTTAGAAATTCTAATTTACATAAAAGAAAATAAATGATTCAGTTTGGAGTTTGTTCAATTTAGCGCTTAATCAGCGCCACCCTCTCATTGTGTGTGTGTGTGTGTGTGTGTGTGTGTGTGTGTGTGTGTGTGTGTGTGTATTTGTGACTGTGTCTTTAGTCTTTCGCTAAGCTTGTGACTTTGAACTTCAACTTCCAAAGAAAAGAAAATGTTCAATGATGCTCAATGAAACAGTTTTTAAAATTTAGAATCCTGTTTTGAGAGTTCAAGGTGAAGTTCAAGTGATACATTTCCTTCTTCAGTTTGGTCATAAGTGTGCGTACGTTTGGAAATCATATGTATGTTTGGTCAGCAGAACTCAATGAGGTTTGTGAGCTCATCATGCGTGCTAACAGTGATTGCCTGCCTACAGGGGCTTTGATCTATATCCAAGTTTCCAACAGAAAAAAAATCCCAATAAATGTGAACGATGTAATGAAATGCGAATATTTGTCGACACCCTATTTTTTATGTTCCTACTACAGAGAGAAAGAGAGAGAAAGGGTTATAAAAAGACAATGTCTCATCAGATAGTGTAACCCACTAATACATCTAAGAGCTTTTTTTTTAAAAAAAAAAAAAGAAATTGGTGAACACACAACTTCACTTGGATAAATTAAACTTGGTCAACATTTCTAGAAGAAGTAGAGAAGAAGAAAAAAACACCAAAAGAAAGCATATTAAGAAAGCCATTATTTTCATTTCCGAAACGATCGAATGGAATCTTTATCAATTCTAATTAATTTGAAGCTATAATGACATCTTAATTTTTTTTAGTTTCGAAATTGAAAGCTGATTACAAATATCTATTAATTTGATCATTGTGACCATATTTAAACTAAGGAAACTGAATTCCAACCCTTACGATGTCCATAATCCACCTTTATTAAAAGAGTATTTTTTTCATTTCTATTTAAACTTCTTATGTTTGATTCCATGTAAAATGCACATTAACGTACATGGTAATCTACTTAGGATATACTCCGAGGAACACTCTCTCTCTCTCTCTCTCTTAACAAATATTATCATGGACATCATCATAAAAACAATATAGGCCTATTCTTAAAGATATGACACTACTACGACTATAGAATAAGAGCATATATACCCCTCTCTACATTGTATGGTAAATATTATATATATAATAATATAAGCAGACCTAAAAAGATGAGTTAGAACATTTTTCTTTCGACATGAATTTTACATTACGTATAACACATATTTCGTCAAATCGCAAACATTAACCACCCACACTCAGCCTCTTGCATAATAGCTATGTTCATACTATACGGCGACCTCATACACTAGCATTCTAAGTGAATATAAGGTATATACATATATATATAAATATATATATATATATATATATATATATATATATATATATATATATATATATATATATTTATATACAGTTGGTCACAAAGCATAAAAGCTTAGTTGTAACGCTAAAATGACTTATCGGGGCAGAACAGTTGGCCACTTTCCCATCAAAAAAACCGTTATACGAGAACGCAAGATATAGAATCAAAGCACTATCACAAAAACTCAATAAAATCCCCTTTAGGGCCTAACCGACACGACACACACACATATATATATATATATATACACACATAATCATACGACATCATAGGCCCGACAAATTACCACCATGTCATTTTCACAACCATGTTTTAGTGGAACCCGGTAGTTGCTGAGCTTTTTTTTACATATTCCCTCAGACTCCACAATCTTGTGAACCTTTTAGTTGCGATTGGCCTAAGGGGATGGTCCTATTTATATTTCCAACACACACATACACACACAAGTCGGTCATCATGTAATGGATGACAGAAGCAAATGCCTTTATAATTTAGTAGTTACACAAAGTGAAATGATATGTATAGGAATGAGTACTGTCACGCACGCAATTCAAGTTCGGCTATACTGCATATTTATAGTACATATAACTGTACAAACAACTGTACATATAAGTCGAATACGAATTACTTCATCATGCACTTTTTTCCCCCTTTTTTGTAATTCAAAACGGCACAAAGATGGCCGACATTCATTTATTTGTTTGTTGACTGCTTAAAGCAGCAATCACAATGTCAATATTTACAACCACAAACTATTCACTACAAGAAATGAGACAAATGTTGCTAAAGATGTTGTAGAATGTTTTGCAAAAAAAAAAAACGATTCCAATCTATAAGTTATAGTTTTAAGTCATGCGACAAAACTATAACAATGACAATCACAACTTAATGCAAAAATATATATATACATGTATAACAGTGAATCTTGCAGTAAATATAAGCAACTTGAAAATGGCCACTGTAGCTTATGATAATAATAATGACTCATGAGGCTCTTAATAAACAAAAGGTTGAATATCACTTGTAAGAGAATAAAAAGAAGAAATTTCATCTAATTTGGCAAAATTTCATCTAGCCTAAAATTCTACAGCATTCATCCGTTACTTTGTTATTACGCGTATATGAATGTGTGTAGTACATGTATTAACATAGACACACATTAGATTGATAGACGATCGCGTCCATAAAAAAAATAACAAACTTACAGAACAGAAAAAAAAAGAATAGGAAACTCATGTATTGTATATTAATTGTCTTGGTATATCATATATACACACATGTATATAGAAAATATGCCGCACTACTGTGCATTGTAATGTTGGCACGCAAAGAATAAAATATGCACAAGTTGGAAACTGCGAAATGTAATAATAATAATATTCGCACGACTGCGGCGAATTAAAACCAATAAATCAAAACAGCAGCAGAGAAAGAAAAAAAAAAAAAGAACATGTCACTCCTACTAAGGCCGCCCCCCCCCCACACACACACACACACACAGTAAAGGTACGTTTACAACTGACACTTTTTTGCACGCATAATAAAGTTCCAGGACAGATTTTTCGAAAAAAAAAAGCTGAATAAACTTTTCAGAAGACGAACTTTCATTATTTGTATTTTAAAACAAGACAAAAACTCTCAACACATTTCTAGACATTCGAGGAAATTACTTTTATAAATATTTTACTGTCAATCTGCGAAATCAGTCTATCTGCAGATTGCCTAGATGACCATCAAAAAACCAACAAACTGTTAGTTCAAATACATTTTTAGATGTTAATTTGCAGATTCAGTAGCAGGTTGGTTGTTTTGCAGACTGCCTAGGCAATCTGCAGATTGACTGATTCCGCAGATGGACAGCAACACATACAATAAAATACTCCCCAATAAAATTACGGCACACACAATCATTGTCGGATGTAAATTCACCAACTGAAAGCGTAAACGATCGAGTACTTCTTATGTTTGACTAACATAAATATTTTATACTGAAAATGAGTCGCAAAACCCATTTTTAAACTGGTTCTGTGTTCATGAAAAAAGGTGCTTTTAGTTTCTATATTTGTTTTAGTCTTATAATGACATTAAAGGAGTATATTGTTCAATATCTTGTATATACTGTACTTTAAAGATATACAATGTATGGCTATAGATACAGGTTTTATTCATGTAACGAATACGCGGACACGCGCCACTGTTGCCTACTGTTAATTAATTGTTTGTAATCTGGTTAACTTTTAAGTTTAATTTTGTTTCTTGTTTAAGAAAGCCACTACAAGACCAACCAACATCACATCAATACTTTAGTTAGTGGCTTTTTGAAGATGAAAAATACCAAAGAATGTTACTGACAACATTCCGGAAATTGAACCTGAATTTGAAAATCATTTTGAATTCGTTCACATTTTCTCTTTTTTGTTGTTGTTTGATTATTGACATTATATAGAGAGAAAATGTTGGGATGAATTAATTGACTGTTGATTATAGAGAACAAGGTCAGAATAAGTCCAATTTTGTTGACATTATTAATAATGTCCCTAATCGAAACAGGACCCTGACAACCAAAGTCTTTGAACTGGAAAATTACAAATTACTATTGTGCTATTGTGCGTGTCTTTCTTGCTTCAATTCATTCGGAATTTATCTGGACACACCCCACCCCACACAAGAGAAATAGAAATAGAATAAAAGTACAAATACAAATATTTGAAAGAATTTAACACACACTCTGTATATTAGAGAGTAAGGCCTTGTTTCCATTGAGGTGAAAATTTGAACTTTTCCAAAATTTCAACTGATGAAGAATAGAAGACACGTGGCCTTTGTCTATGTTAGCGAATGGGGCGGGGGCCACATTTGTTCTATTTTTCACCAGTTGAAATTTTCAAAAAGTTCAAATTTTCATTCCAATGGAAACAAGGTCTTAGCGAAATTTCGTACAAAATTATTTTATTTACGAAATGATAGATTTTGACGTCACTTCGGCCTCATTTCGTTGTAAAAATAAAAATTTCGTACGAAATTATTCAATAATTTCGTAGAAACGAAATAAACGCGCATGCGCAGACGCGTTGTAACACCGTTTGAGAAACTAGTAAACGATGTCATTTTTCCACCGCTTCGATGGAAAAAAGATGTCGTCGATTCTAAAGGAATAACCACCCATATATGGAAGGTTTCTGATTAAGGTAAGAATAATAAGTGTAGAGAACAATAAAAGTTAACAAATCTACGATTAGCAGAAATTATTTAGTCAAAAATAACCACACAAATCACTGGATATGGACAACGTTTTCGTTTTTTTGTTTGTTTTTTCGGGTTGTTTCGCTAACTGAAAGTACGAAATCGAAACGAAAACACTTAATTTAAATATATAAATTTCGTTAAACTTAATTTCGTACGAAATTTCGCTAACTCTCTACTAAAAGTACGAAAACGAAATCACTTGATTTAAATATATAAATTTCGTTAAACTTAATTTCGCACTTTGCTAACTTTCTACTAAAAGTACGAAAACGAAACGATAACGAAATCACTTAATCACTTAGTTGGTAATATATAATAAAAAGTTAGCGAAATTTCGTACGAAATGAAATTTAACGAAATTTATATATTTATAAATATAAATTTCGTTAAATTTAATTTCGTACGAAATTTCATTAACTCTCTATTATATATTTTCAACTAAATTGACACCTTCAAGTAGTTCCATTTCAACACAACAAGTTTCAATTCTAAGAGTTAAAATATATTACTTATTGACAACTAGGCCCACTTTCTTTGTATAATATGTATAAAGGAGGCGGATATTGTACATGTTTACAAAGTAAACTCAGTAAATAGAAGAAGTTCGGACATTCGAACAACAAAGAAATAAATACGACTCCTACTGAGCTTTTTTTTTACTTTCAATATAAGAAAAAATATCCAAACTGTTGAAATGAAAAACGAAAAATAAATAAGAAAAGCAAGAAAGAGAGAAACAGCCAATCAAATTGAAAAAGGCCAATACCACCACCACCACCACCCTACAGTTTCGATTTCTTTTCATCTTTCTCAAAAATAAGAAAACTAAAAAAAAAGAAGCTTCACAATAATAATGGCAATGTCGTTTTTAGTTTACAACTACAGTATATATACATTAATCTATTTTCGTCAATATCGATCGAAAATATATAAACACAAACAACAACAACAACAACACAATCCTCACCACGACCTCCGAAATCTTCTTTCTCTCTATGGTCCCACAGCCTCCTCTTCCTCCCTATTTCAACCCTCAAATTTAACTGTACAAATGATATTAAATTTATTCCAACCATTGGCTCCAGGTGGAATCTTTAGGGGGAAAAAATTTTCTATTTCTAAATAAACAAAAAATATACCGAATAATGTTGAAAAACAAAACCAACGACGTTCTTTTATTTTTACAAAGTGTGTCACAAAATTTGTCAATTCAGTCAATCATTTCATTATTATTTCTAAAAAAAATTTATTGAATCAATTCAATCAAATTTATTTATAAAATCATTGGACTTAATATCTGATGTTTTCATATTAATCTTTAAGTGCTGTGCTTAGAAAAAAAAGTCATAAAAGAGATTTTTTTTCTCTTCACATAATCACTAAGGCTCGGATTTTTATGCAATGTCAAGCAAATGTTTCTTAATCTGTGGTTCAAGAGCCAATTATGTTTTTTTTGCAACCAAAAACACTGGTAAGAGGCTAGAACTCTATTTGATAATAGTAACCAGACATCTATCCTCTAATAAGCCTTTTTTATTAGAAAAAGCATAATTGCAGTTGCTCTAATGATGATGATTACTTCATAATTAACACTTTGGGCAGCAAACTTAAAAAAAAACATTAGTGCTTGATATTGCATAAATTAATGCGAAAAAAATGTTGACAAAACTTGAAATCAAACTGATTCTCATCGTCAAGATTTCCCTACAATTGCAAATAACTTTATACTGATGAAATCCACACGAATTAAATGATTACTTTTGAAACACCGTGCACACATTAGAGAAGATTGGGACACAACACGCAAATGACCCATTGGACGTCAACAATATATGCCTCCATTTACTTATTTTCTCAGCAATTCATGCCATTCAATATATTCATGATAAATAGATAATCATATAGAAGAAAATGAAACGTAAAACCCGCAAGCCACCATAACCACCACTAACATCAACCTCCACCCCAATCCCAATCATCTATTTGCCGTTGTTAGGAGTGATGTGGAGGAGGAGGAGGAGGTCAGAGAAATAGCTCAACAACAACAACAAACAACCTTTATGCAACAATAACATCACTCAAAATATATAATATGTCTATCCTATGTCTGTGAATAAAATATTTAAAAAGAAAACGGGGTCCTTTATCAAGTAAGGGAAGAAGAAAAAAGAGTATCATCTCTCCTCCTCCTAAAAATACAGACAAAAATTTTATGAATGCATGAATGCTTTTTTTTATACCAGTGAGAAGAGATACAGAAGCAAAAGAAAAGAGAACAGAAGAGGAAGAACTTGAAGAAAGAAAGAAAAAAATCCATATTTGCCCTGAAAAAATAAGTCTTAAGACATACTTGTACATAAGATACATACGTTAGACTTACAACCTGTGGCTGCGTAACACCTGCTCAACTCTCTAGTATCGCCAATGATAACATCATTATTATAGAAATGCCAGCAGGAATACCGATAGAAAATAAAGATACAAAAAGCACCTGCATGCATGCAATATACAGAAAATAGGCTCCTTTCTAGAATACTATTGTCAATATTTACAGCATGTTTAACAAATACTGAAACAATACCCACTTCAAAAAATAAACCTTTTACAAATGCAATACAGTTAACTTTCATAGACATGACACTATTTGTAATCACTACCATTACAAATCCCACAATGCAAAACACATACACTGATTTTCATCTTGAAGCGTTTCTTGTCAATACTTAAGTTTCGATTTGTTTAACAATATGCAAGATGAAAGTTAAAAGTGAATTTTACTATTAAATACGAAGCGCGACAGTCATTGTTGTCAACATTGTTGTACACAATCGTACGACATGGTACATGGAAACCAATCACACACCTCCCTAAAGCAGTTTCCAAATGCAGCCAGCCATTGTGATAAAATTAATCTATATACAGGTCAAATTGGTTCGTTTCTAGATGATAATTCTCAAATATCCCTCTCCTCCATCAATAAATTGATTTCATTAAATATGCATCCAAATACATGCATACATGCAGGTATCAATCAATATCAAAAGTAGAAAAATGGAATTAAGACCCTTTCCCTTTAATTCCTTTTCGTAACCATTTGACCAATTTTGATGGCAGTTGCCCCACTTACTAAACCTGTGCAAATTTAAATGCATGCATCGAAGCAGCATTTGTAAAAATATCATTAAAACTTTATTTCTTGAGAGGCTACACCGCAAAATTACTTTGAAAAACCTCCACAAAGAGCGCTGGCAACGTTTTTCTATTGAACTCAATAAACCCAATGTTAATGAAAAAACGTTAGTTTTCAACATACACAGTCGTGGCGGCAATATGTTTGTTTTTCATATTTAAAGTTGTTGTGAATTTTGATGGTTCAAAGTGCAATGTGCACTTTAAATATATGTTCACCTAGTGATAGAATGGCAAAAAGTGGTGTTTTTCTATTTTTTTAAAAATACGTAAAAATAATGTTAAAAAACCAGAATAAAATCAGCACGTGCACCAAGGTGGTGGCTTCACTGTTGTTTACTTGTGGTTTTTTTTAAATTATTTTTACGTATTTTTGCGTTAAACTCCATTGAGTACGTGCTCGTAAGCAAAAAAAAAACATTCACTAAAATGTGAATGTTTTTTTTGCTTACGAGCACGTACTCAATAGAGTTTAACATTCTATCACTAGATTAACATATATTTAAAGTGCACATTGCACTTTGAACCATCAAAATTGGACAACTTAAATATGAAAAATAAACATATTGCCGTCGGGACTGTGTATTTTAAAAATTAACGTTTTTTCTTTAACATCGGGTATATGGGCTCAATAGAAGAACGATGCTAGCGCTCTTTGTGGACATTTTTTTCAAAGTAAGTAAGATAAGATAGTTTCATCATAGAATTTTAATGATAATTGTAATCTGCCGTTATTGTTTTATAATAGAAACAATAGCAGCAGAGAATAGGAGGAGAATTTGTCTAAGACAGTAATTCGAAACCAATACACATATCCATGTTTGTAGGTGGTTCTTCACTTTGAAATTGACCTAAAAGATCACAACCTTATGAAGTAACTTTCATTTTAAAAATCTAACATTAGATCGGAAACAGACTTGACATTTAATAATTCACATTCTCAAAAGGGGACAGACGTATAATAGAGAGAGAGAGAGAGCATGAAAAAAAAAATAACCAATTTATTTAGAAAACGAAACGTTTTTTTAAAAAAAAAAGCCATTATTTACAACATTAAGGATCAGTTGAAATAAAATATATATTTAGAACAATATTGATTTGCAATTTATAAAAATCACCTACCCACCCACGCACCTGCTTTAAAAAAAAATTCTTTCAAACGGTTTCCCACCCTACGACCCATGATGCCCTCCTCCCTCAAACCATAGACCCCCCCCCTCCCCTCAAACAAAAACAACAAACGTTTTTTTAATAATCCATTTGATCAACAATTATAATCTGTCGTAACCGAAGAGATAGTAATAATAATTTGATAGATTTTGAATAATAAAAAAAAATAATTTAACTAGCTCACTAGTTGAATTTAATAAATTACTATTCAAGCAGCTGTGAAGACCTGTGACAGAGGTACAACAGTAAAAATACATTGAACCAACATACAGAAATCCAAATATATCACTAATTATTGCAGCTGATATAGGAACATAATTATAAAAATGTATAAATTCCGTCAAACAATATATTTATAACAGTTTTTATGCATCAAATCCAGGAATTCAAATGTACAACAAATTAATCCTTTTTACTGGGTTGATTATTTTTAAACATTCGATACAAAATTTTGTTTAAAAACGATTACTTGTCAAGTACAAGTAATCGTTTTTAAGTAAAGAAAGTAAAGAAAAGGACAAAAAAAAGATCCTTTTTCTAAATATATCCCCTGATTCAATTATGCATGTCATATTTAATATTCCATACATATCAGATTATTATCCGTGTTTTTATGTTTCTAAACGGAAAACAATCGAATATATTTCCGATATAATCATAATATGTCATACAAAAAACACATTTTTCTCTCTGTTTGCATGACAACATAAAAATACCCTAAATTGCCTTTATTTGAACACACACATAATATTATTATACTTGTATAATACGAGCCTATTTCCGATATCAACATTAATGCCATAACACAATACAGAGACATAACTTAACATTCAAATTCAATCAATGAAATTCGGCAATAGAAATTCAACTTGAACTTTCTAAGCAGAGTTTCAACACAAAAAATATTTTATTAAGAATACGGCTCGGATTTTTATGCAATATTAAGGAAATGTTTCTCAATTTGTGGCCCAAGTGCCAATTGTGAAATAATCATCATCATCATCATTAGAGAAACTGCAACTATGCTCTTTTTTTCTAATCAAAAAAGCTAGTTAGAGGCTAGATGTCTGGTTGTTATCAATTGTCAACTAGACTTCTAGCATATAAACAGATGTTTTGATTGAGAAAAAAAAAACAATTGTTGGTTGATCTAAACGGGATTGTTACTTCATAATTGACACTTGAGCCACAGATTGAGAAACATTTGCTTAACATTGCATAAAAATTCGTACCTTAATAATCAAATTGGAACGCTGTTTTAAGGGTTCAAGTGCTAATTTTCCTTCTTGTATTTGGACCTTAAAGAGTAAGTTCAAGTAATAATAATACAACCAAAAATAACCGTAACCATAGAACGTGAATGTTGATGGTTAAAGAATGGAGTATTAAAAGCTAACCGAGATGAAATTGTTGAGAGAAGAATGAGGAAGCACAAAGAACGGAAAGGAAAAATCAGTAAAAGTGTTGAATGAGTTAGGGTTAAAGATGCTCACGAAATAAAGAAGACGGTCTTTGAGGAGAGTGAGGAGGAGGGTAGGTAGAGGAGGAGGGTAGAGGTTGAGAAGGTTGTAAAACAAAACGAAACACACCAAAAAATGAGGAAATATATGAGAAAAGGAATGGAGGGAAGCCTCCTCCTCCTCCCTGTATATCTCTGGTGGTGCAAAAGCAGAATAAAGCAATTTCACGGTGTTGCCTTCTGCCTGAAATTTTCTCAGCCAATATAAGACACGACGACAAAGTCGACAAAAAAAAAGGAAAAATAAAAAAAAAGGAAAAACTCAACCATCCAAACAACCGAAAACATCGAATGCAACTAACCTCAAAAATAAGGGCACCCTCATATATATACATACTACACATGTATTAGTATATGGCAATAGGTATCTTAAAAGGTGTCACCTGTGTGTTAAATAGACACACAAGAATATCAAAGTCTTCTTTATCTTAGTTTTTTTGTGTCAATTTCTGAGTTTTTTTTCCCCTTTCTTTCTCATTCAAAGAATTTCACTGCAACTGAACCTAACTTAATTCAATTTTATTACTAGTACAGAACACAAAAGAAAACGTAGACAATTGGTAATTTATGATTTGAATTTTTACAATTGTCTATTGGGTCCTATAGTTTGTGAATCTTATATTCTGTAGCGTTTAAGTGAGAATTGTATATCAACCGAAATTTGTTACAGAATCCTCTATTTTACAACTTCAAATATAAAAAAATACAAAATTTGTTGAAAGGTTAATTTTTGGGTAGGTATTTCCGGTTGTATTAAGTCTATAGTAATATAATTTATATAAAAGCAGAGCTAAAAAAATATTATAATTTTTTTTTAATTTTAAATCATGCTTTAAATACCGATTAGAACAAAACCCCTGAAATTTACATTTAAAATTTAAATACATAATATTTTGCGTACACAACGCAAGTTCGTATAAACATGTCCTGTAATTGTATATTATTAACTTTATAATAACTAATTTAAAATAAAACTAAGTAGACACTTTCAAATTTAACCTTAATTTTGATTGCGCAAGTACATTCATTATGTATTGAATAACATTTTCTAATTATAAATAATGAAATTTCAATTTTTATTTAAGTTTTTTTTTTTTGAAAAAATTCAAAAAAATAGTTTGATTTAAATTTTTGTTTGAATCAATTCAAAAAATATTAAATCAAACTACAATAACTTATTTCTCGGCATAAAAACAACAAAATAATTAATATACAATTATTGTGACGTAGAACAAAAATGATATCCAACACAAATTTACGCTTAAAACAAAAATCTATTTCATGAATTTATTTTATAGTTATTAATATTAAAAAAAATCAAATTAAAATTTGATTGAAATTGAAATCATTAACCATAAATAATAATTAGTGTCCAAAGAGAGAGAAAAAATACTGTTTTCAAATTCCAACACCTGAATCAATTTCCACAATTTGTTTTTAAAAAGAAATTTGTTCATGAATTATAAAATTCACATATTTTATAAAACTTTATAAAAAAAAGGTTGAAAAATCAATGTTTTTTTTACTTACTAAAAACATCAATAACAGGCTATAAATATGATTTTTTAGAAAAACATAAAAGAAGAATCTTTTAATGAAGAGTTTTTTTTTTTCTTCTCTACTTATTCTTCAAATAGCTGAACATTATTAACAGATGAAAAAAAGTACGAGCTAATTAAAATTTAAGACAGATTCCACATTATGATCAACTAAATCTGATAGACAGCATTTTCTTATGATGTAAGACGTTGCAAGGGTTATCCCAACTGATACCAATTAGAACATAAATCGGATCATTTTTCTCATGTGTTTACCATCCCCCCCCCCCTCTCTATATACCACAAAAGCTTATTCAATTTTTTTTTTCATCTTCTTCATCTTCTCTTCCTTTTTTTGTCTGTTTGATTTTTCCTACTTTCATAACTAGTTATGTATATTTTCAATGAGATCTTTTTTTTTTAAAGAGAGTCAATTTGTTTCGCTCCATCGGGTCAGAATAATTATCAGCCTTTGTATGTATAATCGAATCTTAAAAGATAAATTCATAAATGTACAAAAAAAAAGTCAAGTTTGAAAGCACAAATTTAATCGGACGCCTGATGGTAGGCAATCACTGCATACACATCTGGTTTCGACTATATACAACAACAAAAATGGTAAAAACTAGACAGGCATTTAGAAATCGGAAAGAACATAAGTTGGCTCTGCCCGTTTTATGACGACCGGCAACTTCTAATTGGTTGGTTATGTAGTCTGACTTCACATGCTCCGCCCTTTTCAACGTCGAACCACACAACAAACCAATTAGAAGTTGCCGGTCGTCATAAAAAGGGCGGAGCCAACTTATGTTCTTCCCGATTTCTAAATGCCTGTAAAAATTAGAGGTGGGACGAATCCTAAAGTTTCTCGAATCCGAATCCTAAAAGGTTTTCGAATCCCTCGAATCTCACGAATCCTTCATACAAGAATCCTATATTATTCATTAAGAAGATACAAATAAATGAATAATATTAAATATTAAATTATTATTATATATATATAATATCCCAGGTATGTGTGTGTGTGGAGTAACAACTGTACAAAACCATTGAAGCAAATCGGAATTTATATAAATTTGAATAAATGAACCGTTTTTTTTTTCTCAAGGTCAACTATATGTTGAACTCTTCCTTTGGAAAGTGTAGAAGGGGGGGGAAAGAGAAAAGTGGGAGGGGGTGAGGAGAAAAGGTTGGAAAGTGTAAAAAGCGAGATAGAGAAAGAGAAAAGTGGGAGGGGTGAGGGGAAAAGGTTGGAAAGTGTGAGGGGTGAATGAAATTGAAATGAAAGGAGTAAAAAAAGGAAAAAACGTCGCGCATGCGCACAATTGCCTGTGAATTTTGCTCCCGTCATTTATGACGGGTTACCCCACTAGTTAATAATAAAAAACTAGTGTGGCACTCAGTGTCGCCACAAGGTGATCCATTGGTGATCCGGGTAAAACACCGAAATTGAAACAATCGCCGTTTATTTTTTGGTTAGTAAACACTTCTATTGGACATCAATGGAGTTAAAACTAATTTTACCAAAGTTTTTAACATTTTTTAGGTTAGAATTCGAAAGACGAAAAAAGCGCGAAGATTCCAGTTCTCGAATCTCGAATATTTTTCAAGATTCGCGGAATTCGAGGATTCGAATGGCCCATCCCTAGTAAAAAAAAACATATGAAGAGGTCGGAAAATCATGTTACAAAATATGAACAATATTATTTCACAGTAGATTCGAAGTTATGAAAAAAGAAATTTCAGATCATTGATCTAAAATATTTTTCCTATATTTGTCAATAGAAAAATGCGTTCAAAAGTGAACGTTTACCAACAGAAAAAAAATAGAAAGCCTCTTTGTAATAAATCTAGATTTTGTAATCTGGATTCGACGTGAAAAAAACGTCCTCAGGAAAAGTTTTTTTTTCTCTTTTCGCTCGACAACAAATAAGCTGATTATATATACGAAAAGTTAAAGGCAACATTTCTTTTTTTTTCCCTCCTTTTTTAAAGAAGAAGCAAAAAAAATCTAATCTTTGCAACGTAGTTTTCAATATATTAAAATCTCCTTATCAAAATAAACCAACTTTGTTGTGTGTGTTCTCCTTACGTCATAATAATGTTAATACCAGATTAAATTCGTATTTAATTGGAGAATTTAATTTCGATTCGTAAATTCCAAACAAGTTAGAAAATCTGAGTTCCTAATCGAGTGGGTACTAATGAAATATTTCTTCTTCTGATCGAAAAACAAACAGTTATATATTAAAAGCAGAAAAAAAGCATCAAAAAGAAGATGAAGAAGAATCTCGAAACTAAATATAATTAGTCCGAAAAAACCTTTTTCGAAATAGTTCGGTTTCTTTCTGTCTGTCTGTTTGTCTGTGAAGTTGAGTTAGTAAAAATGTTAAGTGATCAAAAAAAGGATTCAACAAAGTAATTAAATTCTTCCGACAGGACATAATAATAAAAACGGAGGATGGCCCTTTCGAAATTCATCAACAAAAATAGCCAAACGGAGAGGTTTCTCAACTCATTTTTCTTTACTAAATAATTTCAATTCAAAGGGCCACTTTTTAGGCTATCTATGAAATAGATTTCAAAACATATAAACATAAAATAATAATGATTGCTTCACAGATTTAGAGATAATTTAGCAATAAAATAGAAAGTTAGAGGGACCGTATTGAAAACTAGAATAACAAACACATTAAACATACCATAATCATAGCTCTACATTTTATAGCAATTTGAAGAAGAAAAAAAAAATGCCATAAAAAGTTTATTTTGAGAAATATCACTATGAAAAGAAATATATACTATCAGTTTATCCTAACAAACAGAAAGCAGAAATCAATATTTATCTTTTTAACATGTCATACATTTATTTTGAAATATATAACAACAACACCATGAAAATATGTTTATTCCATTAGAAAATTTGAGCATTGGTTAGCAGTTTGCACCTGGCGCCAGTCTCTAAAAAGGGCGCCTTCAAATCTTATTTTAATTTTTTTACTTATGGGCTTACCATGGGTTGAGACACTAACCACTACATCAACAAGACGGGATTATATTTAGTTTTGTTTTTACTTTTTAGACCTTTTTTTTTATAAAAGCGAGTTTCACAAAAAACATATTTTTTGTTTAATTTTATTTCCAAGTTTCCTGATTCATAATTAATAATTTTATGTTAATTATAAAAGACAGACAGACGAAAAAAATTGCACTTACAATAAAAAAAAAAACTTCGTTTTGCAAGATGCTAGCTTCACCTCTGAATTCTAGCCTCTAACCAGGTGCTGTGACTAAAAACGCATGTTTGTTTGGTTTCTTAGTTTTTTAAAAAAAAATTGTCACTGGCGCCCAAAACCTAGCTACACCACGGCTAATTTATAAAACTTTCTGACTTTCTTCTGAAAATTATTTTTAAAAAAACGTGGAATAACAAGAAATTCGCATGTTTTGTAATTTTATTTACAATTTTTAGTCATAAAAGAAAGAGGCTCATTAGTTGAGAAACACTCAATTTGATGTATACTCATAAAATGACTGTGAACAAATTGTTGGCCAATTCTCGATCTAAAACCACCTCTTACCGTTCAGGGACTGTTGTTAAGTATTAAAGCAAACACTTTTCTTGAAACCATAAATGCTTGACGACAACTTAAGAAAAACCTAACTGGTCGATTATATTTGATAAGATAGCAAAATACAGCCAAAACAAAAACTATTACATAACAAACTATATTTAAATTTAGAAACTAGATATAACAAAAAATGGAAACCACCATATATTGAGTTCGCACAAACGACAAGAGCCCTTTTTGACCTACTCAACTCGAAACTTTCTAAAGCTGGGCCAACATATATTAAGTTTCTTTCTCTTGAAGTTGATTTTTTTAAAACAGAGGTTAGAAAAAAATAAGTTAACAAACGTACGGAAGCCTGCAAAGAACCTTTTAAGTCTTAAATTCTAGTCTGTTGCAACTAAATATTAAAACTACCAATTGGCCACATTACTGAAGTTTTTTTTAAAAGAAAAGTTGCTAACGGTCTCATTGTCAACGTTGGAAAACAGCTGCATTTAAGCGGTGTGTTGTATTTAGAAAACAATTACATAAACCAAATCATAAAAACTCTTATCCAATGACCTAATGACAATAAAATCGCATATGGGCAACATCACATTGTATTACATTGTCTGTTTCACTGAATTATCCATATAATTTAATTGTATTCACACATGTTAACCATTAACTTACCAGATTTAGCTGACTTCATTGTGTCTAGAATTAAAACTAAGTGACAATGACATTTTATCCTACTAAATTTGCATGCCTATGGAGTGCTTGAATTGCACTTTTGTATACAAGCCTTGCAATACTCTGATGGCACTGTGCTCTATTAGTTAACAATCGCCAATCACGTGACTGTTAGCATAAAGGTACGTTTTGACTAGGTCTCATGAATATAAGACCCATTGCACACACTTGCAGTTCTGCTCAGCACTATAATCACAGAAAAAATCGCAATACTATTAAAAATGAGAACAAAAAAATGCAAAATTGGAAATGTACATCAACAAGTTTCCTTTCTTTGGTGACAATGATGATAATGATACAGAACAGGATCCAAGAATGTAGTTTAGATTAAAAACAAAACTTGCAACGTTCAAAATAGACATACTTTGTACTTCTCACTTCTTTTTTACTATAATTTCGTTTGCCCCGCCTTTTTATTAGCGTCAGACTAAATATCAACCAATTAGAAATTAATGACGCTCATAAAACGGGCGGGGCAAACGAACTTTTAGTGCTGGGCAGTCCTACCTGTATGGCACACAGGCGACTTTTGGAACACTTTTTGACTGTAAAATGAAATCGGGTAGTCGCCAAAACCAACCAAATTTAGTCTTTCCATAAAAAAAAATATCTTACAAACACAGCCTAAACACCACCTTCATTTTGCAGTCGAAAAGTGTTCCGAAAGTCAACTGTGTGTTCCAACCCAAGCTGGAAGCAATGCTTCACAGTCATCTTGAGAAGGTCTTTCCCCCCCCCCCCCCCCCCCCAAACATTGCAGACCATTAGGTAACAATTTGAGTTTAAAAATGTGGCCACTGATAATGTAATACTTTCTTAGTAACCATAGTTTGAGTTTTGCTACAAGTAATTACAATTTACAAATAAAATAACGATATACAATAAATACACAAAGCTTCATACATCCCTTTTATAAATCAATCATCAATTGATATATTTTTTTTAAAAAAATTTCCAGTATGTGAAGAGACTAGAAACGTAGCAACCATGACAATTTTTCGACACTTTTATTTTATTCAGTATTAAACTACGCAAGCGCAATACATTAATCTAAAGAAAAGATAGTGCTAGTGAGACAGATTCAATTTCATTTCTCAACCACTTTAGTCAAATGAAATGAGAGCCACAATTGTGGCTCGCGAGTTCTAAGTCGGCCATCGTCTTCTTCAATTGTGGTCTATCTTAAAGAAAACACGGAGATAGGATTTCCAATAGTGATTCGTGAATTCTATACACCCCAATGCGTTTTTCTCTCTCATTTTTTTTTTATTTTCTTCTCCTTTTTCTTCTGCTTTTTTTTTTCTTCAAAAGACGAAAGTTAATCTCTTCTTTCTGTTATTTTTATCCAAAGATGATGACGATGAAGAACAGGAAGACGAAATACTTTTTTCTTTCTTCCTACTTTTATTTTTTATTTCTGAACGAAAAGTCTCATCTTTCTGGTGTCCTATACATACTCATAGGATTGGGGCTCTTTATAATCATGGGTGACATTATACTGTACTAACTGAATCGAATTTCCGTTCAATATATATATATATAGAGAGAGAGAGATGCCTTTATATACATACAGTGTATATAGGCCTGCTTATATATATAAATATATACGTATATGAAAAAAAAACTTCATTCTAAATGTTCGCATGCGATTTCTACAACTTGGCTTTCTTCTTCTTCTTCTTTTGATTTTCTTTTACATTCATATCAAAAGAACACACATATACATTAAGTCACAATTCTGTCTTTTTTTCATTCATCTTTCTTTTCACTTTAGTTCCCGCTGATTAAGTTCCGTTTGGCATTCATCATTTCTTTTGTTTTCATCAAAATTGTTAAGTAATGAAACAAAAAAATCAAACAAAATAAAATAAACCTCTAAATTACACTCGTATTTTACAAGTAATTCATCAATCAAACAGTGTACCAGAAATATAAAAAAATGAAGACATTTTATGTAGAATTAGCAGTCAGTGTGGAAAACCATCAACTCAAGAAGAATTTGTACAATTCAAATCATTTTTAGGCAATTTGTTGAATAGGCCTACCTAAAACTACAAACCAATCTACGAGGGCCATTCAGAAAGGTTCGCCACATTTTATTATATCATCCAAAAATGAAAAATGGCTGAAATTTGACGTCAGAATACTGTGGAAAGAAAATCTCATTTAACGCGAAATGAAAGGGACCGCAATATCTGTTTCGTGTTAAACGAATTTCCTGTTAAAAGAAAGGATGTGTATGTTTTTCTAAGGTACTGGACCGAAAATATATTTCTTGTTATCCAATTAGTCTTACCCGTTTTCGTCTTAAACGGTTTTTATTGTAGTAATATCCTACATTTGTACGCATTATTTTTACACACTTTACATCTTGTACAATTTTCTGACAACAAGAAACAATAGTCAGTATTCCTTGATGTTAGAGGTGTTTTCGTGTCCGGATGTGGTTAGGACTAGAGGTCTAACTAAGCGTCCACATAGGCACACTTCATTGTACCAAACATACGTTAAGTCTGATGGGATTCGGAAGTCATTGGAGGAGTTTTACCAAACAAATATAGCACTTGTTACGTGTGGTAACAGAAAACTGTACCCAGAACAATATAGAAAAATAGTGAGTACAAGCTGTAAATACGCCGAATTTGCTTCAGCTATTAATCATTTCGGTCACGATAACAAATCTAGGGCAAAACTTTCGAAGTGATCCTCGTACATATTGTTGTTACGGTTTTATTTGTGTTGACTTATTGTCAACAGCATTTTGCATATTGACTGAACTATCATTTTATTTGTTTTGTACCTTAAATATCGAATTGTTTGTTTTACACATTGACTGTTAGTTTCATAAACAGTAATTTATAGGCCTACACCACAATAACAGTCGTCCATTTATAAGGAAATCTCATTGGTGAAGAAGAAACTCTGTGAGGTGTAAAAAAAAGGCTTAAGTTTAGTCCTTACTTTATCTGGTCGAGAATATGAGCTAAACGTTCATTCAATTTAGCTCTTATTCAATATTCAGTGTAATAACAACAACGAGAAAGTTGATCAAACCCAGATTAAAGTGTGAAACAAACAAAAAACTCGCTCAAGCTGTGAGCAATGTAAATGAATGGGGTGTATTTTAAACCGTGGACGTCAATATTTCAAGTTACGAAACATCCAACGCCACCACCATCCTAACAAAAAAAAAGTTGTCGGTTACATAAAAGTTGTCACATTCCCCTTTCTAAACAACAACAACCCCCAAAAAAAAACCCCATCCTTTCATAATATTTATGCATTGTACATATATAGATAAACTATATAGAAAATATAAAACGCCATTAATATTTTTTCTCTTCTCTTTTCTGTTAATACATATCGCCTTCAAAGCTACACGCAATCCGAACTAGACAAGCTGCATAATGATATGCAAATGCACTTTTTCTTACACAAATATGAATTAACATAATCATTATAATGTAAATTAGATCGGTGTGTGTGTATATATATATATATATATATATATATATATATATATATATATATATATATATATATATATATTTATATTATTATGTGAACACAAAAGTAAAATTTTATATCTAACTCCGAACCGGTTGCTGGTTGCGTTATTCTTCTTCTTCCACATAGACCTAGCTAGCTATTCATTATATTATTATAGACATGTAGATAGGTCCAACTTATTAAAGCAATTTTTTTTATTCACACCCACTATTTCTTGCATTCAATGGTTCTCTTTCTTTACCGTAGGCTCCACCCACTTTTTTCGCTTTTGTATTAAAGCTTTTTCATTATTAAAACAACTATTTCGTTTTTATCATAAGCTAGAAACCAATTATTATCAACAAACACCAAACCTACAGTTAAGCTTTTTTTCTAAAAAAAAAAATACAGAAAGACCAACTAAAAAAAATAACAAAATTGTCAATCTAAATTGTAAATGGTAGTCTGAATAAACATAAATTAAATTAAATATAACAACCATAGATGAGAAAAGAGTCCGAAGAAGCCTAATTGATAATCTGGAGGCTAATAATTAATAGGAGCTAATCTGAATGCACCATATATTTATTAATTAACTATTAATACGTTAATTTTTAGTACAACCTGGTTTAAAATTGTCCACCCTTTTTTTCCTATTTAATTACACGGCCGCCATCTTGTTACAGAAACTAACTTTTTTAATAAATTGATAATATATATTGAACGTAAAACCAAATATATTTTAAGGAAAATATTAATTTATTTATAACTCCATTTTCACCGAGTAAAAAATACGTTTTGTCATACGTACTTTTCGCTCGATGCAAACGGGGGTAGTGGTTATTACTGAATTTTGACATAAAACAAAGTCAATTATACATTAAGGTAGCGAAACTCCATGTTAGAGAAAAGCACATTGAATGCGTAAGCTTTAACTGTCTAGCCTCTTCCTTACAAGGTTCTCTTTAGTCTTAAAATTCCTTATTATTCTATTTCTCTTTATAAATAAACCGTAAATCTATTTTATAAGGGCATCAACTGTTTATGCAATTATTAAATGATGAAAACGTAAAGTCTGAAAATGATTCGAGCTCTAAGTAGCAGTTATGCCCTCTATTGACTACACTCAGCTATGGCAATGAATGCTCTCTACAGTACTAAGTTTTGCTACCTCCATGTATCATATACCTCGTTTAAAAAATTAACCTAAAAGGTTGCCACCTACATTATTATGTTACAACTTACAACTCGAGCTTTCCTTATAAACGTATAGTTAGTTAAATTTTAGAAAAAATAAGACTAGTCTCGTCTTTCACTAATTTGTTTTGTTTAGATAAATAAATATTAAATTATTTAGCTAATTGTTTGTTAGTTAAATTGACTAATTTCCATACCAGTGAATATTAAGGTGGGCATAGCCCCCAATAATGCACTTGATTATCATACTTGACATATATTTTTCATTATGTCAGCAAAATTCATACATTCAAATGATAAACGTGTGATTGTAATAACATGAAAATAGTAACAGTGCAAGTTGCAAGACATTTATAGCAAAAATGTGTTTCATTTTGCTGTTAAATATTATAAAATATATATGGTAGTCAGTTGGATTTCTGCTTTATGTTAAATTGTAAACCACAACAAGCGTTTATTACCATGAATTATTAATTAATTTTAATCAGTTCCATCTTTTTTTGCGTACACACTATAATATGTTCACAAATATTTAAAACAATACTTCAGCGCCACCTATATTTTTTTTTCTCAGTATTTTTGACAGTTCATATAATTGGTACAAATGCAAAATATTCCTACAGAAATATCTATGATTAATTAATTGTACAGCAAGTTTTTCAAACCTGTATATATTGTGAATTATTCTTTGTTGTACAAAATTTTCCATATTATTTTTTCCAAATTTACAAATATTTTACAAACATAAGTTTCTATTTTTGTTCAATTTTAACAAATTACTTTACAATTCTGTAAAATTCACACTAATTAATGTAATCTGAATCTTTTACTTGCAACAAAAGTGGAATTGTGGGATTAAACAGAATGAAACAAAAAGGCAGAAGAAAATCTGTCAACTAATTGCGTCTCCTACCTGTTTGTCCTATCCGAAGAACAAGGACGATTATTAGTCCCGCTAGGAACGTCCAACTCGCGGTCACTGAGAATTGCATGCTACCGGTCTAGTTAACGAATAACTAGATAAACACCATGGAATTTGAAGTAACCACAAAAAATACAAGCTTTTTTTTTCAGAAATATAAAAGAGAAAAAAAGAAGAAAAACCAAAAAATCACAGAACTTTATATTTGAAATCAACTTCAGAACTATTTTAATTGAACCAAACTCCTCGATCGACGTCAAACTTCCAAGTAAATTTCAAAAACAGAACACTTAATATTTGTATTTTAATCTTGAAACAAAAGGGCAAAGGATAAAAAGTGTCCTTTTTTTTCTTATTTGTGGCCAATGATAATCACAGAAAACGACCACCGAAGAAGAAGAAACTGTTGAGAATATCCAAGACGATGGTATTAACATCAGCGAGGAAGAAGAAGAGGACACACATGATGATTATGACGATAATAACAACAACCACCGAAGAAAAAAAAGAGACAAGGTCGGAGGGAGGTCTGATTGATTAGTCGGACTTCAAAATCGGACTTTAGAATAAATAGAAGAAAAAACAGCGACCATAATAATAATCATTCAAAGATTGAAAAGAGAACATCGTCGTCATCTTCATAATCATAATCAGGACAAGAAACCAATGAAAAAAGATGAGGAGGATATGATGGGCCAAGGGGCCAAAAATTGGGTGCCACCGCCGTTGGAAAAAAGACCTTGGATTGTTGTTGATATTTCCGGCAAGAAAACATCCAAATTGAGCTCAAGAAAATTCCATTATGTGTTTGCGGAATAGACACCGCTGCAGAGAACATGGTAATAATACACGAAGATAAAGGGATTTTTTTTCCTGGAGGAGGAGAAGGAGGTGGAAGAGGAAAAGGAGGAAAAGTAGGGAAATATGAATTTAGGTTATAACTTGAAAAAAGAGTTAAAAAAAAGAGGATGTCTGTATGTGGAGATGTTTTGTTTGTGTGTTTTCTCTAATAACAGGATTTAAAGAGCTCCACAACAACACTCCACAAAATTGACAAACGACACCAAACTCTGGACTGTGTGATCCACCAAAAAAAAACCTCGGTGTTCCTTTAGAACTACAGTCAGTGAAGTGTAATCACGTGGGACCCTCCATAGACATTTAAGAAATGGTTATTCTGCTGCAAAAAAAAATTCCTAAGTAGAGAACTATGGAATATACTACAAAAGGAGGCTGGATGCTGCAGTGGAGATACAAATGACAGTTGAGAAAAAGATCGAAACTGCGGCAGCGGCCTTGTTTTGCTTTTTTTTTTCTTTCTACAGCTTACTACTACTGCTGCTGCTGTTCGACCATCCGTTCGTCCGCCGCTCTATTCGGTTCTATTGCCTAGCTGCCTTGAATGCAATGCAAGCATGCTTGGCTTGCCTTTCTCATATCTCTCTCTCTCTCACTCTTTCCCTTCAAAACTCAACAAATACAAATGATGAACTTCAACGTCATGATGCACAATCAAACAGCTGTTGTGGTGCCATCTATTGCCATCAAACAATGACAAACATCCAAAAAATAACCCTACCTCTCTTTCTCTCTATAAGTGTATTTCTTCTGACCACCAAAAATTGATTGATTCATTAATTAATTCAATACACGTCATTGGTCAAAAGGTTTAATAATAAATTACTTGTTTTATATCTCACCCAAAAAAAAAAAAGTTTAAAGTTTAGTGATTTTAGTTTGAAATCAAAAGCATATTATTTTTTTTTTAGAAAAAAAAGTAACTTAATTAAATTAAAAGTCAATCTTTACTAGTTTGCGTCTCTAATTTAATTATCGAGTGTTTAAAATGAAGCTAAACAAAATGGTGAGCTCTGAGCTTAGCTGAAAATGATGAACAATCTTCTGCCTTTTATATTCCACTTAGACCAAATTATATGAAATCAAATCGTAACAAAAGGAGGAACACTTTTTGTTTACAGCACTGATAAACAACAGGTGTACCAACAACAACAACAAAAACATCACCAGAATAAATAGTACAAAATGGAGTTTCATACAAAACTCTTTAATTAAGCATAGAAAGAGATTTTAGAAACACTTCAAACAACACAGTTAAATGAACTTCCAATTTATATACCTTTTATAAAACACACGTTCTCAATTAACTTATTTTGAGAATATTGTCAAAAGACTCAGTCAATTACATTAAAAAAACAAAGCATTTTTTGTTGTTGTTGTTTAGAGTTTAACTGAAATTTGAGTGGAAATTCATTTTTTTTTTGCTGTGAAATGTAATTTATTCAAATGCGTCAACGGTGACATTTTTACGTGTTTGATATCTTTCAAAATGAACTTTTTACAGACAAAAATTAAAAAAAAAAATATTGTCTACTTAAAGAGTAGGATAAATACGGTTAAATACCCTATAGTTTCTGAAAGACGGAATAATCAAAGTTCGAGAGGTGTTTAAAACCCATCTTAATAAAAATGAAGTACGAAAATCACTTTTATCATTTTTTTTTACTTCATATCCAAACCGTATCCTGACTATTTTATTATCCATACTATTTATAAAGAAAAATGTTCAACAAATTATTTATTATTTTGTACAATATTCACGAAATTACTCATTCATTAAATTTCTTTTCAACAATTTCCCATGACCCTTCCATTACTAACCGTAACAAATAATATAAGTGAATGTGTGTGTGAGCAGAAGGATATATATAATTAGCGATGTCTATGTAAAGAAACGACAGGCATTTAGAAATCGGAAAAACAGAAGTTGGCTCCGCCCTTTTTTATGACGACCGACAACTACTAATTGGTTTGTTGTGTGGTTCAACGTTGAAAAAGGCGGAGCATGTGACGTCAGACTACATAACCAGCCAATTAGAAGTTGCTGGTCAGCATAAAAAGGGCGGAGCCAACTTCTGTATGTCCCGATTTCTAATTGCCTGTAAAGAAACGTAAACGTTTGATGATGGCATCTGCACTGCAAAAGGCCAAATGGGCGAAATCGGTGGGACGAATCATAGATTTAAAGGAAGTCAATTCTTATGATGCCTGGATTCAGTAAACATTCCTTGCTAGTGAAGTCGTAGTTAGAACTCAGCTAAATCTATGAAGTTCCTCGTAGAATACAAAAAGTAGAAGATGTGATTGTCACAAGTATCAAGACAAGGTTTTTTTTTTAAATTCTTTATTGAATTAGAAAATTCTTGTATAATTACAACAAAACTGTTCCGTTTTGAGACAATTATTATTCGTACTGTTGTGTGCTAAGCAGATTCCATTGAATTTACATTCAAAAATACCATTCTAACTGAAATATTTTGTCTATTGTAGCTCAATGGAGTGTATAGAAATGTCCTTTCAAATGGACATTGTCAATATTTCAATGACAAATGTATAACCATCCAAGTTTGCCAAACAAACAAACAATTGATATTTATACATAGCGCATTATAATAGGAAACAAAATCGATTGAGTTCGATTTTAATATGCAAACCGAAAAAATAAAAATGGTTCAACTTGTGTTTAGCTTTTTTTTATTATTTAAAAAGAAAACAATGGGATCTCCAGTTTGGTTGGCCTCCTCCCCACCTTGCACCACAAGTAGGGAGTAAATATATATTTATTTATAAACGACCAAAGAAAACGGCGAAAAGAAAGAAATAGAAAAGAAAAAAAAAATCTAGAGATTGTTATTGATTTTCAACTGAATGTATTTGACAAGAATTGACTCTCTATTCTATACATATATATGTCGCGTCCATTTGGTGTAATTGTCCATTACACGAAATGAATGTCCATTTTCACGAAATGAACATAAATTGGTCTGATTGCAAAACGCGAAATGGAAATACATTTCGTGTAATGGACAATTACACCAAAATGGATGCGACATATGTACAGTATATGTTGAATAGAGAACATAGTTATCAGAAAAATCAGTTATTTGACCTACTACTAGCCTTCATCTCTGCAAAGGATTAAAAGGATGAACATTTGGAGTAACTCTAAAACCCGAAACAGAATGATTATACAATTGGATGAACACTATACATCTTTATACATCGTTGTGTGTTCTGCGCATCCATGATAACAGTGTTCATCCTCAAGGTTTTTGTGTTCATCTAATTCCATATGCATTCTGTTTCAGGTTTTAGGATTACATACAATGTTCATAGGTTCATCCTTTTATCCTGACCCTTCTTCATCTCTATGACAAAAGCAAACACAGCATGCAGTAGGCTGAAAACAAAAGTAGCGTGTACACGGAGGCTATGGCAGCAGATCAAATAGTCGAATTTAACTACATTTTCTTCTACGTATACGTAGAAGTTTATGAAAGTCTCTCTCTCTCCTCACTCTTTATTCGAAATATTTCTTCAACACACAAACTAAAAATTTCTTTTAAAAAAAAATCGGAATAAAAAAAAATGAATGGTCAATTTTTTTAAAAAGAAATATAAAAAAAAAGCTTTCAAGACTAGTTCAATCCTACCAGGTGGTCCTCAATCCGCATTATGCATTATTAAGTAACTCACATAGGCACACTACCCACCTAACCCCTTCCTTCATAAACATTTTACGTTTTTTGGGTCTAAATGCCGCATCAGCGAGAAAAAAATTCTCCTTTAAGATCGCATCGTTTTCGTTGCTCATTTTTACATTTTTTTTTTTCATAAAAATGAAATCGTTGCAGCTTAGGACGTAACCAAATTGTACTTGAAATTCCAATTTTATCCGAGAATGAAAGAGGGCTTCATAGAAAAATACTTGTGTAAATGCACGGTAGAAGGCGCCTGCAAACTCCATAGGTGGCCACTGACCAACTACACTCGTGCCAATTAGTTGAAATAGAATTCAGCCTTTTAGCTATAAAAGCGCGTCCAAAACAACCTTAATTATCAACTTGTAAGTGAAGAGAGAGCACGTGTAGAAATAGCGATGATGCAATTAAAAGTTGGAGTCGGAGGGGGAGGGGGGGAAACAAAAACTTTTAGAATATTTTTCCCATGCATTTTATGACAAGTGAGAATGGATGTGTCTTATTTCTTTCTCCTGAAGAATACATACCGAACCTACTGTAGAAAGTTATTCAGCCATAGATGAAACCAAGCGACCAACTAAATATAGAAACCATATATAAACACACAGTGAGAAAAGCAAACAGAAGACAGACAGACACAGAAAATACTGAAGAAGGTGAGAAAAGAACGTTGATTTTCTTCTACGAGACAAGAACCGATTGATATTGGTAAATCACTTCAACGGAAGAATAAAAGGATTAAAACAAATAACCTCTTTTTACTTTTATTTCTTCACAATGTCATATTTTGCAACATGATGCAAAGTGAAAGATATATATTTTAAATAATAACCTACGAACACACATAATTTATAAGGACTGTGGGCCGTTTTTGCTGGTTTTTCAGACCAGGACCTAGCTTTAAGGAGGGCTCAAATGACAATATAAAATATTAATGTATAACATTTTTCAACAAAAAATTATAAAGAAAGGTATTTAAACATTTTATAATTCACAAATTATTGTAAAATGTAATTAAAATTAATTTTCTGAACCATTTTTATATCATGTATTTTTAAGAATTTACCAATTCAATCACAAACAATTGAATTTTTTTAATTGTTTGTGATATTATTGTATATGCGACTCTAAATGGGTTCTGCGAAATATAACGAACCAGGGCATTGCGTACTTACTGTTACAGCCCTGACTATATTATACAGAATATATGCCCCCCCCCTTTTATGCAAGTTCAGTGGCGTGGCTAGGCACCAGCAAGAACCGGAACTGCGGGGGGGGAGGCGCAGGAGGTATGTATTTTCAAAAATCAAAAATAAATCGATTTTCATTTAATATTTACTTTTAAAAACTACAAAGTTGCACCAGTAAATCTTCATAGAGATCAATGGGCACGGAGAAACAACAGTAGGAATATTCGAAAAAATTGTAGGAACAGTTGGAAGGTTAGGTTTAGTTAAATTAAGCTCGTTGCAGGGTGGTTGGGGGCGCAGCCCCCGCCAGTTTTTAAAGATTTATTCTTATTAAATCAAATTAGTCCATTGTTCGACTGTTCCCTAATTTGATTAATGGGAAGAACGGTCGGAACAATGGACACATTTGTTTTAATAATTCTTTAAAAAATGGGAGGGGGGCTGTGCCCCCCCCCCCCCAGATTTTTGATTTGATTTGATTTGAAAAATTACTCTGCAAGCAGCCATAAAAGCCTATGGCAGAGGGACAAGAGTCCAAGTGCAGCATAGAAAATGCATTGTCAAAACCAGAAAATATAAAACCCCATTGATATAAACCCAACAACAATTTCAATATTTTTTTAATGCTGCAAATATATGCATTGTCAAAACCAAAAATTATGACTCCCATAAAATACGTTTTTCCTGCACAAAATCCCTGGCAAGCGAGTTCCATTGTCAAATCGCCCTAGGGACAAATGACCAGTAATAACTTAAGAATCTGTTCGTGCAAATATCTCTCCAACTTTGTTAGAGTGGTCACCCCTACAAAGTTTACTTGAAGTAGGTTTAGGATTAATTTCCTAACCTTCTGACTGTTCCTACTGTTGTTCAGACCTGTTCCGCCGTTCATCAAAATAGTACCCCCACCTAGTATGTGGGCTATGTGGAGAGGCAGCTAAGGGGCGCAAAGTTTTAAGTGGCGGGGGCGCAACCAAGTCATAGCTACACCACTGTGCAAGTTGTAACTTTACCAATAAAGAAACTAATCTTAGACATCGAAAATTGAAAAATATCTTTAAAAAAAAGTTATTCTTATTACTAGGGATGGGCTCTTCGAATCCTCGAATCTTGAAAAATATTCGAGATTCGAAAACTCGAATCTTCACGCCTTCTTCGTCTTTCGAATATTTCGAACCCTAACCTAAAAAAACTGTTTGGTAAAATTAGTTTTAACTCCATTGACGTCCAATAGAAGCGTCCACTAACAAAAAAACCGGCGATTGTTACAACTCGGATCACCAATATCACCTTGAGGCGACCCTGAGTGCCACATTGTTTTTTATTATTAATAATTTAATATTTAATATCATTTCATTTATTTGTATTTTCTTAATAGAGGCTTCTTTTATGAAGGATTCGAGAGATTCGTGAACCTTTCAGGTTTCGGTTTTCGAGAAAATTTAAGATTCTTCCCACCTCTACTTATTAGGATTTCATTGAAAATGATGAAGAAAAGTTTCACTTGTTTTGATAAACTCTCTCAAACACAAGAAGAGACTTTTAACAAAACACAAAACTTTAAAAAAAAAAAAGTTCACCAATATTCAACCACCCCCCTTCAGACCAACCTTTTTATATAACACAAAATACAGAAGAGTAGGATATACAATCAAGTTGGCTGCTTTTGACAGCTAAAAAATACACATATCACAAACATACACAAAAAAAAGGTGTCAGAAAATGAAGATGAAGAAGAGAAAAAACGTAAGAAGAGAGAAGAAAAAAAAAACATAATTCAAAGCCACTCTTCAAAAACTCAACACAAACCCCATAGTTAGATATAAATTCCCCACTAACAACCATTTTTTAGAAGAACTTACCAGGAAAAAAAATATATATAAACGTCTCTAAACATCAATCTTATATTGATTAAAAACTCAAATAGAAAAACAAAAAAATTGGAACATTTTTTTTTTGTTCATTTTCTAAAAAAAGACAAGTCAAGCAAAGAATTTACTTTTTTTTTTTGGAGAAAACTCTTAAAACTACTCCTGGACATTTTCATCATTTTAGAAAATGGCAATGAAACCCATCAAAATGTTGAGAATTGAAAAAGATAAAATTGGAAGTGAAATTGTTTGGAACCTTCTTCTTTTGCCCTAAAGGATCGATCAAGAAAAGAAGAAGAAAAAAATCTCACTGTAAAAAAAAAGAACCCTTTGTTCTTCAATCGTTTTTCGTTTTTTTTTCGTCACGCATTTTATAAGTGTGTGTCCACTCTAAACATATGACTGACTACACTGTAAATAACATAATACACACAAGTATAGAAAATGTAGCAAACATGAGTTGAATAAACACAACAACACACAGTGGGAAGTCATTTATTCGTCAGAGAATTTAGAAATATGGCTCGCGAGCCAATAATCGAACGACGGCGGTCCCAAAACACTTCTAAAAAAAAAAAAAAAAGAAAAAACCTAATTTTAAAGCTATGACCTGACCCTATTTAATGGACCAGACTTGTCTAAATGGACAGACTTGAGACCAAATTGAACTTTTCAAAAATACTCAGCTTGGAATTTCTGAAAGGTGGGATGAGTGTTTCAAAGAAATATCATGAGATCCGAATAAATATAGAATGAACGAGCTTTTGGGACACACAAACCACTTTTCGACTGCAAAATGAAGTCCAGGTTGTCGCCAAAAACCGACCACTTCGAGTTTTTCCATAGAAAATAAATTGCAACCACCTTCGACTTTATTTTCCACTCACCTGACTGGTCAATAACAACATTAAGACGATTTAGGTACAGCTGATTTTTGCATCTGTCTTTCAGAAACAAAAAAAAATAGAAAGTGTTTTAGAAACTAGAAGGGTAACTCAATCCCTTAAGAGTTTCATATTGATATCTTTCAAAATAAACTTTTTATAGACAAAAATGTAATAAAATATCGTCTAATTAAAGTTCGTTCATTGTCAAACTGCCATAAAAACATATTTTGAAAAAATATCAACATGAATACCCTTGAGTGATTGAGCTTACCTTCTAGTTTATAAAACACATTCAAGTTTCTCTTCATTTTGCACCTGAATGACAATAATTAAAGAGTTCTCCCTACACTTTAAAACAAACTAATTTTGACTTTTTCAATAATGAAAGCGACCAAAGATCAATCCAGCATAACTTACCTTTGTAAAAAAAAATTCACAAACGTTCTAAAAACGATTCCACTCAGTCTTGTGAGATTGTTTCAGTTTTAGACACCAGTTTCTAGTTTTATTTCAAATCTATAAAAACGTCTAAAACGTTTAAGAAACGACTGAAACCTTCACCTTTCCTCCTATTCTATTTTACTCTCCACCCGTCATTCATTCAGTTTCCAACTCAAGAATGGAAAATAAGAACCCAACCGGGCCCCAAATGCCATTGACCTCACCTCTACCACACTGTCTTGTTTGCAATGGTTGCCACAAAATAGGCGCAATAGGAATGTCATTTGAAAAATGGGGACCCTATAGGGAGGAAGGGGGACCTTGGGAGGAAAGAGGGGAGGTTGGTAACCAGTTTTGAAAAGTGGACATCAAAATAAATAACCCTTTAAAAAGAGTCCATAAATAAACCACTCAAAGTGAAATACGAGCAAATGTATCGATTTCACATGACATGAAAAAAGGAAGACGCGTTTTTCTTACAACAAACGATAAAACTTAAGGCATTGAACCTGAACTTTGTTCGACGAAATCAATGAACGAAATTTAAAAATAATAATAATAATAATAAAACTATTTTTAGGGTGTTTTAAAAGGAGCCGAAACTGTGATTTAATACTCACCTTTAAAATGATGGTTCAGAAATTCTTCTGGGAGGAAAAAACCCGTCTTTTTTAACATAGAATATAAAAATCACATTTCGCCGAAAACGTAAAAATGGCCATCAGAATTGTCACCTATAATTTGCATAAACACATTTTTTCGTTATTTTATTTAATATTTTTATTTATTTAAAAAAAACATTCGGTGATAAAAAAAAAATTTAGGAGGAAAAATGCAAAAAATTCAATAAAATCAAGATGAGTGACGTCATTTAACATTGTATTACCTTTCTCCCGCATATTTATGACGTCATAAACTCGCCTTTCCTACCCACCCCTTCAAAAAAGAAGCTCCTCCCCTTTTCAGACTTGGGAGAAATTCAAAGTACACCTGCCATATCATAATAAGAAACTTGTGTCGTCAAAGGGGTTGACTTAAAATTTACCATTAAACCTAAATTTCTCTTCAACCCCTCTGACGTCACAAGCTTCTTCTTAGCGCGATGCTGGCGAGGTGATGAAAGAAGACGTCAATCAAAAACTTTCTCGTCTCATTCTGACGTCACATCGATCCCGCTCCTCCTTTTTCTCAAAAGTTGAAACCAATAAATGGGAGGAGTCATGAGATTGTCAATCAAAAGTGACGTCATCGAACAATGGCGACTGTTATCGTCTGTTTTTCGAGACTTTTTTTATGAAATTTCGTTGAAAACTTTTAAAAACCAACTTAATCAGCGAATTACTGACTTATTTGCGTGTCCACTATATAAAGCA
Source organism: Brachycybe producta (assembly GCA_036925085.1). Lineage (NCBI taxonomy): Eukaryota > Metazoa > Arthropoda > Diplopoda > Playtdesmida > Andrognathidae > Brachycybe > Brachycybe producta. The sequence goes on along the minus strand of JAUPFP010000008.1, from coordinate 6,438,206 downwards.
AATTCTTACAAAAAAAATGAAGGTGGTGCGGGGAAAATGCACGAAATGCCCGCTAAAAGGAGAGAAATCCCCGCCCCTTTAATTCGCGCCGAATTTTTTTCTCTTAAAGCGTACATAATATAAACAAGTCCAAAATGATCCACTCACGTGAGCACGAGCAGATCATACAATAAATATGAACAGTAACATACTAATTACAAACATAAATCAATAAAAAAAGAACGAATAAAGTTAAAAGTTACTTACGGTAAACAATAACAAATGAAACCATCTTATAGCAGAACGTAGAGATGCAGCGCGCGGGTTTGTAGTGACGCTAAAGGGGTCGACATAGAAGAAAATCATGAATGAGATTCACTAAGATTCACAGAGATTCACAACATAGGGCATGCATGGCAACTCGTTTTAATTTTTAGAATTTTCAGAATGGAATTGAATTCTGAAAATCCACCAAAACGGCTGCCCATATTGTACGAGATTCACCCTCCCCTTTTGTGTCGTCCCCTTTGGTTTATGTCCTACCGAACATTATGAATGAATCATTTTATATGACTGCTAGCTTAGCTTACGGCAGCTGGAAACGCATATGTGTGAACGTTTCTTCAACGGCAGCAAAACTTTTATGCTGTTACAAGAAAGTTTTTCTCCCCTCAATTAGATCGACATTCCGAAAGCTTACATTGAGACCGGAGGGAGGAAGCCCATTAGACTCAAAAGCCTATATATTACAACAAAAGCTAAAAATGCTCACCAAAATAATTAAAATTCAATATATTCAATAAAAATAAACATTTTTCACATAAAAATATATTTTTTAAAAATAATTTTGTTGCAATTTTATAGTTACCTTTAGTAATAATTATTCAATTAATTTTATTATAGTTTTAAAAATTTCAAAAATAAAACTAATAGAATATAAACAAAAAAATTAATTAAAATAAATGCTCAATTAGGTCATTTATAATTAATTTAAAAAATAGTTCATATTTATTCGATTGTGAAACCAAACTTAAATCGATTTTGATGACCTTTACGACAAGAATTCAACTCTTATTGAATTAATTCCAAATTTAATCTTATTAATACTGTAGATTAACATGAATTACTATAGCTTTAAAAATGTTGTTGAATATTCTACTGTTTAGGTTAGCATTTGATGCAACAAATATTATTGTAAATATCACAAGATTTATAAATTCACACATTTGAATAGACAGTTTATTCAAGAAACACGTTATACGCTCATACTTTTTTTTAGTCGAATTTGTGTGGCAAAATTAAACTTGAGTCCAGATATGAAACAACGAATAGCACATTTAATTAAAAAAATCCAACTCACTTTAAATAATAATTTATAATAAATTATTTAGTCGCTAACACAACAATGGTACGGAATCAGAAAAAGGCAGCAAACGGGCACATAAATATTAAAAACAAAAAAGGAACTATATAAATTAAAATATTACAGGTCCACCAAAAATATAAAAAAGACAAAATCATCATTTACAAATATTTCTTTTCTCATAAACATTAAACATAAACACACATTGTATTTTTCATCACTTTAGCGAAGACAAACAGGAAATAAAAATTTAATGTTTTCCTTCTGCAGAAAATACTTCCAATATTTTTTTTTATTAATGGGAAACTGTCAAACTATTTGAGATGGTTGTTATAAATAGGCCTACTCATTGATTGGTCCATCACTGATATGTTAAAAAATTGTTCAAATAGTTACTTATGTATATGTTGGTCAATATGAAAACCACATTATACAAATAACCAAATTCAATTAATGCAAACAAAAAAAAATAAACATTGTTTCTGTATTTAATTTAACATTTGTAGTTGTTCTACAGCTATGGTGGCATTTTTGTTACCCTGTTATATTATCCACAAAACCTTCAATTAAACTTTATGTAATTATGCAAATGATGTAAACTCGTGGTAGCAGTAAATTTGCATAATAAAATAGCAATGTGTAGCAAAATGTTTAGCTGTAACATGTATAATTATGGACAAAATCATTGAAGTAAGTTTAAAAACACCACGTTTTAATTCATAATTTAGTGAAATTGGTGTTTTTCTTCTTACCTTAACCATCATTAGATCACACGAGTGGAAAAGAAAAACAGACTACAGTGGAAATCGTTTAACACGAAAACGGATAACACGAAAAATCGGATAATACGAAATATACAGCATGTTCGGTCCATCTCTTCGAATAGGTTTTCACATATATATAAATTTGTTTAAGACAAAAAGGATAACTGGAAAATATTGGTTAACACAAGAAATTTTTTCTATTCCAGGAATACAAATCAACCTAAAATCATTTTCATAACACGAAGTCTTCGATTTCCAGACAGTATTCCAGATAGTATTTGTGTAAAATCCTTTTCTTACACGATAAAACACTAAAATCAGTGGCCCAGACTCCAGACGTTTTTGGGAATTCGCTTCCTTTCGAGGCCTTACTTACACGATTATAGTAAATTCATATTGTAGTACCATTGTTTTAACACGAAATTCGTTTAACACAAAAAAGTATTCCAGTTCCTTCCATTTCGTGTTAAACGGTTTTCACTGTATTTTAAATTTAAAAAAATGAAAATAAATAACAATGATGAAGAAAAAAACATGTCTTATCTATGAGAGCGACCACATATGCAAAGTCGGTGCAAAAGTTTTCTTGCCGAAGTTCGAGCTCGTCTGTACCAAGGACGACGTTTATCAGGATCCCCTGAAGACATTGCGTCTGTAAAATTATAAATTAATTAACGTTCTTATATTTACATATTACAAACACAAAAAAATAAAGAAGTAGAAAACAACATATACAAAATTAATAATAAAGACAGAGAAAAAAAAATGGACAAACACAAAAAAGAAGAAACTTCATCAAATGAAATTTTTAATTTTATTTTATAATTATTCTATATTAAATTTTTATTTGAAGATTTTGTTTCATTTTTTAAAATGCTTTTTTTTAAATAAATAAACCAAAAAATTAAACATAATATAAAAAAAGCAAAAGAACTCACCAGCCATTTCAAACCTTTCAGAATAGTTGCCATGACAGTGGGCCTAGAACAAATACGAACAATTATTTTACTTAAAAATAAATTGAAAATCTTCAATTATTTTTTTAGGGGGTTGACTCGAAAAGACATTAAAAGCACGTAAAAAATAACTTTCATCAAAATCATCCATAACAACTACTATAGGAAGACAATAAAAAACTAAGTGAAAAGCAATTATTATATAAAAAAGCCGTATCTCAAAGGCACAATTCAAAACGACGTCCCACCTGAGACAAAACAAAGACAAAATGCTTTCTAATATATAACAAATCAATAACTGAGATGGGCCAATGCCCATTCCCAAGATAATTGAATTTTTTTTTCTCTAAAAAGTTATGACAAAGAAAAAATTATCAGAAAACAACAAAATGATTTCTGTAATACAACAAAATCTAAAGGGGAAAAAATGTTGACAGTTGTTAATAAATTTCCAACAACAAAAAATATCTATTAATGCTTAAATGAAATGTTGCTCAACTTAAATTACTTACATCTTTTGAGTTCTCCATTCTTTTATTGGCCTCATGACATGCTTTTTCAACTAGACCTTTTACAAAGTCAGTTGCAACTGTTCGAATTTCGGTATCTACCTGCAATCATAAATTCCCACCATTCAACACATAAAAAGTGTGCAAAACATTAGAATTGGCTGGTTGTAGAAGGTGATGCCAATTATAATAATAATTCAAACCTTTTCTTCATCGCCTTCTGATAAGTTTCGATCCCTGAGTCCAGCTTCGACCACTGATGCCACAGTGGCCACTTCATCGTCCTCGTCTTCAGTATCCTTTTCTTCAACTGGTAAAGTCCAGGTTACATCTTGTTGTGGTTTCTGACATTGCAGAATCTCAGAGGCCATTGAGAGGACTTCACCGACCACTTTTTTGGCTTCAACAAGGGCCTCGTCAGTTTCTTCGTGTGCAGGAGTCTGCGAAAAAATACATTCACTGAATTTAAATTTCATTTCATTTTATAAGTCTTACGTTTCAATAAACTGCAAATGCAACAGCAACGTGTGGATCATATTTAGCTTTTAAAAGATTCTGGCTCTTACCTGGCCCTCAGCACCACACTTTCACACAACTCGAGTTTTAATTAACCTAGAGTTCTAGATAATCCGTTGCTAACATTCAAATAACTTTTAGAAGTTATATAAGAAATCTGGTTATACTGAGTTTAAAAAGCAACATTAATAAATACTTAAAAGTGTATTAGAAGCTAGAAGGGCAACATAATTTTTACATTATTATTATTATTATTATTATTATTATTATTATTATTATTATTATTATTATTATTATTATTATTATTATTATTATTATTATTATTATTATTATTATTATTATTATTATTATTATTATTATTATTATTATTATTATTATTATTATTATTTTATTATTATTATTATTATTTTATTATTATTATTATTATTTTATTATTATTATTATTATTATTTTATTATTATTATTATTATTATTATTATTATTATTATTATTTTATTATTATTATTATTATTATTATTATTATTATTATTATTATTATTATTATTATTATTATTATTATTATTATTATTATTATTATTATTATTATTATTATTATTATTATTATTATTATTATTATTATTATTATTATTATTATTATTATTATTATTATTATTATTATTATTATTATTATTATTATTATTATTATTATTATTATTAAAGTTTTTATGACAGTTTGAAAATGACAAAAAGTAAATTTTTTTAGAATTTAACAGACGATTTTCATTGCATTCTTATCCAACTTAAAGTGAAAAACAATAATTAAAATTTGTAATTGCTATACAAAGTTTATTTTTAAAGATGAACCTATGAATATTTTCATCAAAGGGTTCATTTCCTATTCTAGCTTTTAAAACACGTTCAAATTTTAATCGTTGCTTCTGAAATTCAAAATATTATAGTTTCTCCAGCATTTGTACAATTTACAATGGCTGCTTATAAAACGTCTTAAAGAAAACAGAAATCTATTTTCATGATAATTTTCTTTGAAATAAACATTTTATGACTTTGAAAATAGCCTAAAGCTTTTAACATTAACTTTTATGACTGAAATTTGGCCTTTTTTAAACTACCATAAAACATTTCTTTTTAAAGTTTTCATCTTAAAAGAAATTTTCTCGTTTCTTTGACTCTTCTAGTTTTCAACAAATATCGAGCATGAGCCAAATTCAAGAACAAAATATGGCACTTGAACATCAACTTAAAAACTAGAAATGTTATATATTTTAAACTAAGGGTTGGAATACACAGTCCACTTTTGGACTACAAAATGAAGTTGAAGATGGTTGGGTTGTGATTTCTATGTGTTTATTATGGAAATAATCAAGGTGGTCGGTTTCGGCGACAACCCGACTTCATTTTGCAGTCAAAAAATGGTCGGTGTGCCATGGGCCATAAGGAGGTTGTTAACAACATATCGAACTGTAGTTGTACAAAAAAAACTGGTAAAAATATAACAACCAGCTTTATAATTGTTAATTTTTTCTTGAAAAAGAATTTCTTTACAATTCAATAATTGTTTTAATTTTTTTGCTTATTTATTTCAATTTTGATACAAAAATAACCTGTGATGCTGAACTTTCCAAATTGTCCTCAATCTCAGACACTTCCTCACTGGGCGCTGTAATGGACAGTGTAGGAACATCACTGTCATTGTTCAAATGAAGTCCAACTAAAAATATAATAATTACGAATAATGTAATTAATCCTATGTGATATTTAATTGATTATTATTTTTTTTTTAATTTTACCTGTAGATGCAGATACAGCTGGCGTAATTCCAGATTTAAGGTCGCATCTTGTATCCATGACAACTGTAACTTATTTTAGAATTCTAAAAAAACCTTAAAAGAAAAACAAAATTATAGTGAAACATTTTCTTATTACCAAAAAATTTAATCCAAAAAATGTGGCCATTTAATTAGAATATAAAAAGGCTTTCAATGAAACTTCAAAAGAAACTAAATTGAACAACATTAATGTCATTGCATGAATATGCAGTCAAGTCAACTCAATCTATAGAATAAAAGACAGTTCATTGTAAATGTACCGCTGAAAACCAGAACTAAAATAAAAATCAGCACATATTATAAGACACAGTATGAAAAGTGCACTCATTAATCAAACGACGTTTTAATTAACAACTCATGAATATGTAATGAGATAGGAAATGCTGTCTATGCAAAACGTTTAACTGATGAGCGCAAAAGAGATTTTGTAAAAAAAAAAATTGTTATAGGCCACCCATAGGGAATTCTATAAATCAGATGTACTCAATAGAGGGCCACATGGCCCTCAAATCTCACCGATTCTCGTCCATTTATTAAAAGCGCTCACAATGTGTTAATATTTTTAGTTGCATAAAGTGGAAGTAATCTTGTTTTAGAAACAATTTTATGAAAAAATTCTAATTATGTTAGAAACTAGAATAGTACATTAGACAATTATGCTGAAAGTATTTTCAGCGTGATATATATTTAATAATTATTGGAGATTTTTAGTTTTGTAATTGCCATACAAACTTTTATTTAAAAAATATATCGTAATACAAATGCCATTAGCTTATTTAGTCTTATTACTCAAGTTTCTAACCTAAATGCATTTTTTAGAAACTAGAATACTTATAATACGTGAACATGCTGAAAGTGATTTCATGAAGATGTCTTTAAAAAAATAAGCTTTTAATTAAAACAATGACATTTTATTAAAAAATGCTTTCTAATTGTCATAAAAAGCTTATTTTTAAATATATTTTTATGACAATCAAGTTTTAGCAATAATTTGATTTTTTTCGGGTTTTAAGGTTCCTATAAATAACATTCATGTCAACTTTGTAAAGTTTTTCCATTGACTGAATAACTGATCGGTCACCTTAGGGGTAAATTTTATTATCAGTGATTGTGATTACCAGTATTTATACAGTCTTTATATAAAAGAAAACGTTGGTTATCCCTTTTTTTGTAACGGATACACAATGCAAACTACATTTTTTTTTGCATTGCAATGAGAATAAAAGAGAGAGAGAGAAGAAAAAAAAACAATATTTTTCAATGAGTCAACAGATTTTTGAAGAACTCACTCTAGATTACAACATGATTACAATTTTTACAAAACACCTAACCATATATCCTCCACTATATTTTCTACAAACATAAAAAAAATTCTTCCTTTCATGCTTTTTTTTTAAATGCAAATTTCCCCTTTTGATATTTTTTTACCATATAATTTCCATATATCAAGAGAAGAAGAAGAAGAAAAAAACATTAAACCGATAAGGACCCATTTTATTTCATTCGTACCTAACCATATATCCTATAAGCACTCTACACCCCTTTTTTATATTTCCATCCTTACTTATCCCCCATATTATTCCCCTTGTCCCGTTGAGATCGATCCCTAAACACATATTAAAACACCACAAACGGTATAAAATCAAATTACAACTACATCATATAATGTATTATCTCTTGGGATTGATAACAGTAATGATGACTACATAAATATATATGGGACAGAATACAGAAGAGAAAAAAATATTTTTTTATCAACATAAATAAGAACTGTACACCCAACCTCACATCTCCTTCCAACCCCACCCAATTCACCCCTTATTATTCCTCACACAAAAAAAGCCTCACGGCCTAGTTGCATAAAGATAAACTGATTTCATATTTAATTTTAAAATTAATATGCAAATATTATGCATTCCACGTTTTTTTTTTTAAAAAAAAAAAGAAAAGTTAAGAGAAAATGGCTATGAAATAATTAAATTTTGTTTTCTTATGCTATGAAGGTTATCTAATACGTAATGTATATAAAAAGTTTTATTTTTTGCTAAAACTTATGAGTAGATTCTGTTTACCGTAGGTTAAATACTTTTTGTAACAATTATCTTGCTAAAACCTTCCTTTTCACAGTTTTTTTTTTTCTCTCTAATATTATGAAAGTACATATTGAAAGTGCATTGAAAACCGTTTAGCACAAGAACGGATAACACGAAACATGCCTTTTTTTCAACTATATGTAAGTAACTATTTCTATAAAAGTAAATAAACATAAGAGTAAGATTAATTTTAGATTTTTCTAAACGTAAAAAAAAATATTTTTAATTAGGGAAAAAAAAAAGCTTTAATTAAGTTTAAGAATCTGGTTAGAAATAATAATTTTACCAAAAATGGCAACAATATGCATGAAATCTTAAAAATAAAATATTTTAAAAGGTAAATGTAATGAGATTCAATATGTATTTCAATTTAACAGCGGGATGGCAAAAATGAGATTTAACATTATTTCTTACTTTATGCCAAATCTAAACGAAGAGACACTTGAGTGTCAGATGAAGCATATTACGCCATCTATCAGACATAAACTAAATTAAGCAATAGGTATATACAGGTATATACATAAAGGTAACTCAACTCTAGAAACGTTGCCTATGGTGCAGTCCATGCCATGTCTGAGTGTAGCCAATAGATGACACTACTGTTACATAGTGTGACATCATGATTCAATAATTACACAAACAGAGCACAGCCTTGTATAATATTCGAGATTATTTTTATAGAAAGAACTAGACAAGTAAGGAGAAATAAGATAAAATATGAGAACCTTGAAGACAGTGAGGCTATAGAATTAAAGCTCACTCAGCAAGCACGGGTTTTTTTTCTCTTAACATGTAGTCGAGCTACCTCTATGTATATACATTACACGTTGTTTCTGTCTGAATTTCACAGACATTAAACACGGTCCACATAACAAAAACAAAAAATCTTAAGCTTAAGGCCATCTAAATCCTACAATAAAATTTTAATAGCAAAATAAAAAGCCTCTCAAAAAAAGCAGTACCAGATTAATTATCTTGCATTTCTAAACTTAATTAGAAACTTTTGATAATTAAACTGATGTCTACAGAAGAGAGGAAAAAGAATTTTTATATATGTGAACAAAAATGTTATTTCTTGTGGTTTTTCTTCTGGTTATAACATCTTCTTCTCCTTCTTATTATTAAATCCCTAACCAATAGATATATAATAATTTATATATATACAGCATAGGTCTCAATAACACGAAGAAAAGACTTAAGACACAAAAACAAAAGGAACCAATTATTTTCACTTGTGTTCCCCCTCTTCACATTTAATGAACACAACATACATTGTTAATGGTCCTGTTTTGACAACAATTAAGACCCACTGAACTTGGATATAATAATGAACAAACATTTGAGTATTATCTATATGTCAACAAGAAAGACTCGAGTTCTCTGAAATGATATCAATTTCATCTATATATATATATATATATATATATATATATATATATATATATATATATAAATATATATAATGTACATATGTTGCAGTTAATATCTTAAATGAATGAAAGCTATTTTTAACTAAAAAAAATACATAAAACTAACAAGTAAGTTAATTTTTTCAGTCAAACTGGTATTGATCCATCCGAAACTAATTCTTAACATAAATGAACCATAATCTAACTTAACTTACTTGTTAGTTAAAAATAGTATTCTCCTAAATTCTGAGACTTATTGTAACATAACCATGTAGACAACACTCCAAATAGATAGATAGCTTTTGCAATTAAGTTCAAAATAATACAATTTTTTTTTCCAATCTCCATTATGAGATTTACGCTCGTATGAGCTTATATATTAAATGAGGGTTCATGTCAGAAACATATGTTAGCAGTGATTGCCAACCTTTAGGCGATAGTTACTTCGACTTTTTTTCTTAAAAAAATCAATGTTATAAATAGCAAAAAATTTAAAGCCGTTTTTTTTATAAACTTGTTGATTTTCGGAAAAAGAAAAAATGAGTTTCTACAGAAATAAAACAAGAATAATACTATGTATCGGCAAACCATAAATATGAGTTGATCAATCAACATAAACATCCTTAACTTGCTTTTTTTCATAAACTTTGTTAATGCCAAAATTGGAAAATTAGTTATTCTGCACAATTACTAGACAATCTACAGAAGCAACATTAATAAAAGTTGTATTATTAAAGTATAAATAAAATACATAAAATTGTAATTTCAAATTTTATATTTTTATTTTTCACTTCAATTGGGCCCGAAATACAAATTACTTGAAATATAAGCAATTTCAAACTGTCATAAAAGATTGTTTGAAAGTATATAAACATGAATTTTCTAGTTTCTAAAACATTTTTAAAAAATTCTAAAGTTTGCTTCTGAAAATCATAATAACCACTTAAAAAGTGAACATAAAACGCTAGTAAATTATATAAGTTAGTTGTTTCTTATATTGACTAGTGAATCTTTAGAATAAATTATTTTCCACTTTGGCAGATAACGTTTAGGTGATATTTATACAAATTTCAACCATCCTTGTTATCTTTCTGTACATGTTGTCAGCCAACTTAAAAAATACAAAAGCTCAAAATGAGTTGCTATAGAAACCGCTTGAAGCAGCAATTGCAGCAAAGCTGTTTTTTGTCTTTCGGTTGACACTTATAGACAAGAGGGTTGCTTACAAGAGGGTTACAAAAAATGACACAAACATATTCATATAAATATTACATAGATTGATTACAAGAAAACATTCCTAGAAATAAAAAAAGATACCAAAGACTACCTCCAATCTCAACACAAATAAATACAAACAAAACCAAATCTACTACCAACTAAGCAGGCATTCTGTCATTTAATTTATTCGTCTAGTTGGAGCCTTTTTTCTTCCCTAACCACTCTTATAATATAAAGTCTATATCTAGAAGAAGATGGAAATGGCGGTGGAATGTGAAAATTCCATCAAAGGAATGTTTCATTGCAGAGTTGTGTTTTTCAAATGCAATATGAGTAAAGAAAAGAAAAAAAAACTTAAAAGAAATGCAGAGGTTTAAGTAAAATGCAAACAATAAAATAAACCTCACAAAAAAACACTCAGCAATTTGATATTTTTAATACTTCAAGAAAATTTTTAATTTTAAAAATGGCTGTAGAGCTGAATTTCCCACTAAACCCTAATAAAATGTAAACGCTTCAAACAAACTTTTTTTCTGGAGAAACAATTCAAAGTATTTTCTTTCATGTTAATATTTTTAAAAATTAACTTTTTATGAGAATTTCAATTAGACGAACATGATTTTCATTAACATTTTATTTAACATAATCACTAATCTTCGGATTTTATGTAATATCAAGCAAATGTTTCTCTATCTGTGGCCCAAAGGCCAATTGTGAAGTAACAATCCCGTTTAGATCATCCAACAATTGTTTTTTTTTTAATAAAAAAAACACTGGTTAGAGGCTAAAACTCTATTTGACAACTGATAGTAACCAGAAAACTAGCCTCTAATCAGCCTTTTTGATAAAAAAAGCATAATTGTAGTTGCTCTAATGATGATGATTACATCACAATTGGCACTTGGGTCACAAATTGAGAAACATTTGTTTGATTTTGCATAAAAATCCGAACCCTAATAATCACCTACTAAACTACTATGAAAACCGTTTAACACCAAGTATATTATCGATGTGCTTCATCAGAATTACAACACAAAAATGTATTTCGATCTTTTTCATTTCGTGTTAAACGGTTTCCACTAAAGTTTCTAAAACAATTTGAATATTATATTAATGATGTACCTAAAATGTTTTCCTGTCATTTAAGCACCCGCTCCCCCCATCCTCCTACATTTTCTGCATCAAATAACAAAATCTTCACATCGATTGCATTCGACTGGTGTAATAAACATTTGAAAGTAACATCTAAAAATGTCGTAAAATTCAGTTACAATATTTTATGATTGTTTATATGAGAAAAAAAAAATATCTCAGATTTGTATTCAATTTCCTTCTACCTTGCTTTCTTGTATTATAGGAATATACATATATATATATATATATATATATATATATATATATATATATATATATATATATATTTATATATATGTATGTATATATATATATATGTATATATATGTATATATGTATTTATATGTATATCCACTCGTATACACATAAATATTCATAAGCTTTGAAGAGAATATCTTTTTACGTTGACAACCACTTGTTCTTATATGGTTCCTTAACTCTGAAAACTCATTCAGAGTCAATACTTTCAGAAATGTTACTTTTTGTAAAAGTACATTTTTTTCTGTATAATTTCTATTCAGTTTTACTATTTAATACTCTCTAGAGAATCACTGATAGTTATACTAGCAGCAAAACCTTTTTATATAAATATCAAATTTCAATTCAATGGAGAATTAAATAAGTTTCCTTAAAAAGAACTAATTCAGACTGAATGTTACCATGTTATATGTTATTTAGAAACATACCGCAATTCACTCTTAATATATTTTCTTTATGTGTTTTTCTATGTGAAATCTTTATTAACGCGCAAATTCAAGACAGAAAAAAAACATAGCATTTAAACATCAACTTGTACCCTCTAAGCAGGGTTTTATTATATAAAAAAATTAAAATCACTCAAAAAACACGATTATTATATGTTGATACTCTATACAGAGCCTTTCAAGTTTTTAATTCAAGTGCTGTGTTTTCTTCTTGAATTTGGGCTTAATGTTTTCGTCAATTACGATTTAATATTTAATTAGAGAGGTTTTTGCTATTAATATAATTAACTGCAAGTCTATCTGAACTTTATAGAAAGTATTAGACATTAGACCTCATTATATCCACAGGATTTCTTTAAAAAAAAATCACTTTTACAAAGGCAACAGCCCTAAAAGTTGGCAATCACTGCAACCACATGTTTGACGTAATTTATAGTTCTGGTCAACATGTACAGTATCACAATGCATGCATTATTAATAAGGCTCGAATTTTTATGCAATTTTAAGCAAATGTTTCTTAATTTATGGCCCAAGTGCCTAATCGTAAAGTAATCATCATCATTACAGCAACTGCAATTACGCTTTTTATAATCAAAAAGGGTGCTTAGAGGCTAGATATCTGGTTATTATCAGTTGCCAACTAGAGTTCTAGCCGCCACGTCAACCAGTGTTTCTGGTTGCAAAACCATAATTCTTGGTTGTTATAAACGTGATTGTTACTTTAAAATTGACCCTTGAATCACAAATTGAGAAACATTTACTTGATATTCCATAAAAATCGGAGGCCTAATTATTACTATTGCAATGTATGCTGTCATTTAAGAATCATAATGTGGTAACAGGCAAAAGAGTATAAAGCTTTGCAATTAGGAAAAGGGCTCTCAATGTGATATATGTTTTGGTGGTTGAACAGTAGTTAATAAAAAATGAAGTTTGTCATCTTGATTAATTTTTAAAATAATTGTATCCATAAGATACAAATGGATGACTGCACAGAAATTCCCACATTGGACTATTTTTTCTTTATTTATTTAACTTTGACAAACAACAAGAAAATGCTTCAATAAATCTGACCACGAATAATGATGTTGGTCAGTGAGTTGCCTTCAAGAAAACACTTAGCCACGTGTTGATTCCACCATTATTGTATTTGAGAGGAGGCCTTGTTAAAAAAACCCACTTCAACCCTCTCAAATCTCCTTGACAGAGACAAATACCCTTCTTTAATCAACAAATCAAACCAATTTCCCTTCAATGATTCAGTTCATAAAGATAACACACACACTGTGACACAAAAAAAAGCATTTTTTAAAATTTTTTTGTTCATTTTTCTCAACAAGTTTTAAAACACACGAACTCCATTCATAAATTGCTAAAGAAGACCTATCAGATTTCGATTTCAATAACAACACTCACATAAGAAGAAGAAGAAGAAGAAGAAGAAGAAGAAGAAGAAGAAGAAGAAAGATAAAAAAAAATTTGCTCTGATAAAGAATCCATTGACGACATGTTTACACAATTCAATTCTTGATGATTGATTCGAGAAACATTATTCAGTCATTTTCCTCTACAAAAATACAGTATGTTTCAGAATCAATGCCCCACCCTCCCTCCCCCAGTCAATTTATATCAAATTCTACTTGGGTGTTATACATGTTTAATATTGAATATTTCAGAAAAAATAAAAGCAACACATTTGAAAATTAAGATATTTTTTAACAACATAGCAAAATGTAATTACTAAAAAAAAGAAATCATTTGATGAATAATTAAATAATTTATTAATTTGAAAAAACACCAAGCTGTTAAGCTTTTTTAATTCTACAACTATTTTCAATACATTTAGTTATGTTACTAACAATTCACAAGTTTTAAGACCACAAACCACTTTTGGTGGTCGCAAAATGAAGTCGGGTTGTCGCCAAAAGCGACCACATCGAATCTTTTCCTTAAAATACATTGAAACCATAACCCAACCACCTGCAACTTCATTTTGCAGTCGAAATCAACCAAGTGTGTGTGCGCCATGAGCCTTAATTTTTTTTAATATTCAATTTTAAACAATTTAGCCTTGGCTATTCTATTTTTTGTAGACGTTGGTTATGGGACATACTGTATAAATTCTAATCCTCAACTAACAACCACATCACTATTTGGACACCATAAAAAATTAGAATATTGCACTGTCATTAATTTAGAAATGATTATTTACTGATTTCAAGATTCCTTCATCAAGAGTCAATCTAAAAAAAAAATTCACTGAATCACTAAATAAATAAACAACCACATCTCAAAATAGATTTCTCATCTCCATCCTAGAAACCACTTCAAGAAAAAAATAATAAAAGTTGACAACATAAAATAAAACAACAACGAAAAGATTCATAACAAATTTAAATTAAATAAATCATAAAATCAAGCATTAATGATTCATAAATCAAAGACACATTAGAATAATTAATTTTGCAATAGAATAAGACAACAAAAAAAAACACAGTAAAATCAGCACATATCAAAATATTCAGTGCTAAAAAGAAGCGCCCTTGCAACAATTTACAGCTCATGCATAAAAAAAGCAAACACACAAAATACTAGAAACTAACATAAGGTTCAATGCAGAAAAAAGGTTATACCGGTTATCGAAATAGGAAATACGAAAACACACATAAACACAATACAAACGAATACAAATTACAGACAATCAAACAAAAATTAAACAATAAATGACCATTGCAATAGTCACATATATAATATATTATTAAATCTCTATACTGAAACTAACCCCATATTAATAATATTGATGAAATAAAATAAATGTCGATTAATTTCGCTCGTTTTTTTTTTACCTGGTGTTCCTGTGTCGAAACCGATGCCGCCACCATCACTGGGCATGCGCCGCAAACGCCTTGTGCACACACGCACACTCACATACACAAGACATCGAACAAGAGTCTGGACGTTGCCATGACAACAGCTAACTAACACATTCAGGGTTTCAAAGAAAAAAAAAAGGGAGATAGAAGGAGGTAGGTTAGGCCTCTGATGTCTATTGATGCAACAACCAATGAAGAACTATTACCACCAGGCGGCACAAACTGCTTTCATCTTTACATCATCACTATAGCGACAAAGCAATGAAGAGATAAGAGAGAAATACAAGAAGAAAAAAAAGGGTTAGGTTAAGGTGAAAATGATGATTATTATGGGATAGGATAGGATTGAGACTGAAAATGAGTTTCTACACACATACTCTCGCTGTTAGTGTCAAATAAAAAAATTGGACACATGAATAGCCTCAAAGGCTATCAGAATGACCAAGTCAATTGGAAATTACCTATTAGAGAACCTCTTTTTATCCTCGCGTCCATCATAAAGAACAGACACACACACATGAAACCTTTTTTTTAGCTTAGCTCAGCTCAGCCTCAGATTCAGATCGATCCACAACCAGGCCACTAACATTTCTATCTGATGCAAAACATCATCATCATCGTCATCATGATGCATCCATCCACTTTCAAAAAAAAAATTTCCCCATTCTCAATCATCTCCATTTCTTTATTCCTTTCGGATGTTTACCTCGATATAATAAGGAAGTTTCCTTTCAATTGTGATTTGATGGATTTGCTGCTCTAGACCCCATCCAATATAATCCCTAAACCACTATTGTTGTACCACTCACAAACAGTAAAAAAAAATCGATTAAATATCATTATGATGATAGAAAAAGAAAGTACTGTCAGAGATCACATATGGAAGCCTAGTTCAATGAAGCATTTAAAGAAACTGACAGTTCTAAAGAAAATGCCATTGTCTTTTTATTCTGTTAATATTTTGAGGGTAAGAAGATTTATTCAAATAGGCCAGGGGCCGGAAAACCTTTTTCAGAAAGATAACCATTTAAAAACTACAAAAAATAAGTAAAACTTGTTCTAAACCAAATTTTTACAAATGAAAAAAAAAATAAATATATGGCATAATCACAAAGAAGACAACTTGTCACTTGAACTTTATTTTGAACCCTCAGTGCAGGGTTCTAACATCAAAAAACCTTTCGCAAAGGAAATCAATAAAATAGGGGTTTTCTATGTTGAAATTTCGTTCTGAGGGTTCAAAAGTTGAAGGTCAAATTGCTAGGTTCCAAATTTTTAACATTTTGTAATTTGAAACAAAATATAAAATCTCATTAGAATTGCGGATTTAATTGTCGACCCCTGACATTTAGAAATAAAAATGTTTAGAAAGACAATAAACTGAAATTCAACATAAATATAACACAGACATTAAAGTTCTTCTTCTCTGAATATTTGGAGACGTCACTTTCAATTATTTCATTTCGGTCATTGCTCTTGTTGTAACCAATTTTTACCTATTGAGTGTATATTTAATGAACTACATTCTACATTTACATGCATTAAAGTATTGCAAATTTTACAAAAGGTTTAAATTTCGAATTGCTAAGCAACATTCAACCAAATGATGTCACAAATGACGCAAACACACAGGCGCCTCCTCGTATATTCAAATTCAACTGCATAAATATTTTTATAAGTAACTTAAAAATATATACTATACATACATGTATAATACTATTTTTCAATGGAAAAAAATCGTTGCATTTGAATTTTGAGTCATTTTTTTTTACCTCAAACCTAAATTAGCATCTTGTGAATTCTAATTACACATTGAAACAAAGACATAACTAAATGAACTTAATGAGTTCTTTCATTTATTTAACGAACACATGAAATATCTACCACAGAGAATACATAAGAATTGAGAAACCGGATTAAAAGTGGTTAAAAACTACATTATTGCCATATGACTGAATTAAGATTTAAAAGTTAGCCAAGTTATTTTCTTTACATAAAACATACAAAGTCTAGTATATAATATTAAGTCTTAATCACAACTTCGCCAACGAGTTCAATCAACAATGTATAAAAAAAATTGAAAATTACAAATAAGAAACAAATTAATTATTCCTATTAGAATAATCACAAACTCTCATTAAAGAGATTCCATCAAATTGTTCACGAGAAAACAACCACATTTAAAAAAACCGCAACAATTGACAAAAGAACAAACGAATAATAATTTTGAACGAAAAATATCTTATCAAAACATCTAAATCATCTCACCCTCCCCTCCCCTTCAATTGCAATCAATACAAATACATCAATAATTAGAGCACACTTCAGCAAAATAAGGCACCTCTCAGGCTACCTTCTGAAGCCTTTTTTAATAACTGAAATATTAATTTTTTTTTTCTTCAATTTGTTCACTTTGTAAAATGTTGCTTTTATTTTGTCTCTCGAGGTCGTGTACAAGTGGATTCATTCGAAACAAGTCCACTTTCAGCCGACTCAAAATGGTAATTTAATAATTATTGTAACTTAAAAATTCTTATTTGGGGGGTCAACTCAGCTACGATCATAATTATCTATAACCATTGAGCTTAACTCAAATAAATCTTTCCGCAATACACTCATTTTGATAAAAAAAAAACCACTGCCTTAAAACATAAAAAAAAAATTAACGTAAAACGGCCAAACTCAAGTAAACAAAATATTAAATTTCTATGTATGTCCTCTACGAAAAAATCGTATACTTGTTCGAAATGCAAGGCATTAACGGCTTTTTGTTTGTAATAAATTTCAGAAAAAAAGAAATTCCCCCAATTTTTACCAAGAAAGCAGCAACCAAAATAGAAAATGTCTTTAAACAGAAAAACAAAAATAATACTAATTTGCTTTGGCATTTAAATGCATAATAATTAAGCACTCTCCAAATACAATATTGAAAGTAATTGACCGAATAAATAAAAATACTGGCCAACAACAACATAAAAACAAAACAGAAAACTACTACCCCCACAATCAAAATAAAACATTTCCCTACGCAAATCACACGTCCATGCATGAGTATATTGCTTTTTTTAAAAGCAGTAACGAAAATAAAAACTAACTAAAAAAACATTGCCAAAATACTATAGTTATTATTAATTAATAACATGTTTGTCTGCTGACAGAATGTAATCGCAATAATAAAAAATTGGGATAATATATGCACATAATTGACCCATCACCGGGTTATTATAAAAAAAATAATAATAAAAGTAATTTTAAAAAAAACTCCTGAAACTGACAAACAAATAAAAGAAAATCTCATCGAATTACCATCGATATAAAATAAATGTATATTTGTTTTAGAGATGCACCAGAATAGATACGAAATAGTACGTTTACGGTAATCATTTCGTGATCACGTCCTCTCAGATCCGTGTACAATTTAAAATACAAAT
Source organism: Brachycybe producta (assembly GCA_036925085.1). NCBI lineage: Eukaryota > Metazoa > Arthropoda > Diplopoda > Playtdesmida > Andrognathidae > Brachycybe > Brachycybe producta. Next base: position 6,419,431 of record JAUPFP010000008.1, on the reverse strand, counting down.
CTGAGAGGACGTCATCACAAAATACAGCCTATAAAACGTGGCATATTTGTTGATGCCATTTATATATATAAAAAAAACTTATTTAAACAATTTAAAAATTCTCACTTTCACCAATAATGCTGTTACATTCACAGAATTTCATTTCAATTCAGTACACCCGCAATCAGCTCAACAGTCATGTGGCAGATTAGATAATTCCCAATCATAAATTATTGTCATTTAAACAAGATCTAGACATTATCGTCAAATTGAATTCGTTCTAAAGCAGAACTATGTATGTGCTGGAAGAAAATTCCATAGTTTACAAAATACATTTGGAGAGAGAGATATATATGTTGTATATTTTTTTAATAATCGAAGTGGAAAAAATAAACTTCCATTGTTTTGTACTCAAAACCGAATTTAAAAAGACCACGAAAAAAAAATTCTCATATCATTTCATTTAAAACATCAGAAGTTGTTTAATAACATTTACGTATGTCGATAAAAATTGGTGCATCTCTAAATCAGAAAGCTAAGCTAAGCTTTAGTCGGCTAAGGTCATGGCTGGAGGGTTTTTAACAGCATATAATGACAAAAAATTATAACCCAGTGGCAAAAAACCATCAATCGGAATTCTTTAAATTAGCCATAATGACAATCTTAACTGCTTTTGGTCCCTCTCAAAATCTATCCAATATATTTGTCATTTTAAATAGAAAAAACAATAAGAGGAAAAACAAAACACAGTATCAAAATTAAACATAACATAAATTACTGTAACCATATGTTGATATTAACGAAGCAAAAAACGCCTTTCCATCAGAGACGTACTCGAGATTAAAAAGCAAAAACCACATAACTGTTACTTTTATAAGGTGAATAAATAATATTAAAAAATCACATTTCAAATATAGAATTGCGAATTTGATGTTACATTTGTAAGCTTGTAAAAGCTTTGTTTTTTAAAATTAAAAAACATGAACTGCCTTTGAATTAAAAGAGAAAAAAAGCGACCGTGAAGACGACAATACTATTAAAAAAGGAAATGGCTAAAAGTATTGAAATAAAATGTGTTCAACTTCTTTTTGTTCGTTCCCAACTCAATTTTCTACAAACCGAACCCAAGAAACAAGATTAAAATTACTAAGAAGAAGAGGTTGGTTAATAATAGTACAAGTAATAATAATAATACTCTACATCACTTGGAGCACTTGAGTCGCCTCGTAGAGAACACCGGGTGGCAAAAGCACGGGCGTATTCACTCGACCGGACTCAACGCAAACCATATTCGGATATTCGTCATCTCCGAAGTCGATCATCTCGCGAGCTCTATCGACCCAAGGATTCCAAACGACTGACATTCAAAGGGGAAAAAAAAACACCAAAAAACGCACATCGTAATCAAAAATAAAGAAAGACTCAAGTCAACAAAACAAAAAAGAGAGATCGAAATCGAGACCTGTGTCCGGTAAATTAAACTTGTGGATCCGCATCTTACGACAACCGACCACGTTGTTAATAACGTGTTCCTCGGGAGTATTCTGATAAATCCTTTTCGTTGACAAATAAACGAAAAATAGTTCGTAGACTCGATAACAAAAAGATATTTGGCTAAGGTTAAACCAACCTGTCGATGTATTCGGCAACACTGACCGCTTCTCGTGTCTCTTGATACAAAGCTCCATCTCGTGTCTTCAAAATTAAAAAAAATGAGACTGAAACACTTTCGACAAAAGGCAAAAAACTAGTTAAAGCACCTTGTCGATGAACATACATCCTTGAAGACCCGTAATAAAACAACGATTTACATCGGGAACTTTGAAGTAAGTGTGAAGCAAAATGTTGAACGCAAAATCAGTCATGCCTAAAAATCAGAAGAAAAACAACAATTCGATAACAGTAGAAAAATCTTATTTCGTTGTTTTGTTTCTGTTGTCGCAAACCGGTGTTGACGACGCTCAGTTTCATGTGCAACTCCTTCTCGCGTAACAAAAGACGGTAAGTCAGTTTGAATCTGTAAAAAAAATAACATAAAAGCATAAAAAAACTGTCATTCAAGACGCCATCGCTTTGTTAAGATCACCCGTGGTTCCAAACGCTTCTCGTGTTCTCGTTATCACAGAGAGAAAGAATAACTTCGACATCACCAGTCTCTAACTGCAACGATTCAGAAGAAAAAAAGAAATCAATTATTACGATTAAAGTTATAATAAATACACAGCGTGGTCGTTTAGGTTGCATATATATCATTAACTTTTTTAAAGTTAAATTTAACAAATTAATAACATGTTAAGCAAACTTAATGATACTGTTACTCCAACACAGTGAAAATAATTTGTTTTTCACACAATAAATAAACAGGAAAGAAAGATTACCACGAAAAAGTTTGTGTCTAACTTCGGCACAATAATACATAAAAAATAGCCACGTAAATACATATCCAGTTGAATCTAGCTTTTCCATACTAAATGGGACCGGACCAGGTCCGTATTACCCAGAAATCCAGATTACCTACATCCGGATAATCGAGATTCTATCTTTCTCGAGCGAATTTTTATTGCTGAATTAAAAACCATATATTCAGAATAAGACTAACTTTACCACTGACTAAACCACTTTTTGATGCCACAATTTTTTTTGGCGTGGCTTGCTTCACATGGACCACTCGGTAGTACCACTGAGTGTGGAACGTGTGAAGGACCTACCATTGAAAACTAAGCGTTTTAAAGTAAGCTCGCAATATCAAGCATACCAGGTTATAAAGTTCTCAGAAACTTAAATCCATCACTCAATATCAACCTACTAAATGGTAATAATAAACATTTTTACAACGGTCAGCCAAGTAAGTGACCTAAGTAACTAGCGTATTTTATTTGAAATTTATGCAAATATTCTTTAATTCTTTATTGACACAAAGGTGAAACAACCACGCTGTATTAGGATTAGAAATGGTGAAAAAATCTACTCTGGTCGGAGGTTTTTCCAAGTGGAATCTGCTGATTCTTGCAAATCCATGTTGCGGTCCAACACTCCACGATCCAAAGTGAGCTGAAACATTTCAAGCGAAATTTGCAACTGAAATCTTCAGATAAAAGCGAAGAAGAAGATACAAGAAAACTTACGAAACACGATCGGTATTCCTCCTCGGATCGGTTTCTTGTTGTCGAACACGGCCTGTTTACTATTCACCCAAAAAATGCGCTTATTTTTTTTTTGTAAACTATTTTTTTTTATAAACTATTTTCTTTTCATTATAAATAAACACAACAATAACAAAATTTAGGTTAAGATTTCCTAGTTTTCTCAAACGAAACTCAAAAACAAGAACAGAAAGAGAGAGAGAAAAAACTAGCAACATTCCAACACGAAATGGGAAAATAATTAGATCAAATGTCTTTTTAATTAATGATATAAAAAAAAGAGATTGCAATCTTAATAATTGAATGAAACTCATCAGTAAAATTACTTATGATAGTTAAAACCCAATTATAATATGCAAATGAGGTGTAATGAACTTCAAAATTAATTGTTTTCCATCTTTTTAAATAAGAATTTTTTTTTCGTTAAAAAAAAGATGCTGAAAATGAAATTTGTTGTTTTTCACCTGACAAACAACTGTTCTTGGTTATTTACTCTCCATGACACAATCGTTGCACCTGCAGAGAGAGAGAGAGAGGGAAGAAAAAAAACACAATGAAAAGTTTTATTATTATTATTTGAAATTTACAACTCGCCAGTTTATTTGACTAATCTACACAAGTTAAATCACATTTAGTTGAAAAACACGAAATAAATTCACTTCAATCACCAATATTAATTGCGTTTTGTAATTGTAGCTATTAATGATGTCATTAATAAATTGTTGGTTTAAATTTTCATGACTGCATTTATATTTTTTTATATTTGCAATGCAGGTTATTTTTTTTTTGTAATTATATATTGGATGTTAAAGTCCCTCTGCCATAGGCCAACCGGGTGCTTGCAGAGTATTTTTTGTAGTTGTAATTAAAATCAATATTTCGTTACAATAACTCAATATATATCGAGATACAAAGTTAAATAGTAACTCAACATATATTGGACACTCAATTAAATCGCAATTTAAATTTTTTTTATATTAAAACTTGATTTAAATCTAATTTAAAACACGATTTAATGATTAAAAAAATTGGCAACACCATCACTTAATCACACAAATCACTTAATTTTTTTAAGTGATTTAAATCATATTTTGAAAGATGCATCCTCTCTCTCTCTCTCTCTCACTCTTGCATGATCTTGTTCCCTTTTGCGTTGACCAAGTTGGTCAACAAACACCCTCACATTTGAACATCCAACCTCACCCGATTGTCATTTAATGTTCGATAACACAAGGGAGGGGCCTGGAGCTTATTCATATCAGCCTATAGACCCTTCCTTGCAAGATATTCCAGGGACCAGACTGGATGAGAGAGAGAGAGAGAAAGAGAGAGACTGAGAAAGCCTCTCTTCAAATCTAGTTTGCAAATTTCCCACGGTGACCTCTTCTTCTTCTTCTTCGCATCCCCCCTCCCCGCGGCCACTCTTCCTCCCCCTTTTAAACATTAAAAGAGTAATGATGACGAAGCCGCCGCCGTTACGCATCACGAACTCGCAAACAAACCCACCAACAACACAACCTAATACATAATAACATCACAGATGACTGATGGAGCCACAAACACACAAAAAATGCAACCCCCCCCCCCCCCTCCTTTTCGAAATCGGACGCATTCTTCACTAATTTACACGTAATAAAAGCAAAAGCACAAAAAATAAGAAGTACTTTTAGACAGACAGAGAGACAGAGAGAGAGAGAGACATGTCCAACTTGAATTGCAAAGAATAAGAAAAAGCTTCTTATTTCACTTGTGGATATAATATAACGTTAACTCCCACCCCTTTCCTCAATCCCCCATTTTAGCCCCTCTTTTTAATGCAGAAACTATTCAGACATTTCGAGCACGTAAAACCCCTTTCAACACCAAAAAAAAAATAAGAAAATGCAAATTAAAGGAGAGAGAGAGAAAGATGCAAATAGAAAAAAAAAGATTGAAGATTAAACTACTATTTTTTTTTTTGGATATATCATTTAGAGACCCAGGTTTTTAATATGAAAATATACAACGAAATAGTACAAATTAAAAAGGGATATATTATATAAATTTACGAAACAATTCTCATTCTATTGTCTCTAAGAAAGTAGAGAGAGAAAAAAAACCCTGAATTTTTAAAGGTTTTATTTTACAGTCTTTTTGTTTTTAACAAGTGAACTGATTTATCCCCAACTTCCCCTCAGGTTATTTGAAACTCGTGAATTTCCCCCCTCTTTTACAAAATTCCCTGCAAAAAAAAACAAGGGGAAGAGGGTTAAACACAAAATTATTATCCCCTCAAACTAAAACTGAGAATTTAAAAAAAAAAACAGGCATCTCTCAGGGGCAGGCTCTATCACAGGTCAATGTCAATGACAACGCAGAAAAAAATAGTCCAACTGGACAGTCAGTCAGTCAGTCCATAGGCTACAAAGAACGCTATCTATCTCCCTTCTTTGTATGCTACGGTCAATCAGGGGAAAGCAAAGATGGATTCTCGCAGATTCACAACGCTCCATCTGTCTATCTTTCTCTTGCGTGCTTTTGCTTCCATAGCGTGACAGCACAGCACTGCATCATAATAAAGCAGCCCGATTGTCCATCCAATGTGTCCATTGACATTAGGCCTAGTTCACACCATCAAGTAGAAGCAATGCAAGGTCACTCTACTGCGCATGTGTAGAATACAGTCACCAAAATATCATTTGCAGTAAATTCCAGTTAATTAATTCGGTCATCGATTACTACCTTTTACTGGCGGCATATCCAATTGTTTTTTAATCATTATTTTTTAACCACTTTGCTAAATTGAGCCAAAATATTGTCCGGTTCCGATGTGTCTTAATTAACCGAAAATCACTCTACTTCTGTGTGGATGTATGTAAACAACGCACGTGCACAGCGGAAAATAACTTTGCATTCTTTGCACGACTATACATCATAGTGTGAACATGGCCTTAGGCATAATGTGCGTTTACAAAAGTATTTTTTTTTTGAAAATAAAACCTTTTTATGCCAATTTGAAAATGATCAATTTTCACTCTTACATAGATATTACGTACAGCAAAAATGACCTTTAAAATGTCAAATGTTTTGTTGTTGTTTTTTGGGGTTAAAAATGTCTTTAAAATACTTTTTTTCATATTTGGCTATTCTACTTTCTAACAAACTTAATTTTTAAATGTTTTGTTTTAAAAATAAATCTTCTAAAAACAGGCAAAATGGTAGTATTGTTTAAATGTCCTGAAATACACTGAAAAGGTCTCAGGAAATCTAAATTTACATGACAAGTTTCAGAAAACTAAAAACATTATGTTTAAAGTAAATATGTATAACATTTAAATGTTTGTTTTAAATTGCAGTTTAGGGTAATTTACTTGTGATCTTCCTTAAAAATTTCAGATCCAAAAAATGAATTAAAGGCTATTATAATTATTTACTAAATCGTAATTAGAGCATAATCTACTCTTAATTTTTGTTTGAGGACGTATTCCATGTGGTTAATTGACAAGAAGTGGCAAATAATTGGTAAACTGCAATTTGACATTACCAAACAAGACAGTGTTGCCAACCTCCAAAATCACCCCCGTGAATAAATAGAAGAAAAAAAAATAGGAAGAAAAAAAAAACGCATGAATTGTCACATGATAGGAAAAAAACGCATGTAAAGTTCAATGCATACAAAGGTTAACAACAAATTCTTAGCAAAAAAACAGAAAACAATGCGATCATCCGATTGTAACATGGGTTTTTATGTAAAAAGTGCGAAGGCCATTTGCTTACATTGTGGGGGAGGTGCAAGGGGGGAGGTGTAAGGGAGGAGGTGGACTAGTAGGAGGAGAAAAATGAAACCCTAGATGAGCAAAAGAATATAGGAAAAAAGACCAAGTGGCATCAATAAACTAAATCACAACAAACATTTGAAGCACAGCACTTCTCAAGTCTTCTAAACTGAAGCGAAATAACAACAGACTATCATACCGCACATTCCGTTACTCATCGATTTAACAACTAACGCGACGTCCACCCATAATAAAATATTAAAAGTGACGTCATACTGCTGACTAAATCGATAAATAACATAAGGCGCAGATAAATTAAACGGAAAATGGGTGAAGGAAAATGGCGTCTTAGACTCATAATGCAAAATACAAAAACGCCATATTAGAGCACACCTTTAGTTGCATAAACGAGACGTCATTTACAAAATCGTACTGAAAGCAAGAGCGCCAAAAAGCGTACAAGGTCGACCGCTCCAAAAACACAGACAGCGGCTGCGGCGGGCGTCTAAATTTTTTTTTTTTTTTTGCATGTCACTTAACGACAGCGAAGAAAACAAAGCAAAGACAATGGCGGCGCCAAGCAAGTCACAAACCAATATACAAATAAAACCCATTTGCACATGTAATCACTTACCGTGAATGTGAATAGTTAAAGTGGTGTTGTTACCACGGTCGAGAACGACAACGTTTCCACCAGACGACATGACTTCAGCTCCTTCTTTATGTTTTCAGCGCACACAAAATTATCAGCAGAACAAGTACATACGAGAAGAGCGAAAGATAGTTACGCTCAATACACGTTTCCTTTTCATGCAATCGGAGCAGAATCGATCGTCTTTATAAAGTTAATAAAATTAATACCGAGCGCGATCTTAAAAATCCAATGACTGTTTCTCATTAAAACGTTTTGTGAGCGCTCTCCAGTCCCCATCTAACTTAACCATGTTTCAAAGAGCCGCTCTCTAATCTTCTAACTAGTGTATAACATGGGATTACGAGGTACGCTGCGAAAGCGCTACACAACAGTGGCGCGCTTTTTTTTAGTTCAATTTTTTTTTATAAAATACTGTTTCTCGTTCTTATTTAATGCGACTAAAAATGTCATTTTTTTCAAAGGACGTGGAATTAACACATGTATTTCAAAATAAAATAAATCCACCAGAAATCCACATATTGTAATATATTAAATGCACATTTTTGTAGTCTGAAATTCTGGGATTAGGGGACTCCGATGAAAACATCGATATATCGCTTTTCCGATATATCAATATATTAACGTAGTTTACTTTTCTTTGCTTTTCAACAAATGTTGACGTTTCAGCTCTCTCCGAGTTTAATGCACCAATAAAAAAATTCTTTCTGCGGTAGAGGCCAAAAATTATAAAAAAAACTCTTTAATTTAACAATTTAACAGATTGAAATACATTGAAAACAACTTACTTCATCTCTTGATATTGAAAAATATCGATATATCGATATAGCAATGAATTAAAAAAAAGCAGTAGCCTCTTCCAAATGTCTCAAATCCCAAAACATCCCTCCATTCATACCCCATTTCCCTGTTGTAAGTTTCCAACATGGAGAAGTTATACAATGGCAAGCAGCACAAGTAAGATTTGAACTTGCCACAATGACTACAACATTGGCTCAGGTTTAGAGGCTTTAACCACCTACACTACCCTACCAACTGCTCAAGAAAGCATTTTAACAATAAATACATTTGTTTATCTCTAGTGTCTCTGTTCTTTTTTTTTTTTAAATATATTTAAATATTTAAAAAAAAAAAAAAGAACAGAGACACTAGAGATATGAACCTATGAACACAAGATCACAAGCCAGAGACTTTACCAGTCATCCAAATTGACAACTACAACAACAGAATTAAAAAAGTATACTTAGGAATTTTTTATGACCTAGAATATTTCCTATAAAAAATTTAAAAAAAAACCAGCCAATGTAGATGGAGCCACCATCTCCATTAAAAAAAATTTGCTAAAAAGCAAAAACTTTTTTTGAAGGTATAGGATTTTTAACATAGAACTTTTTTAATTAATGTTTGAAATGTTTGAAGACAGGGGCGCTACAATCAACTATTACATAGAGTCCATGTATAAGGTGTTGGGTTAGGTTATGTTAGTGGGTTAAGTTAGATTCCTCTCCATAGAACACCTCAAGAGTCAATAGGGAGGGGCAAGTGACATATGTCAGACCACATAACAAACTAATTAAAAGTTACCAGTCCTTATAAAAGAGGTGGGGCAAACGACTATATTTTACTGTCTTTCCTTGCCACAGGCAAGTGTGCCCAGCAGTAAAATTTTGTTGGCCCTGCCCTTTTAGGAGCGTCTTCAATTTCTAATTGGTTTGTTACTTTGACTGATGTCACATGCCCCGCCCTTTTCACAAGGAAGAATTTTAACAATAAATACATTTATGTTTATTTTAACAATTTAAATATATTAAAAAAAAGTACACTACAGGGAATTGAACCCATGAAGACAAGATCATGAGCCAGAGATGTTACCAGTCAGCTAAACTGCCAACTACAACAATAGACCTCATAAAGTATACTTAAGAATTTTTATAACCTAGAATATTTCCTATAAAAAATTTTAAAAAAAACAGCCAATGTAGATGGAGCCACCGTCTCCATTAGAAAAAATTTGCTAAAAAGCAAAAACTTTTTTTGAAGGTATAGGATTTTTAACATAGAACTTTTTTAATTAATGTTTGAAATGTTTGAAGACAGGGGCGCTACAATCAACAATTACATAGAGTCCATGTATAAGGTGTTGGGTTAGGTTATGTTAGTGGGTTAAGTTAGATTCCTCTCCATAGAACACCTCAAGAGTCAATAGGGAGGGGCAAGTGACATATGTCAGACCACATAACAAACTAATTAAAAGTTACCAGTCCTTATAAAAGAGGTGGGGCAAACGACTATATTTTACTGTCTTTCCTTGCCACAGGCAAGTGTGCCCAGCAGTAAAATTTTGTTGGCCCTGCCCTTTTAGGAGCGTCTTCAATTTCTAATTGGTTTGTTACTTTGACTGATGTCACATGCCCCGCCCTTTTCACAAGGAAGAATTTTAACAATAAATACATTTATGTTTATTTTAACAATTTAAATATATTAAAAAAAAGTACACTACAGGGAATTGAACCCATGAAGACAAGATCATGAGCCAGAGATGTTACCAGTCATCCAAATTGACAACTACAACAACAGAATTAAAAAAGTATACTTAGGAATTTTTTATGACCTAGAATATTTCCTATAAAAAATTTAAAAAAAAACCAGCCAATGTAGATGGAGCCACCATCTCCATTAAAAAAAATTTGCTAAAAAGCAAAAACTTTTTTTGAAGGTATAGGATTTTTAACATAGAACCTTTTTAATTAATGTTTGAAATGTTTGAAGACAGGGGCGCTACAATCAACTATTACATAGAGTCCTTGTATAAGGTGTTGGGTTAGTGGGTTAGGTTAGATTCCTCTCCATAGAACACCTCAAGTGTCAATAGAGAGGGGCAAGTGACATATGTCAGACCACATAACAAACTAATTAAAAGTTGTCAGTCCTCATAAAAGAGGTGGGGCAAACGACTATATTTTACTGTCTTTCCTTACCACAGGCAAGTGTGCCCAGCAGTAACATTTTGATGGCCCTGCCTTTTTAGGAGCGTCTTCAATTTCTAATTGGTTTGTTACTTTGACTGATGTCACATGCCCCGCCCTTTTCACAAGGAAGAATTTTAACAGTAAATACATTTATGTTTATTTTAACAATTTAAATATATTAAAAAAAAGAACACTACAGGGAATTGAACCCATGAAGACAAGATCATGAACCAGAGATGTTACCAGTCAGCTAAAGTGCCAACTACAACAATAGACCTCATAAAGTATACTTAGGAATTTTTATAACCTAGAATATTTCCTATAACAAATTTAAAAAAAAACAGCCAATGTAGATGGAGCCACCGTCTCCATTAGAAAAAATTTGCTAAAAAGCAAAAACTTTTTTTGAAGGTATAGGATTTTTAACATAGAACTTTTTTAATTAATGTTTGAAATGTTTGAAGACAGGGGCGCTACAATCAACTATTACATAGAGTCCATGTAAAAGGTGTTGGGTTAGGTTGGGTTAGTGGGTTAGGTTAGATTCCTCTCCACAGAACACCTCAAGTGTCAATAGAGAGGGGCAAGTGACATACGTCAGACCACATAACAAACTAATTAAAAGTTGTCAGTCCTCATAAAAGAGGTGGGGCAAATGACTATATTTTACTGTCTTTCCTTACCACAGGCAAGTGTGCCCAGCAGTAAAATTTTGTTGTTAGGAGCGTCTTCAATTTCTAATTGGTTTGTTACTTTGACTGAAGTCACATGCCCCGCCCTTTTCACAAGGAAGAATTTTAACAGTAAATACATTTATGTTTATTTTAACAATTTAAACATATTAAAAAAAAGAACACTACAGGGAATTGAACCCATGAAGACAAGATCATGAGCCAGAGCTGCTACCAGTCAGCTAAACTGCCAACTACAACAATAGAGCTCATAAAGTATACTTAGGAATTTTTTATAACCTAGAATATTTCCTATTAAAAATTTAAAAAAAAACAGCCAATGTAGATGGAGCCACCGTCTCCATTAAAAAAAATTTGCTAAAAAGCAAAAACTTTTTTTAAAGGTATAGGATTTTTAACATAGAACTTTTTTAATTAATGTTTGAAATGTTTGAAGACAGGGGCGCTACAATCAACTATTACCTAGAGTCCATGTATAAGGTGTTGGGTTAGGTTGGGTTAGTGGGTTAGCCTGTTAGGTTAGATTCCTCTCCATAGAACACCTCAAGAGACATATTGTCAGACCACATAACAAACTAATTAAAAGTTGCCAGTCCTCATAAAAGAGGTGGGGCAAACGACTATATCTTACTGTCTTTCCTTGCCACAGGCACGTGTACCCAGCAGTAAAATTATGTTGGCCCCGCCCTTTTATGAGCGTCATCAATTTCTAATTGGTTTGTTACTTGGTCTGATGTCACATGCCCCGTCCTTTTCAATTTCTAATTGGTTGATCTGACGCTCATAAAAGAGGCGGGACCAACAAAATTTTACTACTGCGCACACTTGTCTGTTTACTTGCCTGCGCTTCCATAAGTTATCGATATGAGTTATCGATTAATACATTTATAGATATATCGCCCATCCCTACAGTCTATCGATACTATTACTAACACATTACACTAAGTCCAGGTAGACCAGACTGACAAGTCATCTGCCTACTATTTTCTTATTTGACAGATGTAATCTAAATGTAAATTACGTAGAAAGTGAAACATATTTAAATAATTCATCAGTTTCGTGTAGTTTATGAATTCCGCCGTGGATATCCTTCCGAAAATGATCGAGCTTTGTACAGTGAAGCGAATGGTTCTGTTAGTCACCGCACTAGTCATGTAAGTTGCTTAATTATTATTGTTGTTATTATTATCATCATCATCATCATCAGCGGACAAATAGAGAAATCTCCTCATGGTGTGCAATTTGTATCATTTTCAGACTGTGCGTTATCGTATTAGCCGTAGAAAACGCACTCACGAAAGACAACAAACACACTTCGATGAGGAGCACACTTGAAAATCTCACAGCAACGACAGCAACAGCAGCAGGCAAAGAAAACTGCTGGTTACGAGAAAATTACATGATCAAAGAAGAGTGTCGAGAGTGCAGCAACTTCGAGAAAGTAAGGGACATTCAACGACACAAAGGAAATTCTTTCGATTGGGGGGCCGCCTTAGCCTTTATGTATTACATTACGAGGCTCTTAATGGAAAGAATATCCTTAAATAGAAACGAAAGACAAGTAATACTATTTTATTAAACTGTATTTGTTCGTAGGTGAGCGGACATTTGGCAGTTTGTCTCGAGACAGGTTTCAAGGAGCTCGTCACTTGCGAATCATCGGGAGATATTTATAAAAGGTTTAAAGTGATCGTAGTGAGGAATTATTTGTTGTACCTGTTAACCTTTGTTTTTCTGTTCTTCCGTTTCTGTAGTTGTCCTCGTTTGGCTTGGATGGAGAAGCGGAATTTTTGGATGTTCGAGATGAGCACGGCCGTCGTCGGTGGAATGTCATGGATAGTCGTCTTCCTGAGACAGAAACAACTCGAATATAGAATGCTCCAACGAATACAGAAACAGATTGCAGCAGGAGTTTAATTTATTATAGATTTGTACATAAAAATAAACAGATACAGGAATGAATATTTCGTTTTTTTTTTAGTAATTTTTAGTGATTTTAGTAAGTTTTATAACAAATCGATGACACGAGTCCAAACAGAGGCACTTCTAAAAGCCTCAAACTCTCTCAGGTTCAACAAACATTCTGAAATAAAATAATTAAAATGTATCAATGCTCATAAATTAATGCTCTTAAATGCTCATCTGCATAAAAAAATCGAACTTTTTATAATAATTATCATATTTCATTTGACCACAAAAGTTAAAAAGTACAGTTTACAATTTAGTCAAAAACAAAATTAAAAAAAATTCACACAACAAAATAAACCTTTTGAGCAATATTTTACATCTTCGGCGACAACTGAACTCAGAATAACAGCGATCAGAAAGTCCACAACCTAGAATAATAACCAGAAATTATCTTTAGTGAAATGCGTCCCTACAATTAATTTCTTACTTTATGTAAGTGAGGTGTCCAGTTTAGTTGAGAGAGGAACTTCTTTAAAGTTGCGGGCAATAGACACAAGAGTTTGTCACCAACACAGTCAGAAGAACAAACGCCACAACAAAACAGAAAGGGGCTTTGTGACCAGCCCATCACAGAGGCAGCAAACATCAAGAAAAGATTCGTAACAACCTAAACACCAAACACATTTAACGAAAACATAAACGTGAACGTTAAACAGCTAAAGGCTACAATACACTTGTCAAATGCTGCACATCTTTTGTTGGCAAACGAGAATGTCCACCAATGACATTTCGCAGATGACCCATGAACTCCAAGAACCAGTCGAGGCAATCAGGAGTAACTTCAAGGCTGCTATATGCTCGAAAGCACTTTAAAATACACGTCAACACTTTTCCCATATCCCTTTATAACAAAACAACCAAATCATCTATCCGATTATACTTTCAAATGAGTTATCCATACTCTATATTGTGTATGGACGTTGCAACGACGTCAATGCCATCGTTCAACCACGTAACTGACTGTTTTCCCGATGACACAAACGAGCACCGAAAGAGGAGTACTTTAAGACAGTTTTCGCTCGTCAAAACCGGCATCTGATCTAAAATGTCATCCGGTAATTCCCAGCAACTTTCACAGAAAATATCCCAGGCCACTTTCTCTTCCGAGTCTAAATGGTTAAAAATGCTTGCAAGGATTATGTATAACACTTGAACAACTTCGGCCGGAGGATCGGGGACTTTGATGGCGGCGGCAACACCCTAGAAACATAGTACAGTTGTTATTTTAATGTTGATCTATCTTCAGCTTTAATAAGAAACCTTCACGAAAGGTGTTATAGCATCCAACGATGTTGGGCGTCGTTTGAAGAGCAACGTTAAGTTCCTTTCGAGAAACAGGTGCCATGTTTTGGCCGTTATGCAATGCAAAGTGACTGGAAGTTCATGATAAAGTCTGATTCTACTCGCTTCCTGTATTTGAGAAAATGCTTTAAGATTTATTGATACACCTGGAACAGTGCTTAAATGTATCACTTTTAGAGACACAGATGCCAAGCCAATCATCACGGATGTGAGGAACATCGATGCCGAAGGGGAACTGGAAGATCTCCTGACTGCAATCTCGATACATAATTCTTGGACCTCTTAAGATGAAAGAAGAAAAAACGTCGTAACAACAAATAAATCATAACTGAACATGAATCCAACCTGTAGATAAATGAAGCAAAGGTGGAAGTAATCGATTCCAATTGATTGCCGGATACGGACGACTCGTCTCGCATGCCAAAGAACGGAGACAAACGAGCAACCGAGAAATAAATTCCCCTTTCTGATCTAAATAAAATTTAAAAAACCACAGATATTAAATATAACTGAATTGTTAGCAAATTAGCAACTGATCGAAGTACTGACTGGAGGTGATAAAATTTTGAACAAAATCTACAGAATATTTAAGTACGCTTCTGTCATCCAAAAACGACAATTCACAAGATGGTCTCAAAAATTCTTCCATTTCATCGAGACACAACACGAGAGAACTTAAAATCCAAATTCCATTGCTCCGAATACTCAAGTTTTCTTCGTTGGATTTCAGTAACTGCATCACATTTGAGATTAACTCCTTTAACCGAATAGAATCAACATTTGAAGCCAGATTCCTTTGAGATCCCTGAAAATATATGACAGCATTTTACAATATGTGTAAAAACAACTTTAAAATTAAAGTACCTGAATAAATCTAATCTGATAATTTCCAAAAACAAGCCAATATGTTCCTACTAATGCAGGCAACTTGGAAACCTCTGAAGTAGACTGAGTAAAAGTTGAGGTCCAGGTTTTGAATAAATCGTCATGTTTCACGTTGTATAACTCGGGTTTCGTGTTAGCAAGATACTGCAGCAACAATCCACGAGAAGTGGCAACTTCGGTAAACTACAATCAGAATATAATTCAATGAATGAATAAATCAATAACAATTTATTAATTTGTCAACAACTAACGTTCGGTAACTCATCGCAGTCTTTTTCTAACTTGCAGTAAAGCTCATGAGCATCCTCGACATATTGAGAATCAGTTGTAAACAAAAGTGAACATCCAAAACAAAGAATCTGATTTAAAAAAAACGTGTATTAAATCAGAAGAAAATGAAAATAAAATACAATTAAACTTCAGTTACGCCGTATGTTAATGATGATAGAGGCTCATTTTTAAGACGATAAGTGAATTCTCTTTTAACCGAAATCGAGAATTCACGCATTGTTTCGTCTTCCTCTAGAGCAAGCGTTGTCGAAACAAAAGCAAGACCAACGAGAGCACCATGTCTGTAAATTAAATTTAACATTTTTCTGACTATGTTCACAGTGATTTGAGACAATTATTTTACTTTGAATGAAAATCCTCCGTAAAGCACCAGTTTTTCAAATTTACAGATGTTTCTAAAACGAGCTGTTTGGCTTCAAGACCATGGAGGTCAACATAATTCTTTGAAATTAGCTGCGCTAATAAAATACCAATACCGACACCAAGGTAAAACTGTCCCGTTAGTGACAAATCTGTTAAAAGTCTCTTGTGAAGAGACAACAAAATGTCACGAACAAGGTCCACATCCATACCGATGAGAATATCAGCAAGCAGAACGGCCAACAAACCTTGAATGTGGCTATTGGAATGAGCAGACGTCTTAAAAAACACATTTAAAAATTATTAATAATAAAAGCACAAGATAAAAATCCAAATTATCCAATTACCACCGACCAACCAAAAGTACCACTGGCTGGTTCATCAACCGGATTGAGTATTCTTAGAAATGCCTTGCAAAGGTCGTGCATCCAGTGTCGATGTGCCAGATGTTCAGACATTCCACTTCCATCGTCAAAATCGCCATTTGCAATGAAGTATTTAACAACCGCACCCGAAAGTCCAGCAAGAGCTACAACACAGTTGTCGTGAACCGTTGGTTTCCCTCTTGAAACCTCCTTCAAAGCATCAGTAATTTTATCACGGGCCCAAAGCCATGCATTGTTCTTCAGAATTTTAGGGTCTTCGGAAAGTGACGCAGCAAAAGTAGCGTTCTCCAAATGAATATCAATTTGAACGATCCGCCAATTGATAAATGCATGATATGCTTTCTCCATAAACGAAGCCCATGCTCGAAGATAACAAAGACATTGACGCCAATCGTCCAGATCCATTTGTGCATTTGACAAACAAGAGTTAAGCAACGTCCTGTACAAACTACCCCGCTTCAGATCAGAATGCAAAGTTGTGTTCCCATCTTTGTTAAGTTCTCTGGGTGGATCAAAAGAGATCAGTAGTCCCAACGCCACAGTGCTACGCAACTCCGGTGGGCAATCAGAAAAGTTGTTATCGGTTAGGAATTTCTTTGCTTCCTCCACAAAAGGCAAGCAGTTTGTCGTAACCGTTTGCCTTCCCAATTCCATTCGTGACTTGTGAAGAATATAGTGTGGCATATTTTCCACCTCACGTCTTACAAGGGCTACAAAGAATTTACCACATCCCGGAAGCACATCGACTG
This sequence comes from Brachycybe producta, assembly GCA_036925085.1. Lineage (NCBI taxonomy): Eukaryota > Metazoa > Arthropoda > Diplopoda > Playtdesmida > Andrognathidae > Brachycybe > Brachycybe producta. Next base: position 6,402,300 of record JAUPFP010000008.1, on the reverse strand, counting down.
GAACAGTCATCAACAGATCTACGTACGAAGATCCTGGAACGTAAGGAATCACGTCCTCGGGTTTCACGTCGGAATCTTTACTTCGAAACTCTTTAGGTATTTTAGTTCTCTCTTTAACGATGACGGGAAGATGCTTTAGTTGATGGCAAGAAACGTTGAAATGACAAAGAGCCTCAAACGCAGGAACCGATATGTGAGAATCGCCAAAATGACACGCATGATGCCACAGCCACGATGTCACTTCCGCGAGAAACTGTTTGTAAGTAAAATTCTCCAAGGCCAAAACCTCGACAAGAGACAAAAGTTCACACAGTTTTTCTAAAACTATAGCACGTTCGTCGTTTCCTATAACACGAACCAGAAACATCCAAGTGGTTCTAAGATCAATTACTTCCTGCTTACATAAAGTAGTGATACTATCGATGGCCAGAGCAGAAACTGTGGATCCATCAACAGTTTTTTCACTGGAAACAATTTTTGAAAGTGTCGTCAAAAGATCGGCACCATACTGCTTTGGTTTCAGACGACAAACATCTAAGATTGAAGCCGCTTTAGCGACGGCCACCTCTTTAGCTGCACACAGCGGTAATGTCATTGTATCGTCTACAAGCCACTTTTGAAGATGAGGATAAACTCGGTCTTGTTTCTGCCACAAGAAACACATCAGGCGTAAACTAAACCCTCGCAATTCCGTCACTTCGAACAGAGTAGACAAGAAACGGAGGATCGGCGCCACGCAAACTTTATGCTTTCCATAACATGTTATAGCTTTATAGATAAGAATACAAACAGTTGGATCCGTCTTATGTTTTAAAAGATAAAGCATAAACGGAAATAAACCAGATGCATGATCAACGTCATGCATCGCTACGAGTGTGATTACGTCGACACACAGTTCGATTTCATGAATGTTCCGTGATCTAACTGCTAACGAACAAAGAAGGGAAATCATCACTGGTGTCACTAAAATACGGCCATTGGACATCACTTCCTTCAAATGTTCTAACCAACGTATCGTAGTTAGTGTACACCGTATCACTTCTTGAGCAAGAACGAAAATATGATATGATTCAAAAGCGTAAACGTTAAAGTTTGTAGCAGCGAAAAACATTCGTGATTTCTTTTTGTACGGTTCGAATTCAGAGTCAATATTTATATTGTTTTCGATCAAATGTAATAGTTCGATCGCCTGAGGTTGAGAATTGTAAAGAAGGCTTAAAGGGATTCTAGTTTTGATATCTTCATCCGAGATACTCAAAATTGTGATGAGAGGAAGGTAAAGAAATCCAGATATAATGGTCGAAACTTTCTTTTCGGACAGTAGAAAAAAACCTAACAAAACGTAAAACGTTAGACAATGAAATAGAATATTATATGTATTAATTACAGATTCTAATTGCTCTTCGTTGACTGAACGGTGAGATTTCCATGATCAATGAACCAAGTAAAACAATCGCACTTTCGCAGAAAGGATTCGATATGAACTAAAAACAAAACGGAACCAAACTTAGAGCGTTTTCTTCTATACAAATAACTTATTCGTACGCCAATCTGTTTTTCCGTCAATTTCTCTACTATTGAAAGACAACTCTCTATGTCGAGACCTAATCTGTTCATTTGGTAACAATGCGAAACAAGACACAAAAAAAGATTTCCTGCTCTCAATTCTATTTTCTCTTCCGAAATCGATGATTCCATTACGATATTAGACATCTCTCGTAGACGGTTATAAGTCTCGAGCGCGCCTTCGATGCATTCGGACTGATTCCAAAAGAAAGAAGAAAGTAATTTAGTTACAACTACCTTCACTAAAGAAAATTGAATAAAAAAATCACCTGAATCCAAAAAGGTGATTGGAAGAGAAAAGCCATCAGCTCCTTGTCTCCATTCGTCTTACATTTCGACAAGAGAAGACCAAACAATAAAGTTCGAAACTCCGAAAGTAAGTTAGAAGGTGACGGATCGAAAAAAACATATCGAAAGAACGGTTTCAAGATATCAAAAGCGTCTCGAAATCTGCAAAAACAGACGATGGAAGTGGAATAATCGAAGAAATCTCAATCGAATTCTTACGTTATTGCATTTTCATTGAATATCGACTTGATCTTATCGTATAAAAGCGGCAAAATGGACGGTCTGTTCCGTAAAATATGGATAAAAGGATGAACCGGAGATCTACCATTAAAATAGAACACAATTTACATTAAAAACAAAACGTCTGAGCTTAATTTATGATCGAAACTCACCTTAAATTGTATTTAATAGGGTTTTCTTTAAATAACTGAAAAATTAACAAATCTTTGACTGCCATAATTAAACTGTTTGCGTTTCTGTTTAATAAGAAATTACAAATAAAAGTTACAGTAATCTATTTACAGAAAAATACCAACAACAAAAACACCTTGAAGACGGAATTCGAATTGTCAGTCCGTTCATAATGTAATTGTAAAGATCAGCTTGACCACTTGAACTGACCACAATGCTGACGAGGATTCGACACATTCCATCACTAATCAGAGGGCAAACGTCACATGACTTGTCCCAAATCAAATCCAACTCGGGACACTAAAAAAAAGTTCACAAAATGTTACGTTTATGTAATTATGTTGTTATGGTGATTCTTTAGCACTTACTTTGTCATTAATAACTTTGTTCTGTTTCAATCTCACTTTCAATAGTCTTGACAACTTAGCAATCGCCTAAACAATAAACATTTCAACTAGAATAATAGATGATTATACAAAAAACTAGGCCTATATTTTTATGCCAATATCTTTAATTTACATTATACACATTGATGAAGACAACTTCATCTAAACGAAAGCAATTTTAACATCCTTTCTTACTATACTATTTTAGGGGAAAAAGTTTCCAAAAGTTTTATGAAACGGACAACCATGCAAACGTGTAATGTACCTGATTTTTAATGACAAGATTGTTCACTTCAAGTTTCTGTCGTATGCCATCCAACGCAGTATCCATTTTACAAAATGAACAACAGTTTGTAGCCTTTAATTCAGTTCAAACCTGTCAAATATAACAAGAATAATAAATTAAAGGGCGCCGCCATAGTGAAACGGAACTCAACACGAAAATGAGTCAAATGACGTCACTAGCCGCCGCTGCTAAATTGTTTACGGCGGCCACTTTTTTAAACTTTAAAACAAAATTCGACCTTTGCCTTAATTTTGCACGAAATATTTACAGTGTCTGATTCAATAATTTACAACTTTTCTGTTGTAAATTTTCAAACAAGAAATATGAAGCATTTTGTCAAAATCCTATGATTCCTATCTTTTTTGGCTGGTACGCCGGCTAGCGCTTTATAGTTGTGTGACGTCATAATACTAAATCTTACTACACATTCCTTTACTAATTGATTTATTCAGCAATGTGACGTCACTTCTTTAGAACTATTTGAGTGACGTCGCATTGCTAGCTAGCTTGATGAATAACGGAATTTATGGTTGAATTTTATATAGAACTTTGTATTTTTATTCACAAATTATTTTTTTTAAAGAATAATTTTCTAATTTCTTTACAAGTTTGTAAACCAATTTATAAATTTGAAATTTAATTCATAAAAAAATATATAAACTAAGAAAATAAAATCTATCTAAAAACACGTAATAATTAATAACTGAAACAATGAAAATTCCATTTATATAAAATGATATTTAATTTATATTTCTATGAGTTTATATTTAAATGAAATATTTCAAATATGCAAATTAAGTTCTTAGAAGCAAAGTCGAAAATTGCTAAATACTGAACCGTAAGAGAGCGCTGCATTCGACATAATCAACCAATGGAAATACAGAATATTTTCAAGCATTAACCAATCAGCATCCATGTGGTTTCGGTTTAAAAGTAGTTATTTTTCAACGGTCGTCCACATTTTTTTTTTTCATTTTCTGCTTTCGTTCGTTGTGTTTTTTTGTTGTTGTTTTGGACGAGTTTTCTCGAAAGTTGCTACTGAAATCATAATATTGAACAATGACTACTAGAACCATCTCTACGGTAAAAAGAAAACTTTCATCTCTTGAATTATTTTAATATAAGAAAAGGTTCAATGTAAGATTTCGTTTTTTTTGTTTTTCAGTCTTCGAGCAACACTGAAACTGAAAACGAAGTATTTGTTTCGAAAGGAACAAATTCCGTTTACACTAAGGTTTTCCCGTCTATGCCGAAATTAATGGGACGACCAGCGCTTTATGCTGTGAAGAGAACGGACAATACAAATGGGTTAAAGGTCACTAAAATCACATGAAATCCCTTTTCTGTTAAAACATAATGAAAATAACCTTTTCGCCTTCTTTGATTAAAAAAAAAAGGGAACTGGTCTTAATTTGAAAGAAGGAATTTCAAGACCTGCACTTCGTACAACAAATAGAACAATTTCGAACGAAACCAAAAATGAAAAGGTTTTTGAAGATAATTATATTTATCAACGACTTTGATTTTCCTAATCGGTTATTGTTTTCAAAGGTTCAATTTCTAAAGCCAACTACGAAAAACGTGCCAAAGATCGAAACGATTGTTCCGATTAAGAATGAAGTCGTTGCAGCTCCTAATGTCGTTGTTCCGAAGTCTCCCGGTGTCGTTCCAATGGACATCTCGGCCTCAGCTGCTACCGTTTCATCTTCAGACGTAGAAACTTTAACCACAGCTTTCTCGTCTCAGGTTTTGAATGTCGACATTGAAGATGTTGATAAAGGAGAAACGAATCCAGCACTTGTCAGTGATTACGTTAACGAAATCTACGACTACATGCACGAGCTAGAAGTAATTTCGAAAGTATCACGACAAGATATAAACATTATGTTAATGGTTGTGTTCGATCTTTCAGAATTCTTACACTGTTCGCCCTAATTATTTGGAAGCACGTCCGATTACGTCACGAATGAGATCCATCTTGGTCGATTGGCTCGTACAAGTAGCCGTTAGATTCGAACTATTCCCCGAAACGCTTTATTTAGCAGTAAACACGTTGGATCGTTTCCTTCAGGTAATGCAGAGAAGTTAGAACGTTCATTACGTATTCTTACAACTCGTATATTTTCCTACAGGATCGGAACGTTGCTAAAGACAAACTGCAACTGATCGGAGTCACTTCTTTGTTCATCGCTAGCAAATACGAAGAAATGTATTCACCATCGATCAATGACTTTTCTATCATTACGGACAATGCTTACACAATTCAAGAGATACGCAAGACGGAAGTTCTCATCTTAAAGCAGCTTGAATTTCAGCTTAACTCTCCGTTGCCACTTCATTTCTTACGGAGAAACTCAAAAGCTGGATTTGTAATTCTCTATTCTTGCTTTTTACATCTTATTTCCTTACTAGCTTTTTTTTTTTTGGGCAGGTTGACGCAAAGACTCACACTTTAGCAAAATACATTGCTGAACTTACAATGGTGGAATATGAAATGCTTAAATATAAACCATCTTTGATCGCAGCTGGTTCGCTCTACTTATCAATGATGTTGCTAAAGATGCCTTGGGTCACATTTTTTTAAACTACTAACATCATTAAAATATTACTAAATGCTGTTCTCTATTTTAGACCAAAACCTTGGCTTACTACAGCAAATATACTGAAGAGAAACTTCAACCCATTGCGTCTAAATTGGCTGCAATTGTATTGAAGGCTGAAAAGAGTAAATTCCAGGCAGTAAGAACCAAGTTTTCAAGCAGCAAATTAATGCGTATCAGTCTTCTTGACGTTCTCAAAGGAGATCGAATAAAAGATGTTGCTGCAGCTGCTAATGCGGAAGTCTCATAATATTTAAATTTGGTATTTGTTGCCTTTTATAAAGGAACGTTTTTAAAATTCTGTAAATAAGTTATTTTTCGTTTGCTTTTGTATAATTATTTAGTGGACTTTCTCATTTGTTTAAACAGATTTTTATAACAGAAAATTTTTAAGCATATTATGTAATTGCAAGTAATAGAAGTTATTCATTTTAAACTAATGGAAATGAGATGTGAGCTTTTAAATAAAAGATTTTGTCGCATTTAAGTTTTTGTATTTTTGTTTTTAACTGAAGACATGACGCGTCTCTCACTGAGACGTTCTCAAGTCAGTGGTAGGTGTTAGCGACTCTACAGTTCTGGTTATTCTGCTTTTTAGGAAAAAAAAATTAAGAGAAACTTGAACGTGATTTCAATAATAGAAGGGGGGGGGGGGGGTCAACTTAATCACTGGAACGGTAAACCTGAAAATAACCTTATGTGATTGATAGTCTCATTACTTCAGGCAGGGGCCACAATTGGCCAAATGTAACTTGCTTCACATGACCAATTTCTTCCTGTGAGTGAGCCACTGGTTATAACCCTGATTATCGCTAATAATCAGGCGTTGGTTGCCACATGTAGCAGGACAAGACCACTCAACAGGCAGAACTTCAGTTGGCTCCGCCCTTTTTATGACAAACGCAACTTCTAATTGGTTGGTTATGTAGCCTGACGTCACATGCTCCGCCTTTTTCAACGTTGAACCACACAACAAACCAATTAGAAGTTACCGGTCGTTTCAACAACGGCGGAGCCAACTGAAGTTCTCCCCGATTCCGAACTGCCTGTACTCATCCGTGGTGCAAACAAAACCTGTGGCCAACGGCTCTACCTTGTGGTGCCATGAATGGTCCACGTGAGGCAGACTAGTTTTATCTCAGGTGTTCTTCAGGTGGGGAAAAAAAGTCGCTTCAAAAAGGTTCTCCCAATATCATAAACAGTGGCTCCATGAGATTGCTCAACTACAGACCACATTTCTGAGCAACATGTTTTTTTATGTAAAAGCGGTTCAAGTGTTTTAAAACATTGCTGTGACTTTCTTGAATGCAGAAATAGTCCTCCTTACTATTACTTAATTTCAACATTTATTTTTCTTTAAATAAAGACAACTTCTAAAGCAAATGACTGACAAATATCAAAATGCTTTCCCTTAATAAAAACTTGGGAAACATCATTGGATGCTGCAAGAAAGCGACGACGCTGCAAAATTACAACAGGAACAGTTTTGTTTGAGGGGTCGAGGAGGGATGAGGTCAAGATCCTCGTCATCTGGCGTCAAATCCAAGTTGAATCCGTCTTTTCTCAGCTGATTCGTAATGTCTTTATCCTCCGCCATCTTAGTAATGGCAGGATGGAATTCATACTCGTCCTCACTAACGAGAATTCTCTTCAATGAGACAGAAAGAGAACACGATCCCGTCCCTTACAACGCGTTTTCGTTACCATATTTCTTTCTACCCTCCTCACCTGCTTTCGGCAATCCAAGTAACTAGCGGTTGTTCCGCTCCATCTCCTAGGTTAGGACCGTTCTTGCCCGGAACATGAAGCCTTAAGAAACGATTTTCAAATTATTGGGACGCTATTTAAATGAAGAAGCGATCGACGGTCTCACCTGCTGATTGGAATCAGACCTTTACGAGGTTGTTGATCAACGAGACCGTTCGAGTTATGATTCTTACGAGCCTGCTCGATTCGCCTCTCTAATCGCAACACATTAAAACAGATTACATATATTAAAATTAATTTTTTATGGCATTGACTTCAAAATTTATTCTAAGAATTTTTTTTGAGAATATATAAAAAGAATTACTAAATTTTAGTCAATAATTATAACTTTTATATAACAATAAAATCTCGTTTTCAACTTAATGCATAAGAAACGACGAGAACGCATTTTAAAAAAAAAACTTCAGAAACAATTTCAATCGTTATTTGAAAAATAAACATTTTGTGGAGCTTTGGAATCGTTTGTTAGTCTTTTTCAAAAAGTATTATATAAGTTTATCGTCCAACTTTCAAGCAAACGTTGAAACACTTGTTTATAAAACATGTTCTCATCGTTTTTGTTCGTCTTTTGAAGTTTTTCTCAAGCGTAATCAAAACAAACCAATTTTCTTCTGAAGATTTGAAGGATTCCTCGGCGACTGTCGACTCAAATGGACACTGACATCGTGTCCTATCTGAAAAAAAAATAAGAGAATTACCATAATTAAAAACAGTTCATTGGATATTGAAATAAATTTTAAAAACCCTGTTAATCGGTGTTTTTTCGTCTGATTCCACGTAATGAGTACATCTGACATCTCCGCTGTCGTCGAATCCGCTGTCTTCCATTATTACCATCCCTTCAGCTTCAAATTCAATCAAATTTCTCTTTTTATCTTCTATTAATTTTCATTGCACTCAGGTACTACAAATGGTTAACAAATGAATAAACTCGTAATCTTTAAACAATTTGACTAGATTTAAACAAAACTTCAACATATGGACGACGATTTCGTGCCAAAAATAAAAGAAAGATTGCCGCTAACCGCTTCATCATAATGGCGTTCACGCATCTCAGTCTCACCGCTGATTCAGCTCGATTACATGCCACAAGCCAAGCAGGTTAGAATAAGGGGAGACAACATCACGTGACTTTAGTGAAGCCAAAATTTGGGTGGGAGGAAAGTAGTCGCCATCTTGCTAAGACCCAGCACTACGTCTATGCTAGACAGGCATGAAGCGCAACAAAATACAGGCAATTAGAAATCGGGACATACAGTAGTTTGCCTCGCCCTTTTTATGACGAACGGCAACTTCTTATTGGTTTGTTGTGTAGTTCGACGTTGAAAAGGGCGGAGCATGTGACGTCAGACTACATAACCAACCAATTAGAAGTTGCCGGTCGGCATAAAAAGGGCGAGGCAAACTACTGTATCTTGTTGTGCACACTTGCCTGTCTGTGACATAGAATTGGTTCCAGCACAAGAAATTCATTTGCCCCGCCCTTTTATAAGAAACGGTAATTTCTAATTGCTTGATATATTGTCTGAAGCTCAATAAAAGGGCGGGGCAAACGAATTTCTTGTGCTGGTTCCAAATGCCTGTCCCAACACTACACCTAACCTAACTGTTCTTTATACAGGGACCCTATGTAATAAAGTAATAGTTGAATACTTAAAATTAATTAAAAATTAGTCCCTAAAATTTTCTTCATCTAGTTTGTTATGTGGTCTGAGTCACTTGCCCCTCCCTATTGACTCTTGAGGTGTTCTCAAATCTTTTCAGGTCTTATAGTAAAGAGAGGAATCTATCCTAACCCACTAACCTAACCTAACCCATCACCTTATACATGAACTCTATGTAATAGTTGACTATAGCGCCCCTGTCTTCAAACATTTCAAACATTAATTAAAAAAGTTCTATGTTAAAAATCCTATACCTTCAAAAAAAAGTTTTTTCTTTTTAGCAAAATTTTTTTAACGGAGATGGTGGCTCCATCTACATTGGCTGTTTTTTTAAATTTTTTTATATGAAATATTCTAGGTTATAAACAATTCCTAAGTATACTTTATGAGCTTTGGTGTTGTAGTTGTCAGTTTAGCTGACTGGTAACATCTCTGGCTTGTGTTCTTGTCTTCATGGGTTCAAATCCCTGTAGTGTCTGTTTATTTTTAATATATTTAAATTGTTAAAATAAACAAATATATTTATTGTTAAAATACTTTGTTGTGCAGTTGGCTGGGTAAATATATAGGTATATGGTTAATTAAAGCCTCTGCAAATAGTGGAGTCTACTGGTGTTTGAGATCTTCAGCTGAATTTTTTAAATGTAGCTCACACTTATGTATTGATATATTTATAGTATTTTTTTTATTCGATGCTTAACGTCCCCATCGACATCGAGGTTATATCAGGGACATTACCAGACAGTTTCAATACAAAGACCATTTTTCATACACAATTAAGTCAACTCATCAATACAATACAAATCAATACAAATGCCATGCTCCAACCATAAGTCAGTTCTTACAAATCCAAGTCAAATTTCAAAGCCAAATCAACAGGTAATACAAGTCAAACTAGGACAACACTTAAACATCCAAGCCCTTGCCAGGATTCGAACCCTGGACCCCCAACACTGCAATAGGAGATTTTCCCATTGCACTACCGAGGCATCGGCATATTTATAGTAGGCATCAATAATTTTAAATAGACAATAACTTTTTGATATATGATAGATATATCAATATTTTTTCGATATATAGAGGTGAAGAAAGTCATTTCCAATGTATTTCAATCTGTTCAGTTGCTAATTACAAGTTTTTTTTTATAATTTTAGGCGTCTACCTCAGAAAAAGTTTTCACGCAAAACATACAGAATAATTTTTTTTATTGCTGCTTTAGACTCCGTCAGGTCTGAAAAGTCAACATTTGTTGAAAAAGCAGAAAAAGGTAAAATATGTTAATATATGGATATGTTTAAAGATATATTCGTTGATTGTTTAGGACATATCGAAAATAGCGATATATCAATAATTTTCATAGGAATTGTCATCCCTGAATTTCAGACTACAAAAATGTTCATTTAATATATTACAATATGTGGATTTCTGACAAAAATGCATTTAATGTTGGCATATATACATATATATTTTTTTTTTGTTTTATTTAATGTAAATAAACTTTGTTAATAAAGAAAAAGAAAACGTGTTGTTAGTTCTAACATGAAAATGTCCTTCTATGTCTTAACAATATGGCCGCTAAGCGACACCCCTGAATTTCCACCCCCAAACCTTGGCTTCACTCAATAACATGAGTGGAAGTAGCAAATGTTGTCTCCCCTTTCACCCTGCCATAAGCTACAGTGATATTCATTTCCACGTAACAGATATTGTTAGAAAGCGGCATTGAAGCGCTTTTAGCGCTAATTGACAGAAACGTGGCAAAATGACACTATAGAGATATTATGTCGCAACCATTTGATGTAATTGTCCATTACACGAAATGTATGTCCATTTCGAGTTTTGCATCAGGCCAATTTATGTTTATTTCGTGAAAATAGACGTGTAATAGAAAATTACATCAAATGGACGCGACAAATACACTCCCTAGACATAATAATATATGTTCATCCACGGGGCGAACGAACATGGCCGAATTTCTCCCAGAATCCACTGTAAAGTCTGTAATCGCCGAGCCCTTAGCAACGCACAGTATAGCAACGGTTGCTAGGCAATAAAGTGACGTCATAATAAACAAAATAGTTCGGCATCCTTAACGTAAGTTATAAGCAACCTTTCACCGTTTGAGGGCTGCGTAATTTTATTTAGTTAGTTTTTGTAGGTTCTACCTGTGAGATTTCTTTTAATAAAGAAGCGATTTAAATTTGAATTAAACATGCAGGTTAGAATTGTTCTATATCTTCAAATACAAACTTTATTAAAGTTAAAGAAATAGTTTCCAACTAGTGTGCCGAAGATTGGCCATGCCTCGTTAAATTTCATCTCCATTATAATCTATAGAAATGTTGCATTTGTATTAAAATCTAAAAGCAAAAATGCCTCTAAAAGCAATGCAAAGGAAAGGAAGTGTGGTAATAAAAATTAAATTTAACGTTATTTATCATCATTTTTCAAACATTGAATAATAACAGATTTTTTTTATCTACTAGCAATAAACTATTTTTTACTTAATATTTATGTATTAATTATATATTTCTAATTAATGACTAAAATATTCATATTTTTCAGGTTCCATCGAAACTAACGAACATTTCCACATTAACCGATTCTGTAATTATTATTAGTATTAGTATTATTATTACTACTATTACTATTATTATACAGGGTGGCTCAAACATTGCACCACATGAGTGAATTCATGAGTGAATTCATAGACTCAAAGTCTATAGAATTTGCAAAATGTTGGCATTATTTAGAGATTTAAAAATTGACTTGGCTCAACTTTCAAACTACTCTGTATGTTATGAACTTATGAATAATACAGTTGAAGTTTCCGTTATTTTAAAATAGGATGATCTTGAGCAAGAGATTTCTATAATTCTGACATCAGATAATACAAGTATTTCAAATAACAATCAAGTAATCTTCAATCATAAGGTCAATTGAAATGACAAGAAATACGTGGATGTAACATATCTATATTTATAATTAAAATGCTTTTATTATAAACTGTAGGAAATGGGTTATAAAAAGAATCAAGAAATGCTTCCCATTAATATACACTATTCAAGTTTTAGTTATGTCCAAGAGGAAGAAGATGAGACAGATGATGAAGATAAACAGATGGAAAACATAATAAAGGGTTAACTTATTAAATTATAATTTATAAATAACTTCAAAATGGAAAATAATTTTTTTTTGTATTATTTTTAAATGTAATTTCAGAAAAGAAATTACAAAATCAATTTAATTTTTCTGATAGAGGGACCCAAACTCCTGTTATACCGTCAAAGGTGATAATAAATAGAATTAAATCATCATAATAAGATTAATTATAATTTATAACTAATCAATTTTAGTCAAAGAAAGTGCAAACAATTCCATCATTACAAAGTAATTTCTCAGCCAATACACTTCAATGGGAAATCTACGATTACTATACAAAAGACGCAGAACAACAGGTTGTAAAAAAATTATAAAAAAAAGGAAATGAGTTAAACTTACAGATTATTAAAATTTCTATTTATAGGAGAAAGTAAAAGATAATGAAAAGATTAATGAAAAGGCAGCAACAGGAGGAGGCATAAACGTTGAGACACGAAATTTGACAAAATCAAAAGTCGCTAATGTTACTAAAATGCTTTAATTTTAAAAATAGCTGCTACCAATGAATACTTAATTAAAATATTATATTAAAACGCTATAATATACTTAATTTTTTTAAAAAAAAACATGACATTTAGTCACTTTTTATCAAAAAATATTTTTTTAAGTGAATCAGTTACTCTTCCAGTTTTTAACACCATTTCAAGTTAGCTTAACATTAAATTAATATTTGTTTTAATTGCTCAACAGAAACTAGAAACGCTCGATATTACAAAGTCTTTGCAAATTGTCGAACGAATTGTAAATCAGAACACCTATGATGAAATCTCACAAGGTTAAAAGAATGTTACAAGTTAACAAGTCAGAAGAAAAAAGCACAATGAGATCGAAATTTGCATTTTTTTTTAAAGACTTTCGTTACTGGGAAGATCTATCTGATGAATTTAAAAGTGGACAGGGCAGTGTTCTACCCTTATGGAAATTTTACTATAACGATCTTAAAGGACTGACCGTAACAGCTGTCCAGTGGAACACGCGATACGATGACATGTTTATCGCAAGTTACGGATCTCGTAAGTAAAAACTGTCACGAGAAAAAAAAAACCAACCACAATTTCTTACAAAGTTACGAAACGAATGTTTCTTCCTTTACCGAAAATATAATTACAGACAATTTTATGGATCAGAGAAATGGGTTCATTTGCGTTTATTCTCTTTGCAATCCCACACATCCTGAATATACAATTCCAACTGTCGGTGGTGCAACGAGTGTCGACGTCCATCCAATCCATTGCTACTTGTTAGTTGCTGGTTTCGACGATGGTACAGTGTCCGTTTACGACACCGAAAACAAATCACCTTTGAGTAACAGCAACTCGGAACTACCCATAAAACACAGCGACCAAGTGTGGCAGGTACAGTATATAGATATAAATTACAAGAAAATAATCATATTTTTCGAAACAACGACTAACAAACTCTTTAAGGTCCAGTGGCATAAAGATTTGGACGGAAACCACAACTTCCATTCAATCTCGGCTGATGGCCTAGTTATCCTGTGGACCCTCATAAAGGTTAAATAAAGGAAAAATCGTTTCAAGTATTTCTTAGTTGTATGATGAAGAAAAATGACGAGAACCTCTACTTAAGTGCACCACTATTTAAGGCATTTTTATCATATTTCTCAAAACCATGTCCAAAAATGAAAACTACGAAACGATTCCCATCTTAAGTTAGAAACAAATGAGTAAAATATGAAAGAACACTTTGCAATTGTGTTTTCAGAATGTTTTACATTCGTCAGAAGTACTAAAACTCAATCTAGATGACACGCTTTTCAAAGAACTGAATCTTCCAATAGTTACGATGCCTGGTAAGTACGAAACACTTTCAAATTGCCAGCTTATTACAGTAACTCATTCTATTGAATCCATTAAAAAAAAGCTTCGGGAACAACTTTTGCGTTCCATTCGAAATTTTCTTCCGTGTTTCTTGTCGGAACTTCCGAAGGAAGAATCTTTGGCTGTAACAAAGCATACTCTAATGGAATCCAGATGGAATACGAGAAACATGATCTTGCCGTAAACAGAATCTGTTGGAGCGAGTTCCATCAGCACGTTTTTGCAAGTTGTAGTGCTGATGGGACTGTAAAAATATGGGAACATCAACACAAGTTGAAAACCATCAGTTTTGTTATCAACCGTTCTTTATAACTTCTTATTATAACAAAAATATTGTTTTTAATTAGGAAACCTATATGTACGTACAACTTGCAGAGTCCAGTTGGAGATGTGCGTTGGGCACCGTATTCAGCAACTGTTTTTGCAGCCGTCACTTCAGATGGCAAAGTGGGTTCTGTTATAATTTACGGTGATTATGGAAATTAATGATTTTTTTTCTATAATCAAAAAAGATTCACGTTTACGATCTCCATGTAAAAAAGTACCATCCTATTTGTGTTCAAACAGTCGTTCCCAAAAAGGGAATTCAGTTGACGTGTATTGCCTTCAATAAGAAACATCCGATAGTTTTAATAGGAGATGATAAGTATGTCAAATACAAGTTAAAAGTTGTCTCTCGATGACATTTTCAACCTGCATCTTGTTTATATTTTAATACAGAGGTTGCGTTCGTACTTTTAAATTGTCTCCAAATCTGAGAAAAGGAATGAACAACATTGGAAACGAAAGAGCCAAAATGCAAGAATTGGTCAATTTGGATAAATATCTTGCAGTTATGAAAGATAATAACAGTTCATAAGTTTGTACAACATGAAAGTCCTTACGTAACCTACAATTTAAACAAACATTAGGTAGAAATTCAAGTTAAACTTAAAAGTTGAATCGTTTGAACAGTATTTCAACACAGAAAAATCCAGTTCAAGAGTATTCCTACTACTGTATACATAAAACAGTTTTTTTCTGTATTTTAACCCTGTTCAGAAGGTTCAAATTTGGTCTTCAAGTGCCAAATTTTCTGCTTGAATTTTGTATTGTGTTGCACGATTTAAATTTTAAACTTTTATTAAACGTGTCATAAGATTTTGTGTTTTGACAGTTCTTTTTTGCATTACATGAGTTTAGACAACTACAACCTTTGTTGTTATATGTAGATAACTTTAATTTCTTGTCACGAGAAGCGTACAATGTCAATTGAATGCTTGAATCTCTTAAAAACAGGAAAAATATGTAAAACATCTGAACATCATCTGAATATCAAAACATCTGACTTATATATATATATATATATATATATATATATATATACATATATATATATATATATATATATATATATATATATATATATATATATATATATATATATATATATATATATATATATATAGATATATATATCTATATATATATCATAGTTTATTTTAACCCATCTGTTTGCAATTCTGCTGTCTTTAAGTAGATTGACTAGCCCCTACTTATACAAGTTTCACAAAAAAAGAGTTAAGTATGTCGAAATATTTCACTTAGAATTTGTCCATTCTCACTTTTAGAAAAATGACTAAATGGCGGCGCTAGAAAAACATTTCTTTTGGGGAATGAAAATTTCATGTATTTCCAAAAGAATCATATGTTTACAAGTGAAAAATACAAATATTTTGTGTAAAAATAGTAAAGATACAATAATTATGAAATATATGAAATACTTGTATATCTAACAACTTGGCTTTAAAAAAAAACTAAATTATGGAATTCATTAAATTTTATATGCTAGAAGTTTACTCGGGAGCGTTGGTTTGAAACTCTCAGCATATTCGAGAAGATAATATAATATAAACTCTCAAGACATACAATTAATTCCAATAAGATTTTTACGTGATTATTTTACGTGTATAAAAAAAAGGAAAAAAAAATCTGAATAAATAAAATTTACAAACGTGTAAATTACGCTGCTTCAGAATGAGTATTTTCAACAATATGAAACAAACACGAATAACAATCGACTCTAAATTAAACTTCTTTTCCTGGGACTGTTACATATGGGGGGGGGGGGCGAAGTGATGAAAACTAAATATGAAACTGACTACATTCGGGCAGAAAAATAGCCTCAAATATAACCATTTTCTAATATTACGTAGAACAGTGGTTTTAAATATAAAAATTATGTGATAAAATGAGAAAAAAGGGGATCACGAGCCTCCCTTTGTAATAACTGCAGACGCCCATGTTCACTTCTTAAAGTTCGTATATAAATAAAAAAAAAAACTATTTGGCACAAAATTTGACTAGAGGTCTAAACTTCACGATTGTACAATAATTTGGTTAGTTCTTGGTTTGGACTTTAGATTGAGCTTTCATGTCCAAGGTAAGGACGTGTTTGGTAACAAAATTAACTTTGGATTTGGATATTGTGGATTCTCGATGACACCTTCCCCGAATTTCAGTTCTAAAAACTCTCGAATATTATTCGGTGCAGACGCTTCGTATCCAACGAAATTGATCGTCGACATCGGTCGAAGATAATGTTCGGGAAACTCCACGTCCTGTCTGTGCGTTTTGAACCAGAATCGTTTAGTCATGATTCCGTCCTTCGAAAAGAACGGAAATATATCAACGTGAAGATGATTCGACTGACTGTACTGAACACGATAGAAATCGCCTTCGGAAGCTTTCTCCCAAACGTAACCGTCTTGAGTAATTACAGGTTGATCTATGGAATCGCGCAAAAACTCGCACTTGCGAACATCTTCCTCATAAATTCCAACATCGACGTCGTAATCCCAGGGAATGATGTCGCCGTTACGCGCCGCTCCCAAAAGGCTTCCCCCTTCTAGCCAATAGCGAACTCTGCTCGAACGCAGCGTCTTGAAAACGTGTTTCGCCGTTTCTCTAAGTCCTTCGAGACAACATGGCGGAGTCCAACGCTTTGAAAACAAATACTCCGGAGTGTCTCGCATCACAGTACGAAAACAACGAGACGTCGCTTTGTTACAACCGTACCATTCGACATCGCCACCGTTTCTTACCACTTTCTTGATACCCACATCTTCGTAGAACACTTTAAGGCGTTCCTTCTCCACTTTACCGTGCTTCCATTTGAGATGATTATCCAGAAATAAAGGTCTTCCGCGTTGAAACACGACCTCGTTCAAAACTCGAACCTGCAACAAACACAAACCTCATTAGAATTTGCATTCAAACCCCTAACAGGGTTGTTTCATTTAAAACACGTAATTCTTTATATTTCACAAGTAATTTTTGCAAATCAATTTGATTATTAATAGATATTATGAATTATTTAGATAATTATTATAGATATGAATTAATGAGATTATTATGTAATTCATAATCTGAAATTATGAAATTTATGTATTAATTTAAAAATAACCGGATTTATTTGAAACTCTTAAAACCAAATATTAGGAGATTAAAAGACCTTCCAATGACGAATGGAAGTCTGAACAAAGAGCGCATGAGGCGATGGAAGGGCAAACGGTCGACTAAGATCAAAAAGATCTTTCGTTCGTATCATGAGAACGTTCGTTCCTCGAACCGCATCACAGTTAACCGTTCCTCTATCTTCGATTCCTTTCGATAAGAGAGTCCATTCTCGTAATTTTACTTCTAATTTCATGCATTTTGTTTTCTCGCCGGATACTTTTGCAGCAACCATCTTTTCAAACCGATTGTTTTTCATTAGCTGCGATATCATCTCTCGTATTTGAACCGTTGAAGTGAGCCGTATCGAATCTGGAACCAAAAGCGAGAACATCGTCTCAATGTGAAGTTCCGGTTTTGATGCGTTTGAAGGTTCGTCAATCTGAGATCTGAGAACGACGATTCGTACGTTTTTGTTGGCCGATTGAATCTCCATCGGTGGGTAAGGATAGGAATCGGCTAGAATGATAATACGGACATCAGGAAGAAGTTTTGAAAAAGATTGAACCGTTTCGGGAATGTCGTTCTCAAAGAATTCGAACTCTCGGAAGACAACTGTGACAAGTTTGGCGATTTCTTCTGGCTTATCAGACAGTGGACCGCTCAAAGGTATTTTGCGGTTGAAACTGGGTTTTTCAAGGCCGCCTCCTGACAGTGTAGGTCTAGAAGAACCTCCTTTTCCCAGAAAATGAAAATCAGCTGGACCTGATCCTCCACCACCATCTTGAGGATGTCCATCGGTTCTGAAACGATCTAAACTGTTCTGCAACTTCCAGAAGTAATAAAGTACGATTATGTTGGCCAAAAGGGCACCCAGTAACAAATACTGACACTTATAAAGACGCATTCTTCGTGAAAATTAGTAAAAAGTAATTAAAAACAGACTAATTAGGGCCAAAACAATAAACAAATTGTCGAAAACTCCATCTCCAAAAGACACAAGCAGCCATTTTTAAAGAGCAGTACACGTGCGAATGTATGACATTTCATTTTTGAAGCCACATTTCCTGTGAATAGCTAAACTAATATGGTGATATCCACGTTGAACTATAGCAGAAATGACGCCATAATAGGTGACCCAAATATTTCATCGGGCCATAGAATATATAGGGTCAACGTGTTGCTTCAAATTATTTTATCTCGATTCCTCGTGCATATGTCTCTTGTTATTAGAACTTGTGCTGCCATCTACTGACTAAAATACAAAACATAGTCGTAATGGCGTCGATTGGTGGCGGGAACGCGAATAACTCAGACAATTCATCGATGAAATTCGACGAAAGATCACCGAAAACAAAATCGCATATTGAACAGGTCTTAGAGAAGGCTGTGAAACGATTCAAAGATTCGATTCGGTAAGCTTTGTGCTCATTTAATCGGTTTTTGTCTCTTTTTCGAACCATTGTCGTTATGATCCTAAACATTCCGTTCGTTATTCTCAGTTATTTCCAGTTCGTCGAAAACTATCCGGAGATATACAAGAAAGATGCCGATTGTTTAAAAGCATCTTATGAGCAATTCACCTTTAAACTGACTACAAGACTAATCGGTGAAACGCAGCAGTTATTAGAGGAGGACAACGTCAATGGCCTCTTAGAAGAACTCGATCATATCTCAAACACGGAACCGAAATCTCAAGCAAAAGCTTGGTTATAATTCGCATAATGCACTTGTATTATGCAATTCTCGAGTATAAAATTAAAAATAACTGTTTATAGGAGGCCGAGCGGAAACCCTGGGCAGGACATAAAACCTCACCTTACAGCAAGCAAATTGGAACATCGAGAAAGGTTACGTAAGATTCTTGACGATTTTATGACAAGAGAAACGGCGGCAAAATCAGAAAACGCAGCACTAAGATTAAAATTAGATGGACTTCGAGTGATGCTGGACGAACAGTTGCTTAAATTCGAATCGGTAAAGTTAATGGTCGATCGAAAGGTAAATGACTTGTTCAAATATGTCACTGTTTTGTTATTTTCTAGGCTGCATCTACATGTCAGAGTCTACCGAGATTAGATATGGAAACTTTTATCTCATCGTGTAACAAAAATGTGGTACATTTTGAAAAAAACTCAGAAAATAAGAATTGAATTTATATATATATATATAAAAAAAAAACTGTTCATTCTTTATACACATAATAATAATAATAAAAATGTAATCTACAAACCTTCTTTTAAGGGGAAAAAAAATCGATATAATAAAACAGTGAAAAATGGACGTACTTTTGTCAGCTTCTTTTAAAGTTCTTTTTTTGTATTTACCATGTTGACTAGATGAACAAACCCTCACCTTCTCCAATACTATGAAACATGAAACAAAACAAAATTAAATGCAATAAATGAAGCAAACAAATCACTACAAAGTTGTACCTGAGCAATTTTATGAATCTGTTCGACTAACGCAGGCATAACGGATGTAACGCTGTCGTCGATCAGGTTCTGCATAAAATGAACGGCTTCTTCGTCACTCAAGCCCAAACAAAACTTGTCCTGAACCTTAATTTTAACAAAGAACACATAGTTTTAAGTATAATTTTTTAAATCAAAAGTAAAAAACAAAATTTACTTTTTTAACGGTTTTGTCCGGCTCAAGTGCAATGTCCGGAACGTTGGCACTAACCATTAAACTGAATAAGTTTAATATCAAATTGGCATGTCTAAAAACAAAACGGAATTTGAAAAAAAAAAAGATTGAGCTTCTGATTTTTGAACTCTGGCTGTTCTGCGTTTCAGGAGCAACAATAAGGAGAAACTGAAAGTGTATCTGAAACTAGAATGGTAACTGAATCCCTCTTCAAACTCAAATAAAAAGCTTATTTTAAGTGTTTGAGCTACCCTTCTAGTTTCTAAGACACTTTATCAGCCGTTTCCCCACATCTCCACTATTAAGCTTAGAAAAAACGTCAAAAACCAATTACCGTCGTAGATGAAGAAAAGCCGTATAACATTGTTTTCTAAACTCCTGATAATGTTCCGAGTTCACTCCCCCCATCGCTTCAACCATTTCCTTACTAAGTTTCATCGGAGGAGGCATCGGTTTTGGATCACGACCAAGAATGTATCCAAAGTCCACATGAAATAATTTCCCTAAACCGATCACAAAACAAAAATTACAACAAAAAACTGACAAAAAAAAGGAAGTTTCAAATAAAACTAAAAAAAAATAACCAGTTTTAGTTAGAAGCAAATTATCAAAATGTCGGTCACCAACTCCAAGTAAGTACGTAATAACACAGTAGCCAGCTAAAATAAAATTCGTAAGTAACATTCATAGTAAAGAAAAGTACAACGCTATTTTGTTTGATAATTCCCAACATACCACAGCTTTTAATATAAGCTTCCATCACATCGGACGAAATGCCATAAGAACCGTTCTCGGACGGTGCATGTTTGCGGAAGAAATTTTGTATCGATCCATCGTTTGCAAGCACTTCCGCAACTGGAACGGACTCGACAAACTGTACAAAACCTTTCCAGAAGAAACAAAAAATTGAAGGCAGGTGATAAATGAAGCCAAACTAATAAACTACCATGTTTGCTGCTCGTTGCTAGAACTCTGTATGGGGTCAACTTCAAATCGAGATTCTCGCGTCGAAGTAACTGTATTGACGAAACAAAATAATGAACTTTTGAACAGACGACGGTGACTAACAAAACGATACAAACTTTATCCATGAGCGTTATAATCTGTAATATAAGCTGATCTTGACGTAAATCATCGCCATATTTAAAGATAGCCACGTATTCTGTATCGTCCGTCGTCACAAACGTCAACCGACAAGGCATCAATGCGCTCTTAAAAAGAGACGCCTTCTCAGGAACGATTCGCTTGACAAGGATTTCTGGATCGAGAGGCAAATGGAGAGGATCGAAACTGCCGAAGTTGAACTTCATGACTTCAACATCGGTTAATAGAGACTGGAGACGTTCAATCTGAAATATCAATTGAATACATTGTTGCATAAACAGAACGAAAACATTCAGAGGAAACGACGAGTAACCTTCTTTCGTCGGTCTCCCTTCTCTCGAGCGACTGTTTTCACCAGATTCACTAGTTTATCTATAAATATAACTTGCCCTGCAAGGTTTGATCGATGAAGACGGTGTTCTTTGCTTCCCTAAAGTGAAACAAACTAAGTCACAAAAGGAAACAATGACTTAAAACGGTTAAAACACACTTTCATCAAGGCTTGACTAAATCTTCGAAGTACGGTGACGTACATGTCCTTCACTAATGGTTCTTTGGCAGTGTTTTCGGGATTCTCACACTCGACAACTAAATACCTAAATCGAGAAACAATTTCAAGTCAAAAACGAACATAAAAATCCAAAATAGCGGGAAAAAATGCTAACCAGTGAAAATAATTGGCTAAGATAAAGTTTTCACAAGCTCTTGATATCAAGAAATTGGCAAGGTCCAACTAATTTCGAATAAACAAGCAAATATATAAAAATCCCAGACTACATTATATCGAATTCACACCAAAGATTCTTACCTCGGAGTCACTATTTTCGGCCAGTTGAACGCTAGATACAGAACTTTGAGTACTAACAATTTCAGACATGGATTCGGATCGGATCGAAGGTGCCAACGACGTGGAAGATCTGACAACATCGTAACAAGAATAATAACAACTCACATTTCACCAAATTTATGCCTCTTACTTCTCCTTCTGCATTGGACCCTGTTCGACATCAGAGTGAACTGTCGACGATTCGCGTCTAAGCAAAATGTTATCGCTACTCGCTTTCAAATCTATATTCTCGTACTTTAAAGCCTGAACTAACTGCAAAAGGTAAAGTAGCAAGTCCTAAAAACATAACCGTAATACAAATGTTAACAATAACTCTTCACTTTCCCCCGAATAGACAATAAAGAACCTCATCCGGCGCCTGTTTGAGTCTCGTGACCGCGTAACGTCTAACCACCTGATGAGTAAACTGTGGAGAGAGAAGTTCGAGAGCATCTTCGACGTCCATCGGAGCCCAACAATGAAGAAGATCCGTCGCTTGCCGAACTTCGTGACTCACTTTCCAATTTACACATTTCAAGAACTTGGCCAAAGCCTAAATAAAATTATAATTAATTGATAAAAATGCCATTTTTTTTTTGGTTGTAAAAATAAAACACCTTTTTTTGATTACTCAGATAGAATCGAAACTTCCAAACTAAATCCTTCTCTTCGTAAGATAAATGTTTGGTAGGCGGATACTCAACAATTCTCTTAAATTAAAAAACATAATTTAAAAAATGAAGACCGTTAAATCCGAAGTCCACATTTGAAACGTACGTTCAAATGGTCCCTGGTACGAGCGTTAGGTTTGAGATCTTTGTCACTCAATCCACTCCTTAAACTTCGAGCCAACTGGTGATGTTTAGTTTCAACTAAGTTTTCCTTATTTTAAATTTTAAAAAAACTTGACTGAAAAAACGCTTTTTTAAGTAATTGATTGTGATTTATTGTGAATCTTTAAAACACAAATAAAAAAAAACCAAAGAACAACATTTTATTTACCATTCCAATTTCTTGATCGGGAACAGTGACAATACTTGCATAAGTAACAAATTTGTACGACATGTTGCCGTCCTAAAATCAAAACGGAATAAAACCCATTTAACCCGAAAGAAGGTATAAAAAATAAATGAAGCTTAAAACAAACGAAAGGTCACACCTTTTCGAAGTAGACGACGGAATACTCTAAACCTTCGTAATGAATCTGCGGAAACTCTATCATAAGAAACATAAAGTTGGAATTCCGTTTTTCCTGT
The DNA here is from genome assembly GCA_036925085.1 of Brachycybe producta. Taxonomy (NCBI): domain Eukaryota; kingdom Metazoa; phylum Arthropoda; class Diplopoda; order Playtdesmida; family Andrognathidae; genus Brachycybe; species Brachycybe producta. The sequence continues at coordinate 6,379,059 of JAUPFP010000008.1, read as the reverse complement.
TCATTTATTAGTTCTATCTCGCGGAATGTCAACCGATCCAACCAATCCACTTTTACAATCTGTCCGTTACGATGTTTTTTCGTCAACTAACAATGAAAAAAACACTTCATAAGTTTTTTCAAATACTAGTTGTGCTTTGATATTGTAAACCTTCGCCAATCGAGCCATCTGCTCTTTATCTGCATCGTCTTTTCCAGGCGTCGAGGTTGTTACGTTCCCATCTGCTTCTACGTTGGGCCAAACTTTGAGATCATGCATACCCTGACGAAAAACACTACGAAAAAGAACGATTTTATATGTATCGAGTCGTAATTAGTTAATATTAAAATAAATTAGGTTTTTAGATGATAAAAAATAAATATTTTAAACACATTTTATAGTAATTTGAAAATTTCAGGAAAATTATTTTCGCCTTTTCAAACTGTCACAAAAAGTTTATTTTAGAAAATATCATCATAAAAAAAACTTTTAGTAATATCCGCAACTATTCAAATTAGTTGCCCAAAACGAAGATTCTTCGACTTCTGCAATAAAAGTTTTTTTAAAAAAATATCATTACGGATATTCATTACTATGCAAATGGCCAATAAACATTGAATTTCTTTTTAAGTTACTACTAAAAAGCTAATAACCAAAATAATTGCATCTATGCAGCAATAAAAATCAATATGAAATGAGTACCCGTGTTTTCCGAAGAGAGATACGGTCGTTCCGCCAAGAGGAACCGCTTTTCTGGGTCCATAACAATCCCAGATGGTCAAAGCTAGTACTGAATCTCTAGGCAGATCGCTATATTTCACTGGTAGAGTAATCCATTCGTTCCAACTTTTAAGGTCGAGAAAAAGAGGTCATTAAAATGTAAATAAACGATTGATAAGAATTCAGATAATGGCTTTAAAGAGTACTCAAAAAACCTCGTTATAAAGCAAATAAATCGTTACCAGAGGTCGTCACTTGTGACTTATCTTTCTTGAGAGAATAAAAGATTAATATTACTCACTTCCACCTTGTACTGAAGTGTTTGTATGAGGTTCGAACTGGTAAAGCCAACGGTTTCCCATTCGTAAACACCTGACAAGTTACATATAATTCGGAACATCCCTTTTGGCACAGCCCAGAAAATTTTAACATGGGGTCATTGATGAGGGCTTGGTGATTGGGCCTTTGACGTTTGCCCTCCAAAGTACCGCTAAAAGAGGGAAGGAAAAAAAAAACATTCTTAAGATTAATTTAAAACCATTAAAAACAGACACGAAGCTTACTACACATTGAAGCATAGCCTACGTAAGTTCATTAATAAGGTTATGACCATATAATAAACATGAAATACTTTTCAAAAGCATAAAAAACAACAGTGGTGAACAAAAAAATAATGAAATGGGTTTTCAACCCATGAAAAGAAACCGCTTAAAATCTACAAATTGCTTTTGATGAAGTCGTCAGAAATCCCTAAGCCCAGATTTCAATATCACACGTATCTAAAAACACGGTGGTGAATGCGTAATAAATTGTTATAAAAACATCAAAACCAATGTTCATAGTGCATAATGTTACAGCATTGCTATTACTCTGTTACATAATCAAAAATACGTGACACAATTTCAGTGAATATTCAGCATAATTCATACCTTTAAGCCTCTCATTAATAAACATAATACTTTAACAGTGTATAAAAACAAAAATACGTACATTTTAATCTGTATATTCACGTCCAAATGGCAACTATAAACGTAGAAAAAACAATTTGAATCTTCAGTCGATCCGGCGGACATCTTTTCTTTATGATTCATATCGTTTTAATCAGTGCATTAAATACATAAAATACAAACTCTCATAAGGAGTGTCCTAAATATCATATGATTATACCAAAATTATAAGACACAAAATGGATAACTTCCTTATGAAGATGGGGACAGGCAAGTAAAGACAGGGAAATACAGCCGCTTGCCCCGCCCTTTTATGAGCGTCAGACTAAATATCAGCCAATTGAAAATTGAAAAGGGCAAGAAATATGGCGACGTTAACACATAACATACCAATTAGAAGCTGAAATTCCTTATAAAAGAGGCGAAGCAAACAATAGTATTTTACTGTCTTTACTTGCCTGTTGTAGGGGGGGGGGGGGTACTAATTTTCTACTAAAGTCTCCATAGACTCCATATATAACAGCGCCGCATTTTCAACAACAATACTCATAATAATACGGAACTCTATAAAGAATATACATTTTATTATGTAAAATCGAATCACAAAATTAAGTAATCCACTGTACACAATAATTATAAGCAGAAATATGCAACAAATTACTAAAATTTCAATTAAAAACCTTATTAAAAATTATTAAATTGTATAACAATACAAAAGTAATGTCATTTATAAGGCTCCGTATAGAACAGGTATAATAACCGGGTATCGAAATAACCGATTCCAAATGGCGGGAACTAGAAACATCGTCTGCTATTAATTTAATGGTAGTCAGGTTTCTTAGTCATTTTTCAATGAAATGAAAATGAAATCTGATCGCTATTTTGAAACAGCGGGTAATCTAAAAATTTAAAACCATGCCAAAACGTAAAACAAGCTTAGAAAAATCACCATCAAAGAAAAAACAACATAAAATGACAACGATTGACGTACTTTTTGCACGTCAGCGAGAAAACGACGAGAGAAACGCTCAGTCATTTGTAAGTTGTCCAATTTGTGAATTAAAGTTACCTGAATCCAAGATAAACAGACATTTAGACGAAGATTGTAGGCTGGAGTACTTGCCACCACTCCCACAACAACAAATGGAGCGACACCACGATGGGCAAACAGAATTGCTGACACCGAAAGAAGAAGTTATTGAAATAGATGTTCATAAGAAGCCGTCACTTGAAAAATGTAAAGAAATGAATGAAAAGCAAATTCATTCGAGTGTTTCGAGGGCATCGGTGAAGCGAAACTTATCATTAGATCTGAATAAATGCAATTTTCAGACTCAAAACATTGTTAAATCGTCAGATTTTCTAACAAAACAAATGAACCTTAATAATTCTCCAGTTATTTCGCAGAGTTCGAATGTTTTTTCGATTCCGTCGACGTCTAAAAACAGTTCCCTGCAAGATGAGAGAAACGATAAGGATCTCAAGACAGAATCTGCATGTTATTTCGGAAGCATAATTGATACTCCAAATAAATTAGAGCGAACCTTAACTTATAACAAAGACAACAGCTTATTAAAATGTGATTCTCCGTGTCGTTTATCATTAAAACAGAAACAAACTGAAATGGAAAGATTGGATGTCTATAAAACACCCGAGAAGATTCAAAAGTCGAATTTAAACAATTCTTTTAGCCCCACGCTTTCGCCTCGAACAAAAGAATACTTGAACCTCATTCCGAAACAATTTACCGACATCAAAATTTCGTTATCTCCGACTAAAAGTCCCAGTAACTGGAAAGTAATGAATGGAAACGGTTCTCCGATGATGAGTGTCGGTTCTCCGAGTTACAATGATTCGATGAGATACTACCTTAGAAACTTCCTACAAGTCGTGAAATCTGTTTTGGACACAGATGATGACTTTGATCTTTTCGACCAACAAGACTTGAAAGTTATCCGAAGTTTCTTTCTATTATCTGGTACCACCGATGTAGATTAGAAAAGTACTCGAAACCTTGTGTTTCAATCTGAACCTTTTTTCTGATTTCAGTTAAAGCACAAAAGCTTTACGTTCGTCTTTTTACGAGGAAACATTTTTGGATTCCGTCGTCCAAGATGAATTATCCGGAAATAGATGACGATCTGGAACCGGTTTTAAAAGAGTTACAGCAAAACGACTTAATGGAGTTTGGTAAAAAAAAGTTGTGAGAAAATAACAATTTAATGAAATACTCTTAATAATTCTTTGGTTTTTTTTTTAAATATAAAAGAGGACCAGTTAACATGCCTGAAAACCATCTTAAAACTATTAATGGCACCACAACTCAAAGAACTTTGCAAAACTCTAAACATGAAAAATACAAATCAAAAGTCATCAACTGAAAATTACATTCTAAATGTTTGTTTAAAGCAGAAGTCGGCCGTTCCCGGTCACGATGTCCTTCAAGCTGTAACGAAAAAGTAAAATTCTCTCGTTCCTGATATATTATTACAAATGTTTTAAGCCACTTTAAATACGTTTAATTCCAGCAAAACCAGTTTTTTTTTTAAATAATTTGCAGAGCAAAGAGTTTCTTAAAAAGATGTTGTCGTTTGTTGGAAACGCCAAGAAGAGTTTTCACTCGTGTTTTAATGTTGTATTCTTTGACTGCTGATGCGAACGATCGATCACACGAGGACAGACCATTCCAATTGTAAATTACATTTATGTTGTGCCTTCGTGAACACGAGCGCAAACTTTGAAACTATAATTTAATTTACTTTAAAATAGGGAGACCATATTAAGAGTGAACATGGGTTTAATCATTTATCCTCCGTATGAAATTAACCGTCGGGCTAAGATCTTCAGATCTAGAGATGATCTTGTGCGGTCAGTTAATCCATGGGTATCTATTTTGCTTTCTATTTAAGCGTGTATTTCTTCGTAGTTACGAGAAAGCATACTTACTGGATGGTGAAATAATGGCAGCTATTGAAAACAAGGACTGGGATGAAGCAGAGAACCTTTGCTCAATTGCTTTAGAAGATTTTCGATGTTTACTACGAGATGAAACCATTATAAAGTAGGCCTAATTATATTTTTCGCTGTAACCTTAGATGGGTGGCTGATTATTTCTTCGAAACAACTCGATTTACCCCGTTTAAATGTTTTTTTTTCTCGTGTAATTCTTATAATTTCTACACACAAATTTTCACTTAAAATATATAAAATATAAAGTGAAATTGTCAGAAATTTCTTTTGAAGTTTTACTTAAAATTTTACAAAACAGGTGTCAAAATTACCCTTTTGATTTATAATAGTCACGATGCCAATTTGCCAAAATTCCTTCGCAAGTTTACGGCCGGACATGTTTATGTTCTGTGCCTCAACCAACGAATCGAACTTCTACAGAAATTACGAAATTTTGAAGAGGCAATAAATCAATTGGAAGCACTTCTACAACAAAATTTCTATTGTCGGCATCACAGAGGCCACTGGTTCGAGAGAATCGCTCTCAATCTCGAACAACACTTGCACAAACCCTTAGAAGTACATTTCATGCATATTGTTTCAATGTTAGTTTTTTGTAATGTTTTCTTTATCTTTTAAAGGCTCTTAAAGTAATCCAAGAAGCTTTAGTTGATCCAAGTGTAACGATGGATCATAGGTGGGCTTTACATCAACGAGCAGTTCGCATCTCGACGGCCAAGAAAAACAAGACCATCATGAGGAAAGCAGCGTTAGCATTACCTCCGATATTAATCAGAAGTGCTCCTAAAGTAGCTATATCTAATTTAATTTGTAATAATCATTCGTCATGTGTTTATTTACGTAAGGCTATCTCGATTCTAGGTTGAGATTGAAGGTAAGAGACTAAATCAGTCGATTCCGGGCTATAAGACATCATTCATAGCCACAGAATTCAATGGATCTGGTGATAATCCGGACGTCGTCTTGTGTTCTGTGGAAGAGTTTGCATTATCTCATTATCGAACAATCGGTTTCTCTGCCGGTGACAAATCGATAAAATTCTTTTGAATTTTATAATTAATTAATTACAGTATAATATGGCTCGTAATATACAAATAATAGGTCTACACGGAGAGGGTTCTACATTAATTTCATTATTTGGATTACTTTTGTGGGATATCATTTACCAATGCGGCATTCCAGACGCATTTCGTAGTCGACACCAAAGTTTTCCTCTCGATCTTATAACGAACGACTTCTTTTTGAATAGAAAGGAAAACATAGAGGGGCGGATCGATTTAATCCTTAATTCAAAAATCGAGGTTTGACTCAGAAGTAAACGCATTCTCAAAAGCACTGTAGAAACAAAAATTTTTATGTGAATTGTTAGGATGTTGTTGATATTATGGAAAAGACGTGGAATGACCACGAAGGTCAAAGTTCACTGGTAAACTGGAATCTTTTTCATTCATTCAAAAGGGTTCAAGTAAAGTTTTAAAATCAAAATTTGTGAGGACTCCAACTGCCTTTTAATAATTTTCAATTGATTTAATCATAGTCGTTGGTGATGTGCATGGGAAATGTATTTTTGGCAAACATTTGTAAGCGTTTTGCAGCTAATTATCGACATTATCGTGCTGGTGTGCCGGATATTGTTATCTGGAAACCAAAAACGAGCGAATGGAAGGTGGTAGAAAAGACAAAAGAAACGTATTTTCATTCATTCTTTGTTGTTATTGCTAACCAAAATGATTTATTTTGTTTTATAAAAAAACAAAGATGGTTGAAGTCAAAGGACCAGGTGATCGATTGTCTAACAAACAGTTGATCTGGTTAGACTATCTCTTGGAAAACGAAGTCAGTGTCGAAGTTTGTTATGTCAATGGTCAGTTAAGTTCATCAGTAAATTGAGCTCTATTAGTGTTTATTAATTATAATGTTTATTTTGCAGCTATTGGAGAGAAACCGAAGAACAGTGCAACGAGTACGAATGAAAAATAGTTTTTAACTCATATTTTTTTTTAAATCTATATTTGTATTAATGACGTCTATAATTATATAAAAGATATTTTCACAAGTGGTGTTCATTATTTGGGTCTTTGTACTAGTTGAGAATAGTCTTTGTATTATTAGTAATCCAACTGAGACAAATATTGATGTTCTCTGTGACATCTAAAGCTGAACAATGGTAAATATAAGATCATGCATGTTTCTCTAACTGTAATCAAAATAAGGAAGTGAAATTAATGAGAGATATTCTTTTGGATTATACCTTTAAATATCTTAGTTTAAGACTCCAGAGATTCGCTTTGGAAGGAACTTATAACTATAGTAATCACTACTAATCAGCAACGTCAATGAAAGACTCTGGATCATACAGCAGACATTAAAATATTGCACAAATGATGTAAAAGAGGTTATGTTACTCTCGTCACACCTGTATTATAGCATGGTTCACCAATTTGGGATCCTTTTAGATTTAATTTAATACATAAAATAGAAAAGGCAGTTAGGGCAGAATAGTGATGGACTAATGGTAAATACACTCATGTATTTCGACAGTAACGCTCATGCTAGTTGAACTTATATGGGGTGAATCATTGGCTAACCATAAAGCTCAATAAATTCTTGTCCTTCTTAAACGTTTACACTAGCTGCAGCGAACAGTGTATTACTAGACGGCATTCTTATTAGAAATTCCCATATAGACATGGCCATTGCACAGAATTGATAGTCACTGATAATTTATTTTAAACAAACACATTCATGACTTTATTAAAGTGCTGATATTTTCTAAAATAAAGTTGATAATTAGTTTGATACAATGCAAATCCCGGTTTACGGTACAATAAAGAAGAAATCCTAAAAACATAACCTTAATCCTAGTCTGTTATCTAAACTTCGTATGTGACATTAGAAATGTTTACAATACAAAGGTAAGCTTTCTTTCGGTGCATTTTGCATATTTGCGCTTAAAACAAATTAACGTGAGATCAATAAACGATGCCAAATTTAAAAGAAAAATTAAATAAAAATTACCTCGAGTTTAAAATTACTCGGACTTTTGTTTTTGACTGTTTGATCCAAGAACTTTCACCCGTTGACGATACATATGAGACATCATCAGAAACATAACTGTCAATACAAACAAAAGAAAACACAATTTAACCAGCCAGTTAATTGTCATCCATTAATAATAGTCGAACGTACGTGGAAAACATAGAAACAGTAAGTAGACTCTCATGAGAGACGGCAAATCGAAAGACCAGTTCAGAATGTTAGGAAGATGAAAACTGAATCGTTTTGTTTCTTCGTAATATGGTATGTTTCTTAAGATTGTAACTCCTAAACATAACAAACATAAATTATATTTGGCACGAAAACTAATTCTTTTGAAATCAGTTCAAATCAATTGTCATTCGCCATATTTTCAAGGTTTTTCAGTCATATAAAGACACGGGCTACTTTTGGGGCTACTCGGGGGTGCAACAAAACATTTATTAAGCCAGGTTTTAATTAAATAACGAAATAATTTCGAGACTCATATGAAACTAGAAGATTTCACAAATTTCACAATGATATCTTTTAAAATAAATTTTTGTGGCAGTTTAAAACTGATCACATTTTCAACTTTTTTTTAATTAAAATAGGCTACCATAAAAAGTTTATTTTTAAAGATAATATGAAGACAGTTTTTTCAGCTTATACAATGGACTGATTCTATTTAATGGAATTAATTTCAGAATTTAAAACGTTAGCATTAAAGACTCAGTAGTTGTTGCTATCTTGAACAACGCCACTTCAAGGCTCTAGCTTAGGTTAAATTAAAAAGAATCTTCCAATAATCAAACCTTCACATAAAAATCCCAGTGGATATAAAGGAACCCAAAGAGTGTAACGCAACCAAGTTAGAAAACGTACTTCAAAATCAAACACTTTGAGGATGTAAAATGGATACCTAAAATTAGATATATGAAAATGTGTCAAGTTATAAAAAGTGTTTTTTCGTTCATACGACAAACTAGAATAACCTGATGATTTCAATCGTACACCAAACTAAAAAGAGAAAGAAGACGATCGGTTTGTCGTGCATTCTTGGTTCAAGAGCTACGAAGACAATCAGAACTATCAGACGGCCGATTATCTAAAAAAAACATTAGAAAAAACACAAGTTATTTATTAATGACAAAAACAAAAACGAAAAACGCACTTGAAAAGCTGGAATGGCGACACCCTTTGCTTTTGTCCATCCCGTGGCAGCAAAAAGGATCTCAAATAATTGAAAAGCTTGAAAGAATATGAACAATGAACCGACGTTGTCGAATGAACGTTGAAAGGACGCTTGAAAAAAAAAGTTTAAATGTTAGAATCGAGTCAAAAGGTTAATGATAAGAATTAGAAAAAACAAATTACCAGCTCCGTCTCGAATCCAATAAAACAGTAACATGGAAAAAATAATCATAAAACCAGCCCATTGAAATATATTATACATAAAGAGATAGATTTTTGCATAAGCTTCGTCTCGCATCTCTTCTTCCTTCTTCGGATCGAAAATCTCCTTCAATTGTTCGTCGATTGTCTAAGAAAACGAAAAGAGTTTGATTAATAACGGCTAATAAGAAAATAACGCGCGAACAGATGAGATCCTAACTGCAGTGTCAATTTCGTCATCGTCTTCTGACTTCCATCGATCAAAATCAATCTTGAGCCAGATCGGCTTCTTCTGATCGATCGTAAGTCTCGGCCACCACTCTTTCTTTGCTTTCGTGATGTTGAACTCCACTTCACGGTCGTTCACTCGATACTGACTTAACTATAAACAAACGAGAACAGAAACGACTGTAAGAAATTTAGAAAAATTAAGCCGACCACCTTATGAAAGTTGAAAAACTCGGGCAAAGGAATTTCAAAATAACTGCAGACTTCTACATTTAAATGAGACTTATTTATTATTACTTTGGGGTCAACTGAGAGGAAGAACTCCAAAACAAAGTGATATTCATTTCTTCCTTGAGCTCCAACACCGACTGCACTGAATTCCAACTCATCTTCATTGAGTAGAACGGACGGTGCCTAACAAAAGCATAAGATATACAAATTTATATAAAACAGATATAAACAACAACTAGAATTTCAATGAATGAATGAATGGATCTACTTTAACGTCCGTGAGTTGAATACGAAGACTTATGTTTGTTTCAGATTGTGCCCAGTAAACGAACGGTTTCAAAGATGTTTCTAAATTCATTTTACACAGAGAATTACGTAAAATAAATGAAGTAGACGGAATCCTATTCGAATGTAAACATTAGGCAATGTGACGATTACATAACTACGAATTTACGGAAGAGTACGAGAATATAGCGCCGCCCAACAGTACAATACACGCATAGCCTCTCATAATAATACCTACGTATTATAGAATACAGGAGGCTATCGTAGACGCATCAATGAAATCTAGGTCTCCGGCACAGGCAATTAGAAATCGAGACAAACAGAAATTGGCTCCGCCCTTTTTATGATGACTGGCAACTTCTAATTGGTTTGTTGTGTGGTTCGACGTTGAACAGGGCGGAGCATGTGACGGCAGACTACATAACAAACCAGTTGCGTTCGTCATAAAAAGGGCGGAGCGAACTTTTGTTCGTCCCGATTTCTAATTGCTTGTGTCTCCGGCAGAGCCATCTAACGCCATGGTACCTATGAAGGGGCTGTATTTTTAAGGTTTACCTTTCTCATCGTAAGAAGAAGCTTGTGACGTCAGAGGGGTTGACTTAAAATTTAGAATTGTAATAAAAAAAACTGATAAAAAAAAAGAGATGATACGATACATTTTTGAAAGAGGTTCTTTTAATTATTTTGTTAATACTTCTTTTTAATTAGCCAAAATGAAACAAGCCAAAAATGGTTGTCAACTCTTCTGACGTCAAAGTTTTTTTTTTACGATGAGGGCGTTATATACGGTATGACCAATCATAGCCACCTATAACCATATCCTAAACATAAGGAAGGCTAGGCCATAGTTTTCATGATAAATTGATAATAAACTCTTAACTCAAACTCTTTGCTATGCTATAACTTTTAGGTGGTCTGGGCAGATAAAAGGGCGCTAAATTGGCGCTACAATCGTTTTCCTTACCATAGCCTCCTAAAATACTATAATTACAGGAGGTCCTTACACCCCAGCGTTCGTTGGCGATAGCTTTGGTCAATTTGAATTTGGCCAATAGGAGCGTAGCATTTCCCCTTCCTCCAATAAACGTAGCTGTGAACATTAGTAAAAAAAAATCTGTGAATACCAGGGTTAATAAAATAATAATTAATAATAATATATACTCCTCCCCCCCCAGAACGTAAAAAAATAATGAAATGTTAATAAGTTGAAATGTACATCTGGCAACACTGTAAGAGCAAAGCGGATTTAGTATTCTGTTTAGAATACGATTGATTCTGAAGAGCGGGTTTTATATGCGGCAGAAATAAAGTACTGCGTTCCTATTGGCCAAATTTAAATTGACCAAAGCTATCGTCAACGGCCGGTTACGCCACCGGCAAGTGTGGCCAGCACTAACTTTTTGTTTCCTCCACCCTTTTACAAGCGTTATCAATTTTTAATTGGTTTGATATTTGGTCTGACGCTCAAAAAGGGCGGAGCAAACGAAAAGCTAGTGCTGGCCATACTTGCTTGTGTTACACCCGTCAATCGGCCATTTTCAAAAAATCTTTGTGATTTAGGTTTGTTGCGTGCTCGTATTTAATCACGAATTTATTCTTAAAAATAGACTAAATTTGTTATTTCAGTTGATATTTTGATTGAAAATGAGCAAAGCTAAGGTTACGCGTCAACTGTCGAGCGATGAGGCAGAATCGGACAGTTCATCTGAAAACGTAAAAATCGTGATTTCCCCCCCCCCCCTCCTCCCATTGTCTTAAACGTGGATCTCTTAATATTAAATTATTAATTCGTTTTTCTTGTAAAATAGAATGATTCACCACCGCAGCCACCGAAGAAGAAGCAAGCTACGAAATCTCCGAGTAAAGCGAGTTCCAGTGACAAAAAAAAGTCAAATGACGACGACTTCACTTTTGAGGTTTGTTGTCAGCCACTTGACTTTGCAAACCATTAATTAATCTACTTGGGGTTAATTTATGGTCGTAAGGTTTATTGTGCATGTTAACCCGTGTTTCTGTTTTGTTCTTTTTGAAGCTTGGAAAAATGCGTATGGTGAACGTGCGTAAATTCAAGGGGAAAATATACGTCGACATTCGGGAATATTATGAAGCAGATGGCGAAATGAAACCGGGGAGAAAAGGTATAAAAATACGAGATCATAGATGAGTAAATTGATCTCACTTAATGCTTAATTATCTTTTTTTTTTCTTGTTTTAGGCATTTCGTTGACTCCGGAACAGTTCCACAAACTGAAAACTATGATGAATGACATCAGCGATGCCGTAGAAAGGATTTAAGTTTTTTTCTGTATTCTTTCGATTTTTAGCCTCGAACCTTTCAACTATGGTTGTGGAGTTTCTGTGTCTAAGTTGCCTTAAAGGCGCAAAGAGGTTAAAATGGCTGCTAATCGAAAGAATTTCCACATTTTTGTATCTAATAAAATAACTGATTCCGTATTGTATTTATTACTTTTGTTAAAAGAAAAATTATTGTTACAAAGGCAATTAAGTTAACACTGAACGTTCTCAAAAGATATTTTTTTCTGTCAAAAAAATACAGAAGAGGAAGAAGAATTATGCGAACCAATTTTAAAATCAGTTCATGATTTAAAAGAAAAAAAACTTGTTACAGTGAAAGTTTACATTATATCCATCGATTGCGAGCCAACACTCGAAGGCGAACACGAGTTGCTGCAATAATAGAGACCACAAAGCGCTTCTTCGATAGCACGATAACACGCAACGTTCGATAAAAACCCAGCTGCCTTCTCTTGTTCGCTCGTACTGCGAGTGTTTTCTAGATAACCCTTACTTTCTAGATCCGAATAAAGTGGAACACGAGGACCACAAAGATCACGATTCAACTCTTCGTACTTGTAAGCAATATAATCATCCTCCTTCTTCGGCATGGGAACGAAGGAATCTGATTGCCAGAACTTAATACCAGTCGAGAATTTCGTGGTGGGTTGTGGCCTTGCCAAAACTGTCGTTTCCTTCACGATATCTTCTGAAGGAACGTGCTGCTTACCGTGTGTTGCAATGATTTCGCCGGCTGGTGCATCTGAAAACATAAGTTCATCGATTAACGCTTCCTTTTTCTTCGTTTTCATTCTGAGTTCCTCTCGCTGTTCTTCGATTGCCTTCTGCTTCCTATAGACACTTTCGTGTTGTTCGTAATCGATCAACTCCTCGAGATATTCCTCGTCTTTCGTAAGTCTACTTTTGTTTTTCAAGATTAGAGTTCTGTTGTCCTTTTTGTACTGTTCAATCTTACGCTTCACATTCTCAACGTCAACATTGTTCGTTAGATTGAATATAATCTCTTCCACCTCTTCCAGGTAGTCGTTGTATTCTCGTATCGTTTCAAAGTCCTCCTCGTGTTTGTTATAGTCTTTCAGGATCCTTTTTCGTATGTCGACCTCTTTCTCTACATGAGGATCATCGAACATCTGAACTCGAAAATTGCCTCGTCTCAGTGTCAGACCGCATTCTAGGCAAGCAGCTGAACCTTTGACGAACAATAGTTCTACACAATTGTCGCAAAGTGCGTGGCCGCACACATTCACCATCAGTTTTAGCGATGGGTTGCGGTATTTCGTCGTTTTGCATCGTGGACAAGCAGCGTCGTCCATTGTTCAGGCTCTGAAACGAGAAATTTCTTCAGTTTTCCGGCTAATTCCACTTAAAACAAATTATTTGATGAATGACCTCAATGTCTGCGTTCATACGAAAAGTTTAAAAATGTTAAAAACAATGAAAAACTTACGGCAACTTGGCAACCAACGCAAAATCGAAACAGCGAACCAGATTACAATAGCAGACAACTTAAGTAATATGACAGAAATGGATTACAATTTTCTAAGTCTGGCAACACTGTATTTTAAGTTTTATTTCAAGCCGTGTATGACTCACTAGCCGCCTATTATTAATATTGCGCTTTTTGGATATTTAACTAGTTTTTATTATTTTAATGCTACATTTAGCATTTGTTGTATAATTTTCTTTAAAATATCATTGAATAAACATTGAAATAATTTTTTTTATTAGAGGAAAAATAGCTGTAAACCTTTATCGACGCTAAAACGCTGTTTTAAGCCGCTAGGATATGTTCCTTCCCAGCTGGAAAGAATAAAAAAATTGAAGAGATCAACATTTCAACGAGTTTTTTTTTGGTCGTTGGCTGTTTTTTTGGTTCATTTTCCCATTTTGTGGGTGGTTTGTTTGTCAATTTGCTGGTATTTTTCTTTCGTTTAACTGGAAAAGAATGACCCGTGAGTATATTAATCTAATTAGATGTTGATATTTTAATGTGAATTAAGGATCAATTTGCATTTTGAAGTTGAACTAAAATTACGATGTTGTTCCTTTTGACCTCATTTTTAACTGATGACGTTATACGATTCTAGAAATATGTCTGTTTGTATGAATTTTACACTGTATTCAGGTGGTAACCAGCGTGAATTAGCCCGTCAAAAAGCAGCAAAGAAACAAACCAAACAAACGAAAAAAGAAGGTGCACAAGGAAAGGACGGGAATAAAGGGCTCTCGTTGGAAAACCGAAAACATCGGTTGAGTCCATTCATTCATAACCATTTATGAAAAATAGGGGGAAAGGGGAGAGAAAGAAAGAATGAAAGAATATGACGTAAATAACCATTCAGAGTTCTTTTTTGTTGCTTAACGTTGCAGAGATGCGGAAGTGATGAGAGAGAAGCAGAAGAAGGCACTGGATAAGGATAAGAATGAGTGCGGACCAAGTACCGGAAATTAAGACGATGGATCTATCCAGGATAGAGACAACTGCTTTCTTTTTTATTTTATTTTTTGATTCAATATGTGTTGCAAATAAACATAAATAATAGTTGCAAAATAGCAGAAAAAATGCCACTAAAAATGTAAACGTTGCATAAAATTTGGAATTGTTTTTTTAATATGAAGAATTGTACATTATCGTCTGTTTAATAAATATTTGTGTGTCTCATACTTAGGTCTTTAATTTAATTTTTGTTTGACATGAAATGAAATATATAATCATATTTATAATGATTTTATCTGAATTACCTCAAGTGTGTGGCTTCAGTATGAGGACCACACTAAGCACGTAAGCTTTTTTGAATGCTTGTTAAAGAAATTCAGTTTTTTCTCTTAGTTTTGGGCAATGTTAAGGCTTTTTCAAGTCGTTTCAGGAAATTTTATTTTATATAATATTCTTAATAAATTCTTATTCACTTATAATGTTAAACACATGAAGATTTCATAGAAATTGTCATGTAATAGTTGATGATTATAGCGCCACCTACATCTAAAAATTAAGATTACGTCTCTAAAAAGCTTTATTTGTTTACTGTTTTGGGGGAAATTCTTTTAATTAAGGCACTATTATAATCTGGGTATTTCTAGGGTGACAACCACATACTGCCAGGGTTTCACTAAGATTGACAGCACAGCAAATTTATTACAAGCTGTTTCATATTTTATAATCGTTTTATAGATATAGCTTGTCATAGTGATGTGCGATTTCGATATGGTATTTTTTATAATACCGAGTATTGTTGATACTTTTTACATTTTGAATATCGAAATTTTTAACTCAAGTTACTCAACTTTCTACACAGGCATCTGTAGACAGCTTCAGAATTAAAAGTTAGAAATAAAAAGGGCGGGGCATATGACATTAGACCCAGTAAAAAACCAATTACAAATTGATTATGCTCATAAAAGGGCGGAGCCAAAGAAATTCTGAAGCTATCTACAGAAGCTGGTACTTTCTACATCGTCATTATGAAGGTTATTATGCTTGTTGAACGTCAACCACGTCATTTTAGAATGATTTTACATACTTTTATTGACACCTCTAGCAAAGTATAGCTAGTAAGTAGAAAAATGAAATATAAAGTTATTAATTATGACCCCAGCTACGTCTGTTCCATCAGAACAATTATTTTCATCAGCTGCACAAATCATTTCGGCCAGGAGAAATCGCCTAAACCCCAAAAATGCTGATATGATAATCTTACTTCATAAAAAAAGTCAACTGACATTTGCCACAATAATTTATGTTCAATAATATTGGTACACGCTCAATAATAATGTGCACACGCACAATAATATTCTTGTTACAGCGACAACTAGCCTCTCCCTCCGACCCACTAAAATTCCCCTACAAAATTTAAGAAATTAATTTAATAGAGATGCTAGCGCCATCTATTGTTATTCTCATGAGTTAAGTGTGTATATTTTTTCGAATTTTAAATTTTCCCTCTTAAACTCTAACCTCCCTCACCCCCACTAACCCACAAACATAGCCTAACCCAACACTAACTCCCTAACCTAACCTAACCCAACACTAACCCACTAACCTAACCTAACACTAACCCACTAACATAATTATCTAACACTAACCCACTAACCTAACCTAACACTTTATACATGGACTCTATGTAATAGTTGATTGTAGCGCCCCTGTCTTCAAACATTTCAAACATTAATTAAAAAAGTCCTATGTTAAAAATCCTATACCTTCAAAAAAAGTTTTTGCTTTTTAGGAAAATTTTTTTAATGGAGACGGTGGCTCCATCTACATTGGCTGTTTTTTTTATTTTTTTATATGAAATATTCTAGGTTATAAACAATTCCAAAGTATACTTTATGAGGTTTGGTGTTGTAGTTGTCAGTTTAGCTGACTGGTAACATCTCTGGCTTGTGATCTTGTATTCATGGGTTCAAATCCATGTAGTTGTCTTTTTTTAAAAATGTATTTAATTTGCTAAAATAAACATAAATGTATTTAATCTTAAAATTCTTTCTTGTGAAAAGGGTGGGGCATGTGACATCAGATAAAGTAACAAACCAATTAGAAATTGATGATGCTCATAAAAGGGTAAGGCCAACAAAATTTTACTGCTGGGCACACTTGCCTGTGACAAGGAAAGACAGTAAAATATAGTCATTTGCCCCACCCCTTTTATGAGGACTGGCAACTTTTAATTAGTTCATTATGTGGTCTGATGTCACTTGCCCCTCCCTATTGACTCTTGAGGTGTTCTCAAATCTTTTCAGGTCTTATGGTAAAGAGAGGAATTTAACCTAACCCACTAACCTAACCTAACCCACCACCTTATAGATGGACTCTATGTAATAATTGATTATAGCGCCCCTGTCTTCAAACATTTCAAACATTAATTAAAAAAGTTCAATGTTAAAAATCCTATACCTTCAAAAAAAGTTTTTGCTTGTTGGCAAAAAAATTTTAATGGAGACAGTGGCTCCATCTACTTTGGCTGAATTTTTTTAATTTTGTTTTAGGAAACATTCAAGGTTGGGAAGGTTTCTAAGTATAATTTATTAGATGTGCTGTTGCAGTTGTCAGTTTGGCTGTGGGGCTAAGATCACTGCCTTCTGAACTGGTGTTCATGGGTTCTAATCTCAGTGGTGTCTGTTAAAAATTATTATTTTTAAAATTGTGCGAAATGTCCCAAACGGGCTTCCATTATCAGTAGATGAAAGAAATTATATTTTAAAAGTCGATACGATACTCGACATATCGATATTTTGTAAGAAAAAATCGAAATTGTCGATACCGATATCGCCCATCACTAGGAAACACAAGCATAACGGAACCGGAAGTTATTGTCTTCTGTGCGAGAGCGCCAAAATTTTCTGCATCTTTATCAGTTGAGTGGTGAAAAGTTCGCGTATTTGATTTATTGTTTATTGTGTTTGTGGTATCTTCGAACAATTAATGAACTTCATTTTACTTGAATCGAACTTGACTCTCCTGTTTTCATCGTTATAATAGTGAAATTATATATTAGTATTTTAAAGTGGTTTAGTGTTAATGCGCCGCGAACTCTGGTTAACGTCATTATTGGGCTTTTTCATGATCAAAATTAATGGAAACTTGAAAGTGTGTTGACGATGGTAGAAACTAGAAGGGTAGCACAGTAATTTAATGAAAATGTTTATATTGATATCTATTAAAAAAGCATTTTATGTGAGTTTAAAAATAACCCAACGTTATGCCGACGACGTTTTTTTAAAAATTATTTTCTATAAAATGTATATTTTGAAAGACAACAACATGAAAATGCCATCTACCCGTTCTAGTTTCTAAAACAATTTCAAATTCTCTTTAGTTTTGTTCTACTGAAATGCTAAATAACCGGAGTTATAAATCAGCTGTTCATAACCCATCTAAAAAAAATTTACTTCAATCAGCTATAATCTATTCAATTTTATCCCGGTTTTACACGATAGATGTATTCTGGGTATCAAATAAAACGCTGATCAAATATAAAACAGCTTGTAATACATTTGCTGTGCTGTCAATCTTAGTGAAACCTTGGTAGTAGGTGGTTGCCACCCTTGAAATTACCCAGAATATAATAGCGCGTTAATTAAAAGAATTAATTTATTCTAAAATCAAACTAAAAGCTCATAAGAGACAAAATTGCTTTTTTTTTTCATTTCTCCATGTGTTTAAAATTATAAGTGAATAAGAATTTTTTAAGAATATATATAAAATGGCCTGAAACGACTTGAAAAAGCCTCAAGAGGACCCAAAATGCCCATAAATGAGAAAAAATTAATAATTCAAAAAAAAAAAAAAATCTAGTTCATTATACACTTTTTTGCTCAAAAAAGAACCAAAAATATATTTTTGTTCATTGCTTACGGGATTCACCTCCAGTGTCGTTCCTCTCGGTTTTAGTATACACAGGCCATAGCCTCCAATAATATTGTGCATAGGCTTAAGCCGCATAACGGAACCGGAAGTTGGTGTCATCTGTGCGAGAGCGCCAAAATTTTCTTCATCTTTTATCAGTTTAGTGGTGAAAAGTTCCCGTAGTTTTTTTTTATTGTTTATTGTGTTTTGAAGTGTTTGTGGTATCTTCGAACAATTAATGAACTTAATTTTACTTGAATCGAACTCGGCTCTCCAGTGTTCATCGTTATAGTGAAATTATATAGTAGCATTTTAAAGTGGTTTAGTGTGTAGAAACTAGAAGGGTAGCACAGTAATTTAATGAAAATGTTTATATTGATATCTATTTAAAAAAAAGCATTTTATGTCAGTTTAAATTTAACCCAACGTTATGAAGACTACGTTTTTTTAAAAATTATTTTCTATAAAATGTATATTTTGAACGACATCAACATGAAAATGCCATCTACCCGTTCTAGTTTCTAACACAAGTAAAAAAAAACTTTCCTTCAAGTTTGCCTTCGTAAAGAAAGTGATGATAAGATTATGTAAGTAAACATATTAATATATTTTCTTTATTTTTTTTTCTCCGCATATTTGAATTATTTATAACACTATCGCACAACTTGCAATTTGAAACAAGAACAAACACACTTAATTTACAATAATAATTTATTTTAATTTTTAATTCTTGGACAACAAGCAGACTTTTTGTTCTTTCGAGCCATTATTTGGTTTATTGTGAGACTATTCTAAACAAAAGGCTCGGTAGATGAAGAGGTGGCTCTGTTTTTTTATGATTGCACTGTTTTCTACAAAGAAAAACTTTGATTTTTCCCTCTTTGTTGACTGAAAACCAAAAATAAGATTGTAAATTTGTACCATGTAACTTTTCTACCTTTCGTAACGATGTATACTGAGAGAAAATAATGGCGGAGAAATTTAAATTTAATAGATATCAACTATGGAGCAGAAGGATAGCCAAATTTAATTGCATTATACAGGTTTGACTTAATTAGATCCAACAAATTATAAATAATAATAAAAAGTACGAATGAAACTCACAAAATGGCATAATTTTACTACAAATATAAACTATAAAAATAAAACAAGTCACATTTATGAATGTTAATGAGTAGAATCGCTCATTGATTTCATCATTGAGTGAAACACCGAATCTCGAGATAAAAGATTTTGTGGTGTATCGAATTCTATAACCTGTAACAAAAAAAAAAAAATAATAATTCAATCTGAAAATTATTTGAAGCAATATTTAAGAGTGGCAACGGTAAGTATCATATGGGAAATAGCATCATTTGATTATGGATTACTGGGATTAGCGCCACCATTTGAAATAAGAGATCGGATTAAACACAATAAAAACCAAACTGAAAAAAACAAAAAAAACAACTAAAAAATAGCATCTTTTTTTTTTTTTTTTAGCAACTTTTGTATATTTAAATCACTTGATTCAAATCAGTCATTTGAAAAGTAAGATTAGGATAAGAAGATATAATGACTTGAACTGACCTTTCCTGCATCCATGGTCATGATCTTTTCGTAATCTGTTATTGTGTTAAGTCTGTGAGCAATTGTTAACACAGTGCAGTGTGAAAACGCCTGTCTTATCGTCTCCTGAATTAGTTTGTCCGTTTCGACGTCCACAGATGCCGTCGCTTCGTCTAACAACAAAATCTAAATAACGGAAAGTGTCACTTTTTTATTATCAATTGTTATTAATTTATCATTTGTATTGGGATTCAAATAAAGATATGATTTGAAAAAAAAAAAAAAAAACTGTCGCATAGCCAATTTGTTTTTCATAATCGTATAATTTACCTTGCTGTTTCTTAAAAGAGCTCTTCCAAGACAAAACAATTGTTTCTCGCCAAGTGAAAAACTGCCGCCTTCGGCTGTCAGCTGTGTTTCGAGCCCCTTCGGTTCTTTGCGAACCTTTTAGCACGAAAAGAAATAAATTTTGTTAGCAAAATGAAACTCAACAATTCAATTGAATGTCTATGTAATTGAAATTATATACCTTATTTTTAAGGTGAGCTTTTTCCAGTGATGCCCAAATTTCGTCATCGTTATATTGATTAAATGGATCTAGGTTCCACCTTAAGATAATGAATAGCAGCCCATTCAGTACAGTTAAATTTAACTAAGAAACATAGTGAAAATGTTTTAAAAAGTAGGAGCGTAAATGATGACATCTTTACGATTAAATTTTTTACAGGAGTTTTACGTATTTTGAAGTGTTTCGCCACTTTTAAAATGAAAAACGATAAGTTACTCGTAGTTTGGTTTCAAAAACTTTTTAGATTTCTTCGTAAAGTTGCTGCTACACAAAGTATTCAAACGTTGTTTCTTTTAATTTGTGCATAATTATTACTTTGAAATATCTGTTTGAATATTGGAAGTAATGGGACTAATTAAAAATACATAAAGATAATAGATATACCGAATGGTGCCTTCGAACAGCACTGGCTCTTGTGGAATAACAGCAATATTCGATCTGAGATCTTTAAGCCCAATAGTTGAGATGTCGACTCCATCAATTACGATGGAACCTCCGCTAAGCTCATTGAGACGAAGCAAAGCTCCGATGACAGAAGATTTACCTGTTTCGTAACAAATTATTTCATGTCTGATAAAATGGCAAATCATTGAGTGGTGAAATTTGATTACCTGCTCCAGTGCGTCCAATAATGCCAACTTTTTCACCTCCTTTGATATATACGGTCAAACCGTGTAAAACATTTGGTAAATCTTGTCTATATCGTAAATGGACGTCATTAAAACTAACAGATCCTGTAATCGGCCATTCTGCATTTGGTCGATTGTCACCGACGATTGCAGGGGCCTCTTCGGACAAATTCTGTTTCAACCAATAAATACCGTACATTACATTTGTTGGTGTAGTCAATTTTTTGTAGTAGGCCTATATAAAGGAAGATTATTGTACCTTGCAGTAATGAGTGACACGTTCGATCGAAATAAGTCTTGCTAGTAATTCTGATTTCCAGCGCGTAACCACGGCTAAAACAGCACATACCTTAAATACAAGTTAAAAATAAATCAGAATGTGCTGCCACTGCAAATAAAATACTGAACTAACTCTGAAGATTTGGGACAATGCTAATCCGGCTACGGCAGAAGAAACATTTCCTTTTAGCAAGAATATCATGAGTGCAGTTATAGTGACCGTAGCCCAACTCAGAACGTCCACTCTGAAAGATAACCACTTGGAAGACAGCTGAAATACGAGAAACGCCGACAAATGTTTGTTAACTAAAGCTCGGAATCTAAATGTGTGGGTTGAAAACAATACAAGATAAAAATGTGTTATTGCCAAATTATACGAGATCTCGAATTTATTTACTTGTCAATGAACATTTTTTGTTTCATGAAACATCTAATAATCGGAAGTCCTTGAACAGTTGCCGAAATATGAACCAATACCGGTGGACGCAGAAGGTTGTCCATACGTTTTGTTTCTCGAACTGCACCATTCAGACATAAATCCATTGTAATGTAAATAACTAAATGACGAACGAAAAAGTGAGAAGAATGTTTAATATTGTAATTTTTCAAAATGTGTTACAAAGTTATATTTACTAAATACGACTGCTACAGCGATGAAGTAAATGGGGAATAGAACACCAATGAGAATAATTTGAAACACGACCAACATCATAGACTGCGAAACATATTCCGTTTGAAATGGAATCTGAACATCCACTGTGGATATATAATTAAGATTAGATGTGACTAGAGTAAATTTTACTTGGACGTACTGTATTTGTGGGGTTTTAAACAATTTTAAAAAGGGATTAAATTTTTTTTAAAAAACTGGAGTAGAAATTTTCAGGCATTTAAAAAAAACATGAACTGTAAATGTTCCTGTTATATAATTACTTTTTAAATGGTATTTAAAATAGAATTTAAATTTTTTAAAAGTTGTTTCTAAAAACGAAAGAACCTTCATTTTTTACGTATGTCCAAGGAAAAATTTCATGTATTACTTCTTATGTACAAGTAACGACAACTCATTGTTGTAATCAATTGACGTACTTTCATCGATGTCTCTCGAAAATCGGTTGACGATTCTTGCCAAAGGGGTAGTGTCAAAGAACTCCATTGGACTTCGAATCACTTTCCAAAACATCTTATGGTGTAGCTTACTAGCTCCCTTTAAAATTACCTAAAAACGACTCAACAAATAAACCATTCAGTGTTTTTATGCAAGTAGACATTCTTTCTTAAAACGTACCCTTGAAACTATCAAAGATTTTATAAGTCCGAAGAGGATGACAACGACTGCAGATATTCCGTAAACAATCACGTACATAAGCATATTTGGATTTTGGCCTAGATTACCTTTATCTTCATTACTTTGCTTTAGAGTATTATTAATTTCGTCATCGAAGGAAATACTGATGCTGCCGTTTGATGTATTCGTCGACTGAGTCTAAAATTGGAAGAAAAAAAAATAGAAATTTAACTTATTGTTACGTCAATATAGTTTTTGACGTACATTGTTTCCATCACCAGCATCCAACCAGGTTTGAAGCCAAATACTGTTGAAGATTGTGATTGCATTGAATAAGAAGATTGTTAGAAAAGCTATGAAAGTGATGCAGTATCCACCACAAGCTTTAGAGAAATAAAGACATGTCTTCCAGGTGATGCTATTACAAGCATCAATTTCTTCTCTAATCATACCGGTGTCTACCATTGGTCCTTCTGTTGATTGAAATGAATCATACGACCTGAGAAGTTATTCAAACCATGTTTTGGCATATATGTCTCACTAAGGAATCATCTTACCATCAGGCACAGGGCCTGGATTAGGAGCATTCGTCTTCGATGTGTCGTTTGAACTAGTCTGATTTTCCCGTTGAGCTTTGTCAGTCATAAACATTTGACAATATTCTCCTTCCTGTAATAAAAGCTGCGAATGGGTTCCACGTTCGACGATATTGCCATCTTTCATGAGTAAAATGTAATCGCACTGTTCCAAATGCTAGATGAATAATATCGTGTATATAAAACACGAAGTTGCATACAACATCGGACAAAACGATAGTAGGAACACTTACATGGATGGCGTGAGTAACCAGCAAAACTGTTTTTCCCTGCATTGCTTTCTTTATGCAGTTGTTAAATATGTGCCTTCCAACTTTAACATCCACTGCGGACAAAGTGTCGTCCAAAAGATACAAATCACGGTCACTGTAGAGCACTCGAGCTAGATTCACTCTTTGTTTTTGTCCACCACTTAGATTGGCTCCTTTTTCTCCAATCTATCATTTTTTAAAAAAATTATTAAGATGTATCGCGAGTAAATTTTGTGTGGATTAAGATTTAGATCTAATCTCAATGCAAGCTTTAAGGTTATAATACCTCGGTCATGTCACCGTTTGGCATCAGAGTGAAGTCGGTTGTTAGGCAACAGGCTTCGACAACTATTTTATACCTATAATAAACATCAGGAAAGGATTCAGGTGTCTCATTCAACATGTGATTTTAAATCATTGTAGTATACCATTCTTCATCGTAATCAAGTCCAAATGTGATGTTGTCTCGAAGCGTTGCATGGAAAATCCACGCCTGTTGTGTTGCAAGAGCCACTGAACCTCTAATGCTTACATCTCCTTTAACCACGGCTGCCTGTAAGCACATATATTGCACTTTTATTTAGATGGAGTCCTTAAAATGCACTAGTGAACGGTAACAAGATCGTACTTCTCCAGAGATGCCGGCCAATAGTGTCGATTTGCCACTTCCTACATTACCACAAATTCCTATCAAAGATCCCTGGTTTGTAGAATAGAAAACGAAATTAGTAGGCTTACTAATGTCTAATTAATTAATAAATGTTCACCTTTCTAATTGTAAGAGTGATATTTGTAACAGCCGATACTAATTCTTGCTCACATGCCGGGTTTTGTAATGTTTCGGGTGTATCATTACCATTAACACTGTCAGTACTGCGATATAATGTGGCTTCTGATTGGCTTATACCGACTCCGTTGCAACTTAGTCCAGTTTTTCTCGATTCACTTTTAACTTTTGATGTTGTGCCTTTATTGTTGTAAACATCTTCATCTGGTACTGTTGGCCATGCTAAATCCACTTCCATCATGGACACAGCGTTTTTTAGGTTTTTCATTCCCTTATCACTTGGTGGTGTCACATCAGTGAATAGCAGCATTTTCTAAATTTAAACGAAATTATTTTTAAATTATCATTATTATTATAACTTTTAATAATGTTAAGTGTCTCCCCAATGTTTGTCAAAACACGAGTTTTGCACGAAAAATATACGTTTTAGTGCAAAATTTGTGTTTCAACACATTTTGGAGAAGATAAAATATTTTTTTCCTGTTGATTTACAGAATTGTTTCAGTGTATTACAAAAGTTTGGAGTTTTCATTGTGTTGTATGTGTTAAATTATTTCAGGAGTAATATTTTTGATTAGTATTTGTTTCCTTAGAATCTGTTTGTCAAATTCTTGTGAGACTTTTTAGAAGTTTCCGTTTTTCATTGGTTAATTTTCACCTGAATTCTTCTGCAACTGACAATTCCTTCCGAAACTGCCTTAACTGCCATTGGTAATGTGTAGAGTGGTAGTTGTAAGGATGTAAATACCGAGATAACTGTAAATGCCTTTTAAAAAATAAATTTTAATAGAAACGTTTGTTATTTTACAATTTCTTTTCTTTTCTGAGAGAGAACAGTTGATATATTTAACTTTACCACTGATGATGTTAAGTTCTCACCACATAGAACTTTTCCAATAAATCCAACTAATGGACCCACAATGACTACAATGGGTGTTGCTGACCAACTGAAACTTTGAAGGAATGCCGCTTTCCTTAGAACTACCTCTTCTTGACGCCTAATTTCTATTATTGATAAAATTTATGAATAAATGTATCAATTAATAGACATGATTGGCGCTATGAATACCTTGAATCCTGTCCGAAAATGAATCTTCCCAAGCATACATTTTAATAAGTTTAATACTGGATAAAACGTGGCTCATCAGACTTATTCGACTGTCGGTCAATTTTACAGACTGGATCCTATATTGGCTAGTTTGTTTTGCAACCATTCCCTAAAAGACAGGCATATTTTTCATCTGGGGGCTTTTACTTAATAAGAAAACCATAGTTTTACCATAATAGGATAATATATTAGAATGAGAATGTTTCCAAAAAGTGACCATGGTCCCATAATCAAATAACAATAGACCACATTCATGATCCACATTACGGGAGCACCAGCTATCATCATAGATAATTGCATACTTTGATATATTCTTTCAATGTCAGTAGTACAATAATTCACAACCTATTTTAAAACATAAATATTTGTACTGGTAAAAATGCTCCGACAGTAATTTATTTTTTTTTTGCTTTTCATCACCTCTGATAATAATTTTTCTCCACACATTTTTGTCGTTAAAACTTTGTTATAGATTAGCATCTGAGTAGCTGCCTGGACTCTGACCCCTATATAAGAAAAACAAGTATTTTAGTTTAGTTTCACATCTGAAAACATTCAGAAAAGGGAACAATTCGGTACTTTTTAATAAAAGTTTATGCATATTTCTTTTAATCATTAAACTACAAATAGTTTAATGATTAATTTTTAAAGCCATAACATACTGATAAATCAATAAGGATTTCTTAAAAGTATTAAAATGTTAAAAATCGATGTATTAAAAGCTCTAGAAGAATTAATTTTGAAAAGTAGGTTAAATAGGAGATTGCAATAAAAATGAAAACTTATATATGGTGCAACTAAAGCAACCACAATTATGCTTTTTCCAATAAAAATTTCTGCTTATAGTTTAGCCTATAGGCTAACTAGTTAGCATCTGTCAAATATAGAACAACGTAGCTTTTAACCGGTCTTTTATTGCTGTATTAATCAGTGGCATAATCACACTGTATAGTTAGTCTGCAGTACCGGTGGCCTTGCAAGGCTTAAAAGTCTTATCAATAGAGAAAATAGTAACTACCGGGTACTAATTTCACTGATAAGAGTGTTTTCATTTAGGTGAATCACTGATTTACGTCATCACAGGCATCACTGTTAAAAATGTAACTGATTTCCTGATTTCATTCAGGAAAAGATACTAGACAATTTTTTTTATCAATTTTAGCATTTACCGATTTACCGGTACTTTTGTTTTATGTTATGACTATAATGAAAAAAAAAATTTCCCATAAATTACACAAAACAAATGTGTAATAATACAGATTCGTCAAAATGCATAAAATGTTCAAATTTCTCAAACTTTTTGAAAATTTTTGCATAAAATCGCTTAATTTCACTTATCATTTTCTGATGCTGCTTTGGACGATTGTACGAGCTTGTAGCTATTATTTGTTTTAGACAATTAATTAATTTTGCATAAAAAG
The DNA here is from genome assembly GCA_036925085.1 of Brachycybe producta. Taxonomy (NCBI): domain Eukaryota; kingdom Metazoa; phylum Arthropoda; class Diplopoda; order Playtdesmida; family Andrognathidae; genus Brachycybe; species Brachycybe producta. Next base: position 6,352,152 of record JAUPFP010000008.1, on the reverse strand, counting down.
AACTAGGCTACATACACGTAATGTATATTTCTAAAAAATATGCACTTTGAATTTTTCTTTACGTGAGAGTTGTTTTGGCCTTAGTTATGAATGACTTACCAGCATGTGCTCCAATCACCCACATTGAATTATAGGCAACATTTTTCACAAACTGTGTCACAGACAAGAGAATGATCAAGACTCCGCCGTACCACATGGGTAAAGAATCATCCTCCAAGTAATCCAAAAAATATTTTAATATCCACGCCTAAATACAAAAAATATGGTGGTAATTTCCCCGCTCCTTAAAGGCGTACTGTAATAATTGTTAGTTTTCCCATGAAATGCGTAACTTACTGGTCCCACAAACTGAAAAATACAAGTGAGTATCATCATAATTCCAGCAATGGTCAATCGTGTCCGATTAAAACGCCAAACAGTTCTAAAAAACGATGCCTTATGTGGTCCTTTTCTTTCTAATTCATTGTTCCAATGTTGGGACAACCTTTCATAATTAATTATTATGCAATGGGTATGTATGATAATAGGTTAAAGTCAAATCCTTTTCATTGAAATTATTTTTGTTACTTTATGTAATTAATATCTACTCCATCCTTCTGATTGATTTTCTTGACATCTTCTTTGTTGATTCCATTTCTAGAGGCATTCCACATAGTTTTACTCATCCAGCCCAGACTTACAAACGAGAATAAGCCCAAGTTGGAATTCGGAAGCATTTCCTTGTTTCTATAAAGATGTTTAATCGAATTACATAATGGTGAAAATTCAATAAATCTTTTTTTGAGGCTGAGTGAAAGAGAAATTAAGTGAATCTCTTTAGCTTACTTTTTGACACATCTTATTGGTAAAATGCATGTCTTCAATGATTCTCCGTACTTTTCAAAGAAACTGTGTTTCTGATCTCCTGTCGTTTTAGTTTTGGTAACCGTATACGAAGGCATTATTTTTTCTGTTGTCTATCAAATTAAAACATGGTTTATCAATAAGAATTAAAATATTTTTAACATTTATGTATTAGAATAAATGTTATTAAATAATTTATTAATTTAAATCACGATTTAAATCAAATATAAAAAAATTAAGAAATTTTTTTTAGAATTTAGAAAATTTTAAATTGATAATTATATAAAGTTAATAAACAGTTTAAGGGCATGTGTCTTAAGCAGTCAAGCAACAATACTAGTTGTAGCAACATTAGTTTTCTATTTGTTGCAAGCAACACCTATGATACATGTTGCAACGTTCATGAAACTTACATGAAAGCAACAACCAATGAAACAAAGAGGTTGTGAGCCAAAGACTGTAGACATTTTGCTTCGTCTTTCTCTTCTTCATCAGTTGAAAATTTGAAATAGTCATGTGATTATTTAAGCCGTTTTTATTGGCTGTTGGCTGAAATGGTTGCTCGAAAATAGAACCAAGTTCTATTTGAAAATTCTGTTGCTTTCAATCTGTGAGCAACAATTCGGGGTGTTGCTGTTGTGACAGATGTTTCAACTTTCATTAAACAATAGAGCAACACAGCTATGTTGCTCTAAAGTTGCTGAATTGTTGCTACGTGTAGCATCGGCTTTAAAACTTTAATTGTTTCATATTAGTTGTGCTGTGCATTCAAAATGTAATATATATATTAAATTTTAATATAAATTTTTTTCTTCAAATCATGATTTTCCCACCCTGATTCAGTTGAATAAGATTATGGCAGAATAGTTAGAGAATGAAGAGATGCCTCGAACGGAACATTTAATTACTAAATTGCGAGTAATAACATAACTCCTATCGTTTTAAAAAAATAATATCTTTTTAATATTTATGAATTATTAAAATACGAAAATCCTAGCATAGGAGTAATGGAATTATTTGTAATATGATACATTTTTTTTAAAATACACTTTGTTAGTTGAAGACCTATAATTACTAAGAATCCTTGATCACACTTATTATTCTGGAGGAGTAACTTTTCAAGGTTTCAGCTGTTGAAGGTGCATAGGTTACCTTTGCCATGAGAACAGTAATTTTCCTTTGAGATAAGTTTAATAAAATTCCGTTTTTTTCTTCTTTCTATTTTGAGGTCTTTGTAAAAAAAAATTTGAGTGTTTTTTTTCTTGGCTTCATATTAATGAAATTATTACAAATGAACAAAATTGGAAATACTGTAAAATTCAAAATTATTAATTCATTATAAATTACAAGAAAAAACCTGAAATGATACTTAAATTATGTCGAAAAATTGTTAATAAAGCACATTTTAATTAATTTCTATACCATAAAAGTACATAACTACAAAAGTCCCGTGGAACTTTCATCGAAAAGTAACATCGTAGTTGGGTTTTGTATACAGTGTACTTTTCCAATTTACACAAAAAAGTTCAATTGCATTTCTTTAGTCATTTGGGGATATGATTGTGCATACAGGACGGGTTCGGTTCGGTGTTAAATTTAATTATTAATTTACAATACCGATAGTATTGTTTAGGTATTATTTGTAAATAGTTTGACTGCAAAAAGACTTATTTGCTGGCGAGAAATTGCACATAATGAGTAAGAATGAGAAGGTATAAGCTGGTACTAGATTTTAAAACATAGAAAATGAATCACCTTACCCTAAAATACGGTGAGTGGTTTGTACGTATGATGCGATGATGTAGACTGACCAATGTCAACAAGTGATCTAAACGAAAGCTATAGTTATTATATATAAGGATGGAGTTCGTCTTAAGATTGCATAATCATAACTAAATTATAGTTATGAAGCTAATGTGTTGCTTCTTCGCACTCATTTTTCTAATTGGCCTATTTACCTCAAAATCAGACCTGATTATTTGAACTGCATTTGTTTTGTTGTTATTGTTTTAATAAGTCTTCGTTCAAAAGGTAATAAACAAAAATCACAACTTGTCCAATCATATTGCATTGTTTTTCACTCTTCTTTTGACATTATCACTGACGAATTTCAAATTCTGCTGAAGTTACACTAATATTTTCATGAGATTGAAATACTGTACATGTATATGGATAAGATAAGGCTTTTTCATCGGTATTCTAATCTACTAGTAAACATAAAAATCTAAATAAAAATCATTTTGAAATTTCGGTGGACTTTATGATTAAATAGTGGTTTTCCCTTAAAATTGTAACATTTTGTATAAAGTTCTAAGTTACATGATTGTTTAGAATATCATTTATCATTATCAAATGTGTGTCTAAATAAAATGTTTCACATGGTTATTATTTATGATAAATGCAATTTCCATAATTTAGGCATTAGATGAGCTCTTTTTAAGGCTTAAACAAAGCCATCATGTAGCAGACTATGACAATTTAATGTGTAAGAAATTGAAAATATTTGGTCATTTTATTTATAAAATAAATGGTTGCTTTTATGACATCATATTGTCAAGCCATTTTATTGAGTTGCAATATTACACAACTCATAGGAATCCACACGAGGAAGTTTAGTGCCTTTTGAACGCCGGCATGTCTAGGACTATGACCAGGCAATTTGGTCGCATTGAACCTGATAAAAACCTATTTTTGTATCATTTTCATGTTGTTTCCCCCGTTGTGCAACTTGTACTTTGTGAATCCTTGTAATTTTGCAATAAATTAAGCTCAAAATCAGAACTTTTTTTAATCTAATGTTTTTATTTATCAATTGAAGTAGAATTAAGAGATTTTTCTCATTTAAATCACAAATAGTTTTATTTTAGTGATAAAACCAATTCTATGAAAGCGATGGTTTTGAAATTTGGACGATTATTGACGTATAAACTGCATACCGGTATATCTGTGTTTTGTATGCTTGTTTTATAATATTTTGTAGAATTTATATACCACGAGTAAATTTCTTATATTTAATAAATAATTGTTATAATTACTATTCACATAAAGAGCATAGTTCTAATGTTTATTCAAATGATAAAATACAAAATAATAAAGTTATGGCTCACTTTATTCGCCGCCCCACTCATTGGCAAAATTCAATTGTTATATTATGTTTCTAGTGATGTTACTTTCTCTTGTAACTGCAAATACTTGATCTCTATATTAGTTGTGAACAAACTCAGGAATGACAATGTCTGTGACTTTTGACCATAGCCAAAGCCTGTTTGACATGTGGGGACTAGTTTGTCACAATTCTTATAATTATCCTCATTTAAAAACACGTTTATACACAATTTTTTTAATGTAAAATATTTTTAAAAGTCATCTTTTACCGACGACATTTCTTCAGTATCTGCTAAGGACATGATCATTGATCGAAACACGGAATCCTTTTGTAGTAAGTGTTGTGGTGAATCAAACTCAATCACCTGTTGGAAAAATAAAACAATACGATAAAAGCAATAAATATGCATGAATTAACATACAAATGACAACACACAGTGTTGAGAAAAAAAATAAAGACAACAACAAGATAAACAATGATCTCAGTTTACCTTTCCGTCTTCCATAGTCATTATTTTGTTGTAATCTGCAATGGTGTTCAGACGATGGGCGATGGTCAACACAGTGCAATTAGTAAATGATTGTCGTATTGTTCCTTGGATTAGTTTATCTGTCTCCACATCGACTGACGCTGTGGCTTCATCTAATAATAAAATCTGAAAGTGGAGCCAACAGTCAACAATTTAAACAAGTTATAAATGATTGTCAGATGTTAGTTACTTTGTTGTTTTTTAATAACGCCCTGGCTAAACAAAATAATTGTTTTTCTCCAGCTGAAAAGGTTCCTCCATCTGAATTTAATGCTGTTTCAAGTTGCTTAGGTTCTCTCATTATCTGTATTAAAATAAAGTTAATCAAACGGTAATTAATGCAGAATAATTAAAAAGTAAGTACTTTTTGCTTGAGATGTGCTTTATCCAGTGCCTCCCACAATTCCTCATCTGTACATTGTTCATTTGGATCTAAATTCCATCTGAAATAAAAAATAAATTAAAATAAACGTCTTTAAATGTAATGCAATTTGTGTCAAAGTTGAATTTTTCACCTGACTGTGCCATGAAAAAGAACAGGCTCTTGTGGAATAACAGCAATTTTTCTTCTCAAATCTTTCAAGCCAATTTCCGTAATGTTAACACCATCGATGACAATGGAACCTTCGCAAATTTCTGTAAGTCTCATCAACGCTCCAATGACAGACGATTTTCCTTTTAAGCAAATTTCACATAAGATGTTTTAATGTAATTGATTAGGTCATGTATTAGACAAAGTTTCTCCTTTTATTTTTAGTATTCTAAAGAAAGAAAATTTGGAATTGGAATACCTGCTCCAGTACGTCCGATAATGCCCACTTTTTCGCCTCTTTGAATGTTAACAGACAAATCTTGTAAAACTAAGGGTAGTTTGGGATCATATTGTAGTTTTACATTGTTAAAAGTGATGTCACCCTTCGATGGCCATTCTTTGGCCGGGCAATTCTTTTCCACAGTTGTAGGTGCTTCTTCCAAGAGATTCTAAACCAGTGATTTTTACTGTTTGTCATACAGCCACAATTTATTGGTAAGATACCTTGCAGTAGTCGGTGACCCTTACAATGGAAATAAGTCTTGCCGAAAGTTCGGTTTTCCATCGTGATATGACGGATAGAATCGAACATATCTGTAGAAAAATACACTGTTAGTATTGTTATGAGGAGAGTGAGGTGTAAGTTATTATGATGTGAAACCTGAAATATTTGTGATAATGACAATCCAGCTAAACTGGCTGAGGTAGAACCCTTTGTTAGTAACACGATAATAATAGTTGTAGTTATGGTAAACCAACTCAATGCATCCACTCTGAATGAAAACCAGCCTGTAGACAAGTTAAAAAGGAGGTAGGCCGACATGTGTTTATTCACAAGAGTCTGAAACCTGTAATAAAATTACTGTTTAATATTGACTATAAAGCAAAATTTTTGTAGATAATATACTTTTTAATAAACATGAGTTTTTTCTCATAACATCTTATGACAGGAAGCCCTTTGATGGTTGTAGTAATATGCGCCAAAATGGGAGGTCGAAGCAAATTTTCCATTCGTTTCATTTCTCCAACTGCTCCATTCAAATATACGTTTATGATTATATAAAGAACTGCAAGTGACAAATTGATTTACAATAATTAGCAAATCACTAGAACTGGTTTAAAGAAATGTAAAATATGTAAACTAGAACTGTTTGTAAATATTTTTGAATTCACGTTTTTCAACTATTTCTATACATTATTTAAAAAACATGAACATGAAAATACATTTAGCATTTATTAATATTTTAAGTGGATAATTTGCTTTCAAATGAATCCAAAATTTTACATTAACATTGGTTGAGCATTATTAACATTCTTTTAGTTAATTACTAATAAAACTACTCAAAACAAGAACTTAACTTACCAAAAGATATCCCAATTATAATGAAAAAGTACGGGTTTATCCCACAGATCAAAGCACTCCGAAAAACCATTAACAGTAGTGTTTGTAATACAAATTCGGACATAAAAGGAATCCGGCCTTCAACTGAAAAAAAAAAATCATGTCAAACATATGCAAACATGATGAATCTAAGATAATGGAATCTCACTTTCATCTAAGTCGCGCGAAAATCGACCAATAATTCGTCCTAGTGGAGTTCTATCAAAGAAACTCATTGGGCATCTGGTCACTTTAGTAAACATGTTGAAGTGTAGTCTACTAGATCCTTTGAAAAAAACCTATAATACGACAAAATAATTTTGTTGAATGATGACAAAAATGAAACAACGAAACTAGCACACCTTTACGAATGTAAAACTTTTAATAAAGCCACAGATGACGAGAGCGATGCCACAAATACTATACACCGAAACATACATGTGCAAATCCGGATTTTGAGCAATGCTGGAAATTTCACCCATAGATTCATTTGTATAATTTTTGGTGACATTCTATAAAGAATAATGTGTATGTGTTGTAAGTTGTTAAAATAACTGAACATTTATTAGAGATTCCAGAAAGTGTCCATATTACAGCTCCTCCTCCAGCATCAAGCCAAATTTGTAACCAGACAACATTTGCAATGTTTGCAACACAGAATAAAATCAATCCAAAGAAGGGCAAAGTTGATATTAGATAACCGCCACAGCAGTTGGCAAAATAGGACCACGTTGTCCATGTTATTTTATTGGCAGTATCCACTTCTTCTTTGATCATTGGGCCATCACTTGCAAGTCCATCTATGTAAGAAAGTGTATTTATAATTGAATTTGTGTTTACTCAAGTAAAGAAATAACTCACCATTTGAATATTTTTGTATAGCAACATTTACAAATTTTGTTTCACCAGACTTTGTATTTGCTTAAATTGAGTGAAGCTTTTTTGTCAGTTAAATTATTAGAGTTACGCAATATTATCTTCAGATAACGTACTATCTTTCTTTCCTCGTTGCTCTTTGTCTGTGAAAAACATTTGACAGTAGTCTTTGTTTAGCTTTATGAGTTTGTCATGTGTTCCTCGTTCACTAATTTCTCCTGCTTTCATTAGCAAAATGTAGTCGCATTGTTCCAGTAGCTAATAAATTAAAATTTAAATTACTTGTCGATTACAAAAAAAGGAACATGTACTCATATTATAGTCTGCTTACCTGAACGTTATGTGTCACCAATAGAACTGTCTTTCCACATAGTGCCTTCTTGATGCAGTTCTCGAAGATGTGTTTGCCTACCTTTACATCAACAGCAGACAAGGTGTCATCCAAGAGATATACATCTCGATTACTGTACAGTGCTCGAGCTAGGTTCAGTCTTTGTTTTTGTCCACCACTTAAATTAGCTCCATTTTCACCGATCTTTTAGTGAAACAAAGAACAAGTGTACAAGAAAATGAATAAATTTGAATAAATGCAGAGTATACTGAATATAATTTACTTCTGTTTGGTCACCACAAGGCATCGATGACATATCTGTTTCTAGACAACATGCACCCACAACCATTTTGTATCTTAATTTAGAGAAGAAAAAAAAACGTTGGAATGCAAAAAGTTATTTTTTAAAAGTTATAATTAACCTTTTTTCGTCAAATGGCATTCCAAAAAGAATGTTTTCTTTAATAGTAGCGTTAAAAACCCAAGGTTGTTGTGTGGCTACAGCAACTGATCCCTGAACAGAAACAGTTCCTTTTGCTATTGTTGCCTGTCGAAGTTAAAACAAAAATTAATTACACTGATTATAAATGTGACATATTGTAATTTACTTACTTGACCAGTTAGCCCAGCTAGCAAAGTGGACTTTCCGCTACCTATATTTCCACAAATGCCAATCAGATTTCCCTGAGTAAAAAAAAACGTAAATTGCTTTCATACATGGGAGAATGTATGTTTTTTTATTAGTGGCTCAGATGCAGTTTACCTTTTTGATATGTAAATTAGCATTTTTTACAGAAACAGTTATAGCTGGTTTCAAATTCTCTAATCCATTTGTAAGGATACTGTTATTTGTTTTATTCTGTAATTTTTTTGGCGATTCATTTATTTCAATTGGAGTAAAAACATCCCAAAATAAATCGGCTTCGATGACCACTGCATAATCATCATCATCTGCATTTTTGTGCTGTACAGGAAGAACGACCTCAACCGCCAGTAATGTTTCCTAACCAAATGTCATATGAAATTCAAACCAAATTTCATTAATAAATAAATTTAAATTTGAAAAAATAGGAGCTTACCTGTATTCTGCGGCAACTGACCATACCTTCCGAAATGGCTTTAACACCAAGTGGAAGCGTATTTAAAGCAATTTGTAATGCTGCAAAAACAGACATTATGCTGAATGCCTGTAACAAATTTTAATTTAAAAATGCTTGTCAACAGCTATTGAAAAATATGCAAATGAATAAAAACAATGCAATAGAACTCGTTTTTTTTTGCATTTTAGAAGAAAGAAGGCAATGCAAGTGTTTTAGATACTAGACTAGTAAATGAATCACTTAAATGTATTTCAATGTTGATTTATTTAAAAAATAAACAACTTAAAATTTTATTTTCAAACGGCCATAAAGTGTTCATTTTAATTCAACAACATAAATATTGCGTTTTTCAGTTACTGTTCTAATTTCTAAACTCATTCAGGTTATTTTTTTAAATCCCAGAATATCCAGAGTTTCAGAGACATCGAGACGCAAACAGAGTCAGTTTGTATGACGGTTTTGAACTTTTTATTACCATTGAAGAAGTAAGATTTCCTCCACAAAGAACATAGCCAATAAATGATGACATCGGAGCCAATACTATCACTATAATAGGTAGTGTAAGGCTAGTACCTTGTAAAAAACTGGTCTTCAAAAGAATGGACTCTTCAGTATGTCTGATATCTGTTTATTTAGAATAATTATTATTTATAGTCTATTACCAGCTTTAAAACAATACAATATTTCAAAACCTTTTATCTTTTTTGAGAAATTTTCTTCCCAAGCATACATCTTTATGAGTTTTATATTTGATATAATTTGAGTCGTTAGACTGACGCGTTCATCAGCCACATTGGCCACTTTGATTCGCAACTCGCTGATCTTCCTTGCCACCAAACCCTACATAAATAATTTTGTTTGTAAATTAGAATTTAACAATCATAAATAACTTAGACAATACCATGACAAGGTAATAAAAGAGAACTACGGCGTTCGCTAAAAGTGACCACGGTCCCATGATAAGGTAGCAGTAGAAAATGTTGAGCGTGCCAACAATTGGTACACCAACGATAAACATGCATTGATGCAACATGATAAAAATCCTTTCAATATCATTGGTAAAGTAATTAATCGCCTAAAATAAATGCTCACATTGATTTAATTTTAATTTAGTGTATAAATTTTAAATACTGTATACCTCTGCAATCAGTTTTTCATTTCCTTGTTTTATTCTTAATATCTTTTCATAAATTAACATCATAATTGCTCCTTGAGTTCGAATGCCTTTAATATTCGCAAATCGAAAATGATTAATTGTTATTCGGTTATTTGAAATTAACTTGAAGCGTTTACCTGTGTGAGTTCCTACTGTCAGAAAAACACTGAATGTGGTACTTCTTAGCAATTGAGAAGCAGAAAATAAGACTGCCAAAGTAATACCGTTAGACATCGGTTGATTGTCGTCATTCATAAAATCCAGAAAATACTTTAAGATCCATGCCTGAGTGAATTGAGGCATCAGTATATGACAAATTTGTTTTGACTGGATAATGTTAAGATTATAGAGATATACCGGTCCAACATATTGAAAAACACATGTTAAACACATCATGGTGGCTGCAAGAATCAGCCGAACGCGGCAGAATCTCCAGACTACTCGAAAGAGCGAAGCATTTTCAGTGCCATGCTTGTTCACTTCTTTGTCCCAGTAGTGAGCAAACCTATGAATAACAAATGCATTCGAATTCCCTAAATGTAGAGGTTTAGGTTAAAGGTTATTTCTTACCTCTTGCTATTTTTTTCGACTTCGTCAACATCTTCCATTCTTTTTAATTCATCTCTCTGGACGCCTTTTCTGGATGCTCTCCACAACGTTTTGTCTAACCATGCTAGACTTATGTATGAGAACAGTCCAACACTTGTGGATTGAAGAATATCTTTATTCCTGTATGTGAATTATTATAGTAAACAGTACGTCACGGTACTAATCCCCACGTCCCAATCTATTATGCAAATATACTGGTACAGAATTTGTCCGTTATTTAAAAGTAACAAAAATCTTTATTATATACTACTACAAACTTCAGGTGGCTAATTAACAACATATGGAAAAATCAATAATGGTGTAGTGCAAGCATATCAAACTCAAAGGCTAACACGGACCAAATAAACAAGGTCTAAGTTTATGTGGGCCGCAAAAAAACAAAAATTTCAATTTTTATAGAAACGTATAGGTTTTATTTCGAAAAGTACAGTACAAAATTTTTATTAAAATGTTTGTTACAAACTGTTATATTGGCTGGGCCGCAAAGATATAAGCTGTGGGCCGCGAGTTTGACATGCTTGGTGTAGTGAATTAAAAGAATAATTGAATTTTAAAACATGTTTAGATGTCAGTTTCTCTACATGTAAGTTTGGTACTTTTGTTGGTTTTTAATTTTTTATTTTACATAAGTTGGTTTTAAGCTTTTTAATTTTGAATAAGATTGTTTTTTTTTCTGTGCAATTTACATTCAGTTTTATTATTAACAACTGAAGTTTTAAATGTATACAAAATAAAATACAATTTTAAACAATACACGTTTTATTTGTGCACCTGCACCTGTTCTGAATTCTGCCTCCAACTTTTATTTAACTGAAAAATACAATTTTCTGGTTGCCATAGTAATTACTAATAGGGTTGGGCTGGAATGTTGTATTTATTTTGGTGTTTATATTTTCGAATACTTTTTAAAGTATTAGGAAAATTCTTTCGATTAGCAGCGGCTTAGTTTTTAAGTAGGAAGTTTGGATAACTTTTTCGTCTTATTTCTCGCCTTCGGTGCAACCTATATAATAAATGTAAGCTGCTGCCTCGATAGCGCAGAAGGTCTCTGATTGTGGTGCTGTCGGTTCTGGGTTTCGAATCCTGGGGAAGGCTGTTGTCCTGCTTTTGATTTAATTTGACTTATATTCGATATTGACTTGGATTGGAAAAAATGACTTGTATTTGAAAATTGCCTTTGTAATGATTTGTCTGTATGTCTCTGGAATAACCTCTATGTTGATGGCCATGTTAAGCAACTAATAAACAAACAAACAATAATAATTCTGCAGCCATAGCTTAGAGGCTAGTAGCTGCTAATCGAAAGAAAATACCCACTAATTATTATTTAAAAAGCATAATTGTTAAAAGAAAATTGCTTATAATTAATAAATACCTTTCTTTCTTGTAACACCTTATTGGACTCAATACTTTCAGAGCTCTTCCGTACTTCTGAAACCATGTCTTTGTAGATGCTTGCACTTCTTCCATCTCTATGTTGACTAATGATTGATTAGCAGTAGGACCATATATGAAGACTGAAATTTGTGAATATTTTCGCAAGGTCAAGATATTTATTTGATGTAATTATAAACAGCATTCCTTTTTTGTTCTTTTCAAAAAAAATTATTTTGATTTGCTTGTTTCAATGACACATAAAAAATGTATGCATATTTTGAGTAATTACCAAAACTGTTCAGGTGTTTTCAATTTCTTTTTGATATGATAATAATACTTAAAATTTAACATTTAAGATAAAAATCGCATTAAACTGTTGCATATTCATGATTGACATTTGGCAGCAAAAATATTAACTTATTTCTGGGGTTAATTTCCTTTAAGCATTTCTGTTTTATACTAATATTCAAGGTCTCAAAAGTGAACAGGTTTTATCCTGTGACGAATAAATGAACATATGAATACACATTGGCTTTTAATAATAAGAAAAAAAGTCTTCTTTGAGGATAAAAAAACTGAAATATAAGCACTTGATGATTGAATGTGTCATCTTTTAACAATTATTCTCTACCTTTTGTTACTTCGGCCTCTCCTTTAAAAGTGCAAAAAAAAAAAAAAGGATAAAACGGTTATTCCCTCTGTTTTATTATAGTGTACTTTGAAACTTATTTTTTCTTATACTGCTACTTAAAATCCACATCTGCACAGATACGAAAAAAAATGAGATGTGATTTTTGGTTATGAAAAAATACGATTTTACTGATTTAGTGACAGCATGGTAAAATGACAAATTGATCATGTCATTTCATCATGTAATTGTAATTGCCAGTGACAATGTAAATGAAATAGGGAAAATTTAAGAAAAAAATCATGTAGTAACTAGAGCATAACTTGTCCTTAGGCGGTTGAGAGAAGAGTGTAATAGCATTGATTTTTTGTAAACTTTTTTTCCCATTGTCAGTGTGTGAGCAAAATATGCCTCTTAATAGATTATTAAACTTAAATTTTAAGCTTAATTATAAAATGTAAATATTAACACAAGCTGGTACAAAATTATTGTGGTACTAAAAATTGTCAGTTCGGTGGAATAAACTATAATTTATGTTTACATTGTAATTAGATTTAGTCAATAAATTGAATATATATTTAAACATTGATTGAAAAGGTCGACATCAAGTTATTTTAGGAGCAATTATAAGACAATCAACGTTTGCTAGTAACTTTTAGTAAGTGAAGGTATTAAAGGTGTTTTGTTTTATTTAGCTACTTGTAAGCTTTCTATTATAAGAATTCTTATCAAGCTTTTATTGATTTTAATATTAAATTTGAAACGAATGAAGGTAAAAATTATATTTTGTTATCAATATTTCATTGGCTATTTGTAATTTTGTGGGAAACGTGTGAGATGGCTAATTGAAATTAAATGAGGAATATAAAAATGTTTACGTAAAATTATCAAATAACAAATTAGCTGTACACGAAATTTATAAAGTACATTTACATTGAGTGCATACAATTTCTAAGTGCTTTTGAAGGCATTCTTGTTAAAATTTCACTAATTAATCATATTTGGGCCGATTTTTTTTACGTGAAAGTAGCCTCATTGAGGCTTCTCGAGAAGCTTCAAAAGCGCCTGAGAACTGAACGCACCCAATCTAAAACAGGCAATTATATTTTAAAAATTCTTTCGAACCCTTCTTTTGCGTTGAAAACAATTTAATAAAGTCAAAAATGTTGTAATCTTAATTGTTTACATACAGTTGTCACCCTTCAACCTTCATGTAGGACAAAATAAGTTAATGGGAAAATACCAGGATATAAATGTAGATTAATTATTAAAACTTTCTATTTTATATTAACTTATTTTTTTAGTCAAAAATATTAAGTAGAAAAAGTTTGACTGTAAAGTTGTAAACTATGAGTCGTATTAATAATTGCTAAATGTGCGACAATGAAATCTAATGCTAAATTCGTTAACTTCGGTGTAGCGAAACTTCCAATCAAAAGTTATTAGTTAGTGAGTTTAGCAGTGGTTTTGACTGTCTCACAGTTAGTATTCATTAACAATTAGGCTAGAAGTTGTTAATTTTTTCATCGGTCATAATAAAAAAGTATTGTCTATTACAAGCTGGCGAAGATGAAAGTGACGGAAAGGAGAAAGAAACCACTGAATGTTGTTGAGGAAAAACCAATATGGAAAACCAATAATTACGGTTGAATTTCAATTTCGAATCAGTGTATTTCAAATGCTAACATACATAAAAATAAAACCTTTAAATTTATGATATCCAATAAATTGTTGGATGGCTGACAAAAAAGTCGAATAAAATCATTTTCTAGGCAATCTGCAGATTGACTGATTCCGCAGATTGACAGTAATATATACAATAAATTCTTTCTTGTTTAAAGGCTTCACCATTTTCTAACAAATAACAAACTTCAACATTTTATTTCATTCAAATATTATAAAGTTATCATAATATTATATGTGCGAGGTAGTAACACTATTGTTTTGGCATAATGGTAGTGTCAAATTTAATAAGTAAAAACAACAATAATCTGAACTTAAATTATACATACAATGAAAGAAAACTGTACATTTAAAAATAAAGTAATTTGTTAAATGCAGTTCAGTTTAAAATATCACCTTTAATTTTTTAAATATTTTTTTAAAGATTAAGTATAATTTATTTTAAATAATGAAGTGAATAAAACATTTAGTCATTAAAAGAATTCATTAACACAAACTCACAGTGTTATGTTATGTTTGTTGATATACAAAGTAAATGTATACGCTTGTACTGTATATTGTATACGTTATACGTGATAGAAGTTTGAGCAACCCAGAGTAATCTGCAGTGGTGGCAGCATCCTCTAGATCATGCTGCGGCAGCAATCTCATCAGAGTATTCTGCAGCCAGTCTCTCCCCTATTTTAAACAATGGCGGCATACGCCTTTAATCAGTGATGCATGCAGGAAGTGTTAGAAAGAAACGAAAGAAAGTTTGGGGGGAGGACACTTTCTTTCTCTCTGAAAGTAAATTAGGTTATGTTCGGTTCGGTTAGATTTTGTTTGGTTAGGATCAGTTAGGTTAGGTTACCGAAAAAAAGTGTTTTTCCTCCCCCTCCTCACTTTCTTTTGTTTCTTTCACTTCCTTGTTAAAATAAGGGAGAGACTCGCTGCAGGATACTCGGATGAGATTGCTGCCCAGCATGCTCTAGAGAATGCTGATGCCACTGCAGAATTTTCTGGGCTGCTCAGATTCTACCACATATATACAGGCAATTAGAAATCGGGACGAACTTCAGTTGGCTCCGCCCTTTTTATGACGACCGGCAACATCTAATTAGTTGGTTATGTAGTCTGACGTCACATGCTCCGCCCTTTTCAACGTCGAACCACACAACAAATCAATTAGAAGTTGCTGGTCGTCATAAAAAGGGCGGATCGAGCCAACTGAAGTTCGTCCCGATTTCTAATTGCCTGTCATATACTGTATATATGTCTCTTGAGTTGTTATTAGTGTGATTACAAGTACACGTCATCTGAATTATCTGATAAAGACTCCATCATTGATCTGAATAGTGAATCCTTTTGTAATAAATGTTGTGGTGAATCAAACTCGATCACCTGTTAGAAAAAAGGAAAAATAGAAATATTCTTTGTTAGAAATCTAAATGGCATAAGTGCTTTAAATACAAACTGATAAATTTATTTGAGAAAAATGGAGTAGCATGAGTCTGTATTCTAGAAATCGTTTAACATTAACTAGTAGGTTAATTAAGTTATTGTTATTTGTTTTAATTTAAACTTCCATCCGTTTTTAGGTTATTAAGGTGACATTCTTAATGATTGATAACCCTGATCTAGTCAAAGATATGCTCGTAATGTTGACAGGAAGTTTCATGTAATCTTTGATGAGTTTAGCACTAGCTTTGACTATTTAGAGCTAGCAAACAATAAGAATATATGACCCTTATTCCTTCAAATATTGAACACAATTCAATTTAATTCAATATGAGTCAAGACAATTTCAGAAACATAATTTAAGTCACTAAAAGTTTCACGTCATAAGATACAAGCAGTACATTCACAAACTCTGACCACAAACACCTCATACTTGTCCGATCCCCAGTGGCTTAGTGGCCCGGGTGAATCGAAAGTCTCTGCATGAGAAACGGTACATCACGGGTACGAATCCTGGCTTAGGCATGGTTGCGTGTGTTGTCTATATTTGCATTTGTTTTGTGTGATTTAATTGTCCCCTATATAACCTTGTTTTTTTGTTGTTGCAAGAGTAGTAAGTTACAAGTTAGAACTTGAATGATATTTGTTTAACGTGGGGAGGAAGTGCACGTGTAATGGTAAAAAATCGTAAATTTTTTCTCGAAATTCAATTTTTACCTTTCCATCCTCCAATGCCATTATTTTGTCATAATCTGCAATTGTTTTCAGACGATGGGCAATGGTCAACAGTGTACAATTAGTAATTGATTTTTGTATTGTTTCTTGAATTAATATCTCGGTTTCCACATCAACTGATGCTGTGGCTTCATCTAATATTAAAATCTAAAAGTGGAACCATTGTTAATTAATTTGATAATTAAGCATAAAAAATGTTTACATCAGAAGTTACCTTGTTCCTTTTTAGTAATGCTCTTGCAAAACAGAATAGTTGTTTTTCTCCTATAGAATAGGTTCCTCCATTTGGATTCAACACCGTTTCTAATTGGTTAGGCTCCTTCATTATCTGCATTCAAAATAATAAAATATACATTAAGTTTCCTGGTAATTTTTACAGTGAGATTACTTAAGATTACTTTTTTCTTGAGATGTGCTTTATCTAATGCCTCCCACAATTCCTCATCTGTACTATGTTCATATGGATCTAGATTCCACCTAAAAAGCAAATTTAAACAAAATTTTAACAGTTTTTTATTTTTATTTACAGATATCAAACTTAAATTATTTTGACCTGATTGTGCCTTGAAAAAGAACAGGGTCTTGTGGAACGACGGCAATTTTTGATCTCAAATCATTCAAACCGATTTCTGAGATGTTTACACCGTCAATCATAATAGAACCGTCACAAATCTCGGTAAACCTCATCAAAGCTCCGATTACAGATGATTTTCCTATGATCAATTAAAACATTCCAAGAATATTGAAACTATTAAAAATTAAGAATAGTATGGTGATAATGTGTTGAGATATTTCATATTTCTAGGCATTTAAAGAACAACAAATTTACAATTTACCTGATCCAGTACGTCCTATAATGCCTACTTTTTCACCTCCTCGAATGTTCACAGACAAATCTTGTAAAACAAATGGCAGTTTGGGATCATATTGTAGCTTGACATTCCTGAAAGTAATGGCACCTTTTGAGGGCCACTCATTTGTCGGACGGTTTTTTTCAATAACTTCAGGCACATCTTTTAACAGATTCTAAAAAATGTTAATTTATTATATAGTATAACCTGATGTTTTGTTATAAATGTTAGTGGAAACTCACCTCACAGTATTCAGTGACCCTTACAATGGAAATAAGCCTTGCAGAAACTTCTGTTTTCATTCGAGTTATGATTGATAAAATGGAGCATACCTGTACGAAAGGATACCATAGTCAAATTTCAAAGTGTTATTTAAAATTAGATGTGTGTTACAACCTGATACATTTGTGATAACGCCAATCCGGCCATACCATCTGTTGTAGAACCCTTAGATAGTAATACAATGATGATGGTAATGGTAATAGTAAGCCAACTCAATACATCTACTTTTACTGTAATCCAGTTCAAAGATAAGACGAAAAAGAGATAACCTGAAAGGTGTTCGTTGACAAGTTTCTGAAATCTACAAAGAAAATGGCTGTCATTAAATGAAAATAATTACCATAATCAATTTGTAATACTATACTTTTCAATGAACATGTGTTGTTTCTTGTAACAACGTATTTCAGCGAGTCCTTGAATGGTTGTAGTAATATGTGCTAAAATGGGAGGTCGTAGCAAATTTTCCATGCGTTTCATTTCTCCGATTGCTCCAATCAAATAAACGTTTATGAGGATCATAATAACTGCAAATTACAACCAGTTTTACAATAATCAACAAATTTTGAGTCTCCATTTGACATGATGAATCAAAAGTCATGACTCATGAGAGTCATGATGAATGATCATGATTCTTGGATTTGGATGCAACTGTAGAATCGAGATTTTAGCCACTTAATTCTTCGTGAAAGACAGCATTTATACAGCCAATATTTTCTGACTAGCATTGCTAGAAAGAATCCTTGGGCCTGCTAGCCAATATATTGACAACCCAGATGCATTGATTTTATAAAATAAAATGCTTTTGTGCTAACAAGTGGCGGCAGTGTAAACATGACTTAACAATCATGAACACAATCACAACACTTAAACACTTACCAATAAATATTCCAATAATTATGATAAAGTAAGGATCTAAGAAACAGACCAAGCCACATCGAATTAAAATTGTGAAATAAGTTTGCATTACAAATTCTGCCATTATTGGAATACGTCCTTCAACTGAAAAAAAAACAGGTAAAATTATTTAACATAAGTTTTATACTTTTGTTATCATGATTGAATTCTTACTTTCATCTATGTCTCGTGTAAATCTACCAATAATCCGTCCCAGTGGAGTTTTATGGAAGAAACTCATTGGGCATTTGATCACTTTAGAAAACATGGTAGAATGGAGTCGAACAGCTCCTTTGAAAAACACCTACAATGAAAATACATTTAAGATTTTCTGTGGATAAATACAACTATCTCTGATTTTGTAGGAATTTTTAATAATGAGTTCAATTATGCATATGTTGAAATATTGCTAAGGTATACTACGGTTGTTAGACGGTAGCAAATGTGTCGACATTAAATTATTTAGTTAGAACTAGCAGAAATGAATGCACAATTATAATGGCATATGAGTTAGATTTTGTGCTGTGTATAAGTAAATAAGGTAATCATTCATACGGGTAATAATAACCCATACGTAATCCATCACATTAAAACATATCCATTAAAGTAGCTTACTTTTACAAATATAATACTTTTGATAATGCCAGTGATGATAAGAATGATGCCACACGCGCCATAAACTGTTACATACATATCCAAAGATGGATTTTGACTCATGTTCGGACTTTCACTCACAGTTTTATTTGCATGCTTTACAGTGATATTCTACAAACAATAAAGTTTTAAGTTATTTCAAACGTGTATGCAATATTACGTACTATAGTGTCTATATTACATGTCCTCCTCCAGCATCAAGCCAAATTTGTAACCAGACCACGTTTGCAACATTTGCTATACAAAATAAGAGCATGCCAAGGAATGGCAAAGCTGAGATCAGATAACCACCACAACATTTGGCAAAATAGTTCCACGTTTTCCATGTTATTTCATTGGCATTATCCACTTCATCTTTGATCATTGTGCCATCAATTTCAAGTCCATCTATGTAAAAATACAGGAATGCAGTTTAAAAAGTTAAGAGTTCTGCATGAATAACGCAAAAACTTACCTTTTGATTCTATGCGTTGATCACTTTTTCCTGGTTTTGTTTTATCATTCTTGACATCTTAAATTATGGATTTTATTAGTTGACTGAATAATCATCGGTAAATTAAGTTATACTAATATCACATACTATCTTTCTTTCCACGCTTTTCATTATTTTTGAAAAACATTTGACTGTAATTTCTGTTTAGGTCTAACAGTTCTTTATGTGTTCCTCGCTCGCTAATTCTTCCTTCCTTCATTAGTAAAATGTAGTCACATTGTTCTAGTAGCTAACAATTCAAATTTATAATTACTTCTGAAGTAGTATAATGTATCATGCAATATTCTTACTTGCACATTATGTGTTACTATGAGAACTGTTTTTCCATAAAGTGCCTTCTTGATGCAATTCTGAAAGATGTGTTTTCCCACCGTTGCATCAACAGCAGACAAAGTGTCATCCAAGAGATAGACATCTCGATTACTGTATATAGCTCGAGCTAGATTTAGCCTCTGTTTTTGTCCACCACTTAAATTGGCTCCATTCTCCCCGATCTTACAGTGAAACAACATCAACAAAAATGATTATTTGAAAACCATTTAATGACAATGCATTATTTCAGTTGCACCAGAACACATTGCACTTGTTATCGGGTATAAATTATATCTTTGTGTTTTGACAATGCATTTCATGTGCCACAATTGGACTTTTTGTTCATCTGCCACAGGCCTTCTTGGCTGCTTGCAGAGTAATTTTTCAAATTCAGAAACTCAAAATTAAAGAAGTCATATTTACTTCTGTTTTATCACCACTGGGCATCGCTTTCAAATCCATTTCCAGACAACATGCATTTACAACCATTTTGTATCTTAATTAAAAAAAAAATTATTGCAAATCAAAATTTGTAATGCTGCAACTTTAAATTACAACCTTTCATTGTCAAATGGTATTCCAAAAAGAATGTTATCTCTAATTGTTGCATTAAAAATCCAAGGTTGTTGTGTTACCAAAGCAATCGATCCCTGTACAGAAACAGCTCTTTCTGCTATTGTAACCTGTTCAGTTTGAATTAAAACAGACCCAAACAACATTTAAGACAGTATTTTAAACAAACAAATCTATTTTTTTTTACGTACTTCACCAGTTATCTGAGCTATCAAAGTAGATTTTCCACTACCTATGTTACCACAGATACCAACCAAACTTCCCTGAGTAAATCAAGAAAATTAGAATTTAGCAGTTGAATATATAATATTTTTTTTAAAAATATTTTATATGTAGTTTACCTTTTTTATATGCAAGTTATCGTTTTCGACAGGAATAGTTGAAGTTTGTTGAATATTTTCCAATTTATTTGATAGGATACCATTAGTTATTATGTTTTCTTGTTTTTTATGTGATTCATTTGCCTCATCACGTGGTAAATCACATTTGATGACCAATGCATCTCTATCATAACCATTATTTTTGTTATGCATGGGAAGAAGATCATCTGATAACAATGTATTCTAGCAAAAATAGTGTCAGAAAAATCTTAGATAAAAACACCGTTTATGACAAATTATTAGTTTTTCTGAGTACCTGTATTCTGTGGCAACTGACCAATCCTTCTGAAATGGCTTTAACACAAAGTGGTAATGTATTCAAAGCCATTTGCAATGCCGAAAACACAGATATTATGCTGAATGCCTGTATATTATATTATATGTTATACTATATGTAATGTAGAATTGGGCAGCAAGGGACACAAGGCAAAAGGGGGCACTGGACTTTACGTTTTTTTTTTATTTTAATGCAGATATAAGGTTTTATATTTTTCTGTTTATAACCAACATAATATCTCCATTGATGAAGTTTGTAATGTGGTCATTTAAAATATTATTACAATAAAAGTAAAATTATTCAGAAAACTTTATTTAAGTGATGTTTAAAATGTGGTAAAATAATCTTGGGTAAATATTTTAGGCTGAAATTGAATGCAACAATAACCTTAATACTCTTCTAGATGAGAAAAGCTTTGTTTGTGTTGTAGGCCTATACACAATAGAATTTTTGTGGAATGTGGACATGTGGGGGCAAAAAGGGACACCAGTTTTACTTGGTTCATTACATTTTTATATTCATTAACAAATAGATACTGCATTTAATAAACCAATAAAGTGGGATTTTTACATTAGATATTAAGAACAGACAAAAATAAGATTGGTACGAAGCCTATGATTAGACCACTATTATAAAAAGCAACGATTTTAGTGCAGAAAAAAATATAAATCTCTATCAGTAAATCACGAAGCAAAAACTTAAGATATTTACATTTCTTCCTTTTTTTTAAAAAAAGAAAACTTCAAAAATAAAAACCGTTTCCATTATTACCCCAACGTCCAATATGCACAATTGATGTAATTCCACGTGATTCCATATTTGATTTCATACTTGATGTGTTATGTTAAATATGAATGGTTTGAACTTACTATGGAAGCAGTGAGATTTCCTCCGCAAAGAACGTATCCAATAAAGGATGCCATTGGAGCCAATACCATTACTATGATGGGCAGTGTTATGCTGGTCCCTTGCAAAAGACTACTTTTCATTTGAAGAGACACTTCAGAACGTCTGATATCTGTTCATAAAACATAAGTTAAAATTTGTAAGAATAATTTTTAACTATTTGTATAGGGAATAACCTTTTATTCTTGTTGTCAAGTTTTTCTCCCAAACATACATCTTTATGAGTTTTATGTTGGATATAATTTGCGTTGTGAGACTTACTCGTTCGTCGGCTACAGCGGCCAGTTTTACACGCAGTTCACTGATCTTTCCTGCCACTAATGCCTTCATTTTTTAAAAAGAATATTGTATTATTTTTAATAAAATAATGGAATCTATACATAAACACAAATACATATAAACAAAACTTTTCATTTATTTTGCTATTGTATTTGTATTGATTATGTTTTCTATTTATTCAAGTTTATTCTTGGTTGGAACACACAGGCGACTTTTGAAACACTTTTCAGCAACGAAGGTCGCTGGACTGTCGTTTTCTATAGAAAAACAGCAAACTTGGCACACAGGCGACTTTTAACGGTGTGCTATGCCAGTTGGCATCTTTCCACAGAAAATACATTGTGACGACAGTCCAGTGAGCTTTGACTTCATTTTGTCGCTAAAACGTTTTTCAAAAGTCATCTGTGTGCCAAGTGTTAAAGGGTCTATGTAACTGCTTCAGACTATCAAATAGTTTTTAATTAAGTGTAGGACCTACCATGGAAAGGTAATAGAAGAGAATAATTCCGTTTGCCAAAAGTGACCACGGTCCCATTATTAGGTAGCAATAGATAATGTTGAGAACACCAATGAACGGAACTCCAATGATAAACATGCATTGATACAACATTATATTGATTCTTTCAGTATCTGTTGAAAAAAAACTAATTGCCTGGAAGTCAATGTACACAAACATCAAATTAGTTTATGAAATATACATATTTTTATGATTAGCTTGATTAGTATACCTCGCTTATCAGTTTGCCGTTGTCCTGATTTATGCTTAGGATTTTTTCATAAATTAACATCTGAACTGCTCCTTGAGCACGAATTGCTTAATTCAAAAGACCCAAATAATTAATTTTGGACGGTGTGTAATAAATTAATAACGAATGATATCATGTGAAATGTTTACCTGTATGACCTCCTATTGTTAAATACACACTGATTGTAACACCTCTGAGCAGTTGAGAAGCAGAAAATAAGACGACCAAAATAATACCATTTGACATTGGTTGTGTTTCGTCACTTATAAAATCCAAAAAGTACTTCAAGATCCAAGCCTTAATTAAAAAGACCCGAAAATAAAATTTCTGAGTCTATGTTTTTGTAATTAAAATTATGGGAACATACCGGTCCAATATACTGAAAAACACATATCAAGCACATCATGATTGCTGAAAGAATAACACGAACGCGACAAAACCTCCAGATAACTCGAACAAGCGAAGCGTTTTCAGTTCCATGGGTTTTCAATTCTTTTTTCCAATACTGAATAAACCTGAGTTCAAAATTCTTAACTAGTAGCCTTATTTGTATTAACATTTATTTATTACCTTTTGCTGTTTTTCTCAACTTCATCGACATCTTCCATCCTTTTCAGTTCATCTTTCTGGACACCTTTTCTTGATGCTCTCCACATTATTTTGTCCAGCCATACTAAAGTTATGTATGAGAAAAGTCCAACTTTTGTGGACTGAAGAACTTCTTTATTCCTGTATATAACAATTACATATCTGTGACTACTGTATGTTTCTATGAAAGTAATTACTAGTTGTTACTGGTATATACTAGCTGGTACGCCGTTTTTTGCATGAACCAAAATTGCAAGGGTGGCGATTGCCCCCTTTCTCAAGATGCCTCACTAATGAGCCAGATACATAACCAATTTAGCTACCTTTGGAATTTATAACGCCATAGATAACTTTTACAATAAGCAATGTGGGTTAATTTAATAATTTAAATAAGAATGATGGAAAGAGGCCTGCCTCACTGGCCATCGAAAAATCTACTAGGGAATCATCTTCCTTAGACTTTCGTGGGGGGGGGGGGTTAAATTAGATTAGTTGTTTTGATTGGCAATACAAGACTATTAACATAGAGAGAAATTCGAGTTCTTGCTGCAGGTAGCAGAATGGAGGTATATTTAGAAAAATAATGCTTGTAAATAAGCGATATATAATATGCAAATGCAATTTACTGGACGTAGTTTTCATTACCTTTTCTTGTAATATCTAAACGGGATCAAAACTTTCAATGCTCTTCCATACTTCTGAAGAAATGTCTTTGTAGATGCATGGTAATCGTCCATCTTTGATTAAAAATTAACAATTTGACGTAATGCTTACTGAAATAAGTGAAAATGCAATTTTCAGATGGAATACGATGATTATATTCGACATTTCGTGATGGTGTTTTTCTGAATATGTATTCAAATTGTACTCAATTCAGAAGAATAAGATCATGAAATGACGAATATAAATTTGTCACATCAATGTTCTTTTTAAACGTTTTGTATTGTCATATCTCACCGACACGTTAAGCTGTTAAAGTACAACTTTTTTGTATTGTAGAATGTGATAAAATGATGTTTTATAATGAAAGTCAGATAAAACAACAAAAAAAAAACGACACCAATGACAAAAACAAAATAATAACAGGACATTAAAAATAACCTTTCATGTTTGTTTTTTTGCTGACGTTTTACCTTTTGGCATGGATAGTTGTTTTAACATAGGAGACAGTGGGGCAATAAGGGACACGTTATGTGTTAATGCATCTTTTGATTACATATTGAAAAATATACAAACTAAAACTTAGATTCCATTATACAATAAAACTAACATTTCTGAGTAAGAGATTACAAAAAGAAAGTGACAGGAGGCCTACTAGGCATAGGTCTACTATCAGGAATAATTGGAATTATCAAAGTGACTTGGGTGTCTCTTTTTGTGCCCATATGTCACATATTATGTTAGAAATTCTATGACAGTAATTCCATTGAGTACGATTACAAATAAAGCTTTTCACATTTAGAAGTTCTGTTTATTGTTTCATTCAATGGCAGTCAAAAATGTATCCAAAATTATTCTACAACTCTTATAGCATTCTTTATATGTACTTTTGTTGTAATAATATTTTTAAAACTGATCGCATACAAATTTTTACCATGAGATTTACCGTGAGATACCATGTTGGACATAAACAGACAAAAAAAATTGGATCAGCATTGCCCCGCTTTAACTTTAATTGATGAATGACTAAAACTATAATTAAAAGCTGAAAAAATATGCCTTAAAACGAATTTTCTTGTTTATGAAAAGTTATTACGGGGATAGTGTTTAATTCACTCAATCATTTTCAAGTTATTTTTGGCATCATCTATTATAACTTTAAAAATGTAATTCACAACAGAGTCGTAAGTAGGGCGAGGCGGGCACCTTGCCTAGGACGCAAAGCTTTGAGACCCAAACGCCTTACGTCTCTATTTCAAAGCCACAAGATGTTATTCAAAGGTTGTAAGAAAAATTTATTATCTGATGAAAGCATTTTTTTTTCATGGGTTTCCTAACAATTACACGACATTTGAAAAAAATTTTATTATTTGAAGCAAGTACACATTGTAATGACTACAATGTTTTCAAAAATGTATCTGTATAAAATGTTACAGTGTACGTATTCTTAGACGAAAAATAACACCATTATTTAACTTTAAAGTGAATTGGCTTCTAGATATAGTTAGTTGACTTATTTTTAATCGGGAAGGTAAAAGAAGGGTTCCTCGAATAATTTTAAATCATTTTCAATTTTTGTTTCAAATATTGAAAACGCGAGCATTTTCTATGTTAATTTCCATAGACGTCAATATTATTTATAACAATTCAAGTAGGCCGGACATATTTTATGTCAAGGTTTAAAATTCCAGAATCACACCCATTTAATTAGTTATGGTTTGTTTTGATCATATCTTTAAAAATAAACTTTTTATAGTTTTTTTTGTAAAATGTTGTCACCGATTTTCTACATTTTTAATACAAAAATGTAAAATTCGATCATTTTCAAATTGCCATAAAAATCTAATGCAAGAAGCGTTATGTTTGAATTTTGTTCGTTTTTCTATTCTAAAATGAAATCTTCGAAATTCTCTCGTAAGTCGATTCAAACGGAACTTACGTTTAAGTCAATGTTTCTACTCAGGCTCATGTATATGAGAATTTTTTTGCGTTTTCACTACAACATGTTGCAACCATCAAGAAATGAATATTTTAGAGAGGTCATCAATTTCAGGGTTAGTTTTTTTCCTCTTAGCTACTGTATATGTCTTGTTTTTTTTCTTCTCCATAAACATTTTTAAGTTTGCAAAAAAAAAAAAATTTGTAAAGATTATGTTTCAGACTCATATGATTCTCTAGTGGAAACGATCCGTAAGAAACCTTGAAAATTTGTGAAATCTTATTTTTTAAAACATAGATAATAAAACAATTATTTGTAGAAAATATCATCATCTAAGTCATAAAAGAGATCTGAAGTTATAATCAGAAACTTTAATAATATGACAATGGAATAATTTGGTAAGAATTTGGCATGAAATACAGTACAGTTATATAATTTTTGATACAATTTCAACAGAACAATAAATACTGAATAATATGTTTTTGCTCATGTTAACACACGAGTCATTTCACACTTTTCATTTCTCTTAATACGTATACTATGCTTGCAATTAGAGACCTACATAAAGCCCATGGGCCGGCATTTTTATATTAAAGGCCCAAATGCCTGGTGGGGTTCGTGGGCCTAGTGGGCCTCGTGGGTTTGGTGGCCTTTGTGGGCATCACGGGTTCGGAAGGCGTTTCATCATTTCATCATTACAAATGCATAGAACTGAACCACATAGTATTTCACACATTAATAAAAGTGTAACAGATTCCTCACTGACCAATCAATAAAATAAACATATTAAAACCGTTAATGGGGCAGTTTATTTTTTTGGTAAGCATGTGAACTTGTGAACCATTTAGTGTGGAAATTAGAGGCCTACACAAAGCCCATGGGCTTGGATCGACATATTTATGTTATAGACCCATGGGCCTGGTGGGCATTGTGGGCCTGGTCGGCCTCATGGACTTTGTGGGCCTGGTTGGCCTGGTGGGCTGGGCCCAACATAAAGTCTCATGGGCTGGGCTGGGCCGGGCATCAAATTTTTACTCAATGTAGGTCTCTACTTGCAATGATACGTTTCCACTCAGATTCACAAGTCTGCGACATGACCTTGATAACAAACATTAGTTTACAGTAAAAAAACATAAGTATGAAAACCATCATTCTGATTCTGTTAAGAAATTTATCATCAAACGGACATCACAACTATTACTGCATGTATGCGTGCCAAAACTAAAAGAAACACTTATTCTTTTTTTCCTTATGTCGAAACTTTATTAAAATTAAATATGTACATTAAATTGCTTTTTTTTTTAGAACTTTTACTGGAACAGGCAATGAAAACTTAACGGAAACAAAAAGTGATAATTCTAAGAGGAAGACATGATTTTATCAAATAAATGGAAAATATGTTTGAAATAAACTGATATTTAAATAAATGAAGGAAATCAAAAGCATCTTCATATACATTATATACTGAATATGCTTTCACAAGCAACCTGTTACATAACTGTACGGGCATCCACATACTCATGTATGGTGATTATCAACTTTTATACGTGGCATTCCCTGCAAGCTCAAGCAATGAAGTTACTTGGCTATTTCAGCTTTTTTTTTAAAAAAATGTATGTTGTTTCTAATACTTAGGATGGCGTCATGGTTTATATAATTCATATTAAGGTGGCTTTATAGATATTCATCTTGCTTTTCCCACTTTACGACACCTTTGCAGTAGGCCTACTGGCTAAATGTTATGGCCATTTTTGTAAAATTTGGACGGAAAAACGTCAAGCATGCATTTTTTTAAAAACATTATGAAACAATTCAAATTGTTTTCAAAATAGAATGGTCAAAGATTATGCGAAAAGTTTCTTCATGGCAATTTCTTAGAAAATAAACATTTTATAGCAGTTTGAAAATGACCCGTTTTTAGCTTTTTCCATCAATTGGCATTTCATGAAAAACTATTTTTGCGTTTTTCAAACTGTCATAAAAAGTTTATTTTTAAAGATGTAATCATAAAAAACTTTTAACATTACCATTCTAACATCTTTTTAATCATTTGAACTAATATATTTTTATGAGTTTTATGTTTGAGATAATTTGTGTCATGCGTCTTGCTTCGTTTGTCGGCCATACTGGCTATGTTGACTCGCACCTTGCTTAGCTGAACTTTGCAACTAAAACACATTTTTACAAACGCAAAAACATGTATTTTGCATTTTAACTATGTTTCGTACATGTTGCAGTGTTTATATTTGTAAATCTACAGTTTTCATCTTTCGGAACTGAATAATGCTATTAGATCTTCCAGTTCTTATTTTTGATTTTGTGTTTTCTGTTATTGCTTCTAATTATATTCTAGCTATTAATTGCTTGAAAAATTTAATTTTGCTTTTGTTAAATACAGCAAACGTAAATTACTACAGTAACTAGAAGCAATAACAGAAAACGCACGTTGGCACATTTTTTTGGTCTTTGTAACCACGTAAGTCATTATTTCGAATTACTGCAGTTAATTGCCTCTGTTAGAAACTAATATTAGCTGATGATGTTGTTATTATTCGAAGTATTACATTAAATTTTGTAGTAAAGAACTTTTCAAATATCATGACAAGGTAATAAAGTAGAGCAAGTGTGTTTGCCAAAAGTGACCACGATCCCATAATTAATGTAGTAATAGGCAATGTTAACGATGCCAACAACAGGAACTCCAATGATAAACATGCATTGTTGCAACATTGTATGAATTTTTTTAACGTCAGTCGTAAAAAAATATTTAATATCAAATATTTAATATGATTTGCAAATTTGCAAATTTATCATTTTTCTGTTTTGAACTGCTCCTTGACTTCGAATCCCTTTAATTTATGATTCGAAATGTATTAGTCATTATCATCATCATCATTTCCTGTACCTTATCCCGCAAGCAGCAGGGTCGGCCTTGCTGGTTCTAACTCTCCACTCTTTCCGATTTTGCACCAAGCCCCCAGTGACCCCACTTGCCACCATATGCCGTTTTACTACCATGTCCCAGGTTTGCTTGGGTCTTCCTCTGCCCCGTTTTATTCCCAGGTCTAAGTTCATTGCTTGCCCCAGCAGCCCATCTTCCCCGCTTCTGAGGACATGCCCAAACCACCGCAGCCTATTTTCCTGCATCTTTTCTACTATATTTGTTACCCCTACACTACCCCTAATAAAATCATTTCTGATCCTATCCCTTCTGGTCACCCCACTCATAAACTTTAGCATTCTCATCTCAGCTACCTGCATTCTATCCTCATGCACCTTCTTGATTGCCCAACATTCTGACCCATACAACATAGCTGGTCTGACTACTGTCCTATAAAACTTTCCCTTCAATTTTATAGGTAACTTCCTGTCACATGATACCCCACTAGCCTGGCTCCACCTATGCCAACCTGCTTTTATCCTGTTTGTGATGTCTAAGTCTAAGCTCCCATCATTTTGCAGCACAGATCCTAAATATTTGAAGTCATGCACCTGCTGCATTAAACTGTCCCCAAGTCTAATCCCTCATTCAACTGTTCTTTCCCATCCCACTGAAATTTTATGGACTCCATTTTTGCCCTACTTATTTTCAACCCCTTTGATTCCAAGGCATTCCAAGTCTCCTCTAACCTTATCTTGAGTTCCATTTTGGATTCCCCAACTAAGACTATGTCATCTGCATACACCAGGGGACCTCCTGCCTCACCCCCTGCCAGTAACTCATCCAGGACCAAAACGAATAAATATGGACTAAGTGCTGAGCCCTGGTGCACACCAATCCTAACACCAAAACTATCAGAGAACCCCCAGGCAGTCTTAATGCTTGTCCATGCATCCCTATACATGTCCCTCACCATATCTATATAACTCACCCACCCCTTCTTCTGTAAAACCTCCCACAATAACTTCTGTGGTACTCTGTCATAGGCTTTTTCTAGATCTATAAGTACCATGTGTAACTTTCTTGGCAGCCCGAAAATTCTCAACTTGGCTTACGGCAAAAATAGGGTGCATTGTGGATTTTCCTGGCATAAACCCAAACTGACTTTCCCCGATTGCAGTTTTATCACGCAGTCGAGCTTCAATTACTCTCTCCCACAGCTTCATCGTATGATTCATCAATTTAATACCTCTATAGTTCCCACATTCCTGAACATCACCCTTCCCTTTGAAAATAGGCACTAACCAGTTGTCCCACCATGCTTCTGGCATTCTATCTCCCATAGCCAATCTATTGAATAATTTTGTGAGCCAGGAAATGGCACCATTCCCCAAGACCTTCCACACCTCTACTGGTATCCTATCTGGCCCTAAAGCCTTCCCTAGCTTCATTTTTTGCAATGCCTGAACAATTTCCTCAGCCCTAACCTGCTCCACTCCTTCTCCATCATTATTTCTTCCAGTGGAAGGCTCATGCTCTACCCCCTCATTCATAAGCTTACTAAAATATTCCCCCCACCTGTTCCATACTGGCTCCCTACCCCACAATACTTTGCCCCCATTATCCTTGACACTCAACACCTTTTGAATATCCCTGCCTTTCCTCTCCCAAACCCTGGCTATTTTATATACTGCCATTTCTCCTGCTCTGGTACTTAACTTGGCATACATGTCTGCATATTTCTTATGCTTTGCTAAGGCTACCTGCTGTTTTCCCTCTATCTTGGCATGCTTGTATTCTATCTGGGCCTCCCTGCTTCCATTGTGCCACCAAGTCTTGAAAGCATCTTTCTTTTTTGAACTGCCATCTGTACCTCCTCATCCTACCACCAAGTTTCCCTGTCTGATCGGGATCCCCATACTCGTATTGTCCCTAGTACCTCGTTTTCACAATCACGGATCTGTTGCGCTACCCTTGTCCACAGCTCTCCTGCAGTGCCATCTAAATCCCATGCTATCTTACCTGCCATTTTCTTAAACTCTTCCACCTTGTCCGGTAATGCCCACCACCTAATTGCTGTCTCTCCTCTATGTCTGACCACCTGTTTTGCACCCCTAGGTTTTAGGTCTAACACTACTAGCCTATGTTGTCCCGCTAGGTTTTCACTCGGTATCACTTTACAATCCTTGCACTCGTTTCTATCCACACTCCGGATCATGAAGAGATCATTCTGGGATTCTCCTGCCCTGCTCTTAAAAGTAATCAAATGTTCCTCTTGCTTCTGGAATAGTGTGTTTGCTAAAATTAACTTATGTGCCACTGCTGCCTCCAGGATACTCTCCCCCACTTTATTTTGCTCTCCATAGCCCCACCCACCATGTACCTCTTCATACCCTTCCCTACCTCTACCTACATGTCCATTAAAATACCCACCAATTATGACCTATTTTTTCCTACTCAGGCGCAATATCAGGTCATGAAACTGTTCCCAGAATGCTCGTTTCCTGTCTGTATCTAATACAACCTGCGGGCCATATGCATAAACTACATTTATAACAATGCCACCCCAAACTACCTTTACTACTAACAGCCTACTATTTATCTGCCTAACCTCAACCACACTGTCTGAGTTCCTGATCTAGGACAATTCACACTTTTTCTACCCTCCTCACTACTTGCATAAATTAGATTATACCCATCCCCAATGTCCCTGGATTTATCACCTTTCCATCTTGTCTCCTGCAGACATGCAACATTTACCCTCCTAGCCTTTAGCACACCAGATAACTCCTTAGTCTTCCCTGTCAAACTCCCTATATTCCAGGTGCCAAACCTAAGTTTAGTACCTCCACTTCTACCACTACTTCCAAGACCTCCTTGTTGTTGATGCTGGACTCGCTTCTTTAGCTCCACCCGTCCACTGTGGGGTAGCCCTCGCCAATTTATCACAGCCACCGGGTGTTGCAGCTGTGCATCGCATATGGTGGGGACACCCTAGCCATATTCAGAATACTATTTAGAACCAACATCATTTGTTTTGGCAAATCTTTACAACCGGCTGCCAACCTGACATCGACCCTCCACTATTGCACCCGGGCTGGGGGACCGGCAATGGCGTGGTTTGGTTTTGGTCTGCCCTGAGTATTTTATGCCCTCAGTACCCTCCATAACTGGGGGCATTCTCCTATTCACCACCTGGGGAGGCACCCGATAGGGGACCAACAACCCCCTCGGGATTCAAAATGTATTATTGATTTTATTAATTGATAAATAACACAAATAAAACCTTTAACTGTATGAGCTCGTAATATTAGCTACACACTGAATATAGCAATTCTAAATAGTTGAGAGGCAGAAAATAAAACGGCTAAAGTAACGCCATTAGAAAACGGTGATCCACATCATTTATAAAATACAAAAAGTACTTCAAAATCTAAGCCTTAAGAAATGGATGAACATATAGGTTAATTCTAATTTATAAGTTTTAATAAATATGGAGAATCATTGGCACATCGGTCCAACATACAGTATTAAAAACAACATAGAAAATACATCAAGATGGCCAAAAGAATGACACCAACACGATGAAACCTTCAAACTAGAGACCTACATAAAGCCCATGGGCCGGTGGGCTTTTGCAAAAGCCCAGCCCAGGCCGTAGACTGGGCTGGGCCTGGGCCAGCATTTTTATATTAAAGGCCTTGTGGGCTTCATGGGCCTAGTGGGCCTCGTGGGTTTGGTGGCCTTTGTGGGCATCACGGGTTTGGAAGGCGTTTCATCATTTCATCATTACACACGTATAGAACTGAACCACATATTATTTCACACATTAATAAAAGTGTAACATATTCCTCACTGACCAATCAATAAAATAAACATATTAAAGCCGTTAACGGGGCAGTTTCTTTTTTTGGTAAGCATGCAAACTTGTGAACCATTCAGTGTGGAAATTAGGGTGTGTTCCTTTCGGTCAACAAGCCTCAGGGATTGGATTAGAGGCTAACAGTGACGTCAATAAAAAGTAATAGGGAGCGGTGAGGAGCGAAATAGTTTGGTTCTGTTCGGTTAGGATAGGGGTTAGTTAGGGAGAAAGGGTTATATTTTTTTGGTAGCTCTTTCATTCACCGCTCCCTATTACTTTTTATTGACATCACTGTTAGCCTCCAATCCAATTCCTGAGGCTTGTCGACCAAAATAATGGATACTGCCGAAATTAAGAGACCTACACAAAGCCCATGGGATGGTGGGCTTTTGGGCTGGGCCCGGTATATTTATGTCAAAGGCCCATGGGTTTGGGGGCTGGGCCCAGCATAAAGTCGCATGGGCTAGGCTTCAAATTTTTACTCAATGTAGGTGCAGTTTGAATGTTCATGTTGTGGTTAGTTACACACAACTGTTGTGGTTATTGCACAACTTTTTATTAATAAATTCAATGTTTGAATAATCTCAACAAAAAGACCGAAAATTATATTTTGAATAGTTTTATTTATTTGCTGCATCAATTTGTTTACTTGCATTGACCATGAGGTCCACCACTAGAGTTGCCAGAGTAAGTTTACTGTGGCCACAGAAAATAGAATTCTATTTACTGTTAAAGTAAATCAAGATAATCATGTAAAAAGTAGAGATTAGCATTATTATTGCAAACGAAGGTTGATTGATATTTTTTTATAAAAACAAAATTAGCATTGATTTTCAATGTAATGTTCAGCTTAATGTTAGTTACATAACTAAAATGGAATAGGCCTACTTAAGGTGTGACCAATACATTTTTATTAAAATTAATCATAAATGATGCCACTAGATATAGTTACATGAATTCACGTGGCCCCACATTAGTTTATCAGTACAGATATGTAGGTTTTTCAAAGCATTTACTAAACAAAACCCAATGTCTCTTCGAAACTTGATGATTTAAATTAAGCAAGGGAACCCTTTTGTGTGACGATTTGTTCGGAAAAAAAAATATTTAATAAGTTTTGAAACGCCGATAACAGCAACAACCCAAAATCAACATTTTAAAACTGTCGAAATGATTATTTCCAAACTAATAGTCACAAAAATGGTTCCTTTACTTAATTTATTCATATAGTTTCGAAAAGATAATGAGTTTTGTTGAAAAATGCTTTTAAAAAAACTAAATACTGGTACCGATAGATTCACCCCTTGACATCTATCATTCTTTTTTCTAAATAAATATTTCTGAAAGGTCCTGTAGCATTTGTATATCATCAGCATTAGCTTATGACCGCACAGGCGATTTAAGCAAGTTAGTTATTTTCGATTAAGTGTTGCTGTGATTCAAACTCGAACACCTGTTGAGAAAATAAATGTTTTATACAGACAAGATCACACAAACCAAATAGTGATTTTATTAATTGGAATTAATTTATATTTTATGAGGAATTAAAGAATTTGTTTAAATTTTAGTAAATTTAATCTGCAATTACGTCTTTACTATTTTAATAAATATAAGTTTATTTTATGTGAGTTCATTTGTATTGCAGTTTTCTATAATGTGGTTTAGAGTAATAGTTTGTACCTCTCCATTTTGCATTGTTATTATTTTGTCATAATCTGCAATGGTGTTCAGGCGATGGGCAATCGTCAAAACGGTGCAATTAGTAAATGATTGTCGTATTGTTTCTTGGATTAGTTTATCCGTCTCCACATCCACCGATGCTGTGGCTTCATCTAATATTAATATCTAATTGTAGAGAAATTGTTACTTAATTTGACAACATAGATGTTTCCTTATTAGTGAATTACCTTGTTATTTCTTAATAATGCCCTTGCTAAACAAAACAGTTGTATTTCTCCAACAGAAAACGTTCCTCCATTTGTATTCAATAATGTTTCAAGTTGTTTATCTTCTTTCATTATCTGTGTTTAAAATAAAATAAATTCGATGTTTAATATTTATAATAAATTTATTATAAAATATACTTTTTGCTTAAGATGTGCTTTATCCAATGCCTCCCATAATTCATCATCACTACAATGTTCAGTTGGATCTAAATTCCACCTGAGAAACAAATTCAAATTCAATTAAAACTTTTTAAACTTAAAACTTTTTTTACATGCTATGTAAATTTGAATTATTTTCACCTAACTGTGCCTTGAAAAAAGAAAGCCTCTTGTGGAACCACAGCTATTTTTGATCTCAAATCTCTTAATCCAATTTTTGAGATGTTTACACCATCGATTAAAATGGAACCTTCACAAATCTCAGTAAGTCTCAACAAAGCCCGAAATACAGATGATTTTCCTTTAACAAAATCCAAACATAAATTAATCAGCATGTGTATATGAATGCTAAGTAATTTAGTACAACCTGCGCCAGTACGCCCAATAATGCCCACTTTTTCACCGCCTTCAATGTTTATCGACATTCCTTTTAAAACTAAGGGCAGGTTGGGATCATATTGTAGTTTAACATTTCTAAAGGAAATGGCACCCTTCGAGGGCCACTCATTTGGGGGACGGTTTTCTTTAACAACTTCAGGTGCTTCTTCCAACAGATTCTAAAAAAAAACATATAGTATATGTCTTTTGTCTTGTCGAACTTTGTCATAATTCACCTTGCAGTAGTCAGTGATTCTTCTAATTGAAATAAGCCTTGCCAGAAGTTCTGTTTTATATCGTGATATAATCGATAGAAAATTACATATCTGTAAAGCAGAAATGATTGTCATATTTAAAGCCTGCTTAAAATAAATTGTGTACTTTTAAGTTTCAACCTGAAATAGTTGTGAAAACGTCAATCCGACAACACTGGCTGATATAGAACCTTTGCTCATTAGGATAATGATTGTACTGGTAGTAAATATAATCCAACACAATGATTCAATTCTTATTCCCAACCAGTTTGAAGATAATGCAAAAAGTAAAACTGAAGACAAGTGTTTGTTTTCAAGTGCCTTAAATCTTTACAGAAGAAAATGAGCTGTTAATAATAAACAATATTGAACAATAAAGGATGAATTATACTTTTCAATGAACACGTGTT
This sequence comes from Brachycybe producta, assembly GCA_036925085.1. Classification (NCBI taxonomy): domain Eukaryota; kingdom Metazoa; phylum Arthropoda; class Diplopoda; order Playtdesmida; family Andrognathidae; genus Brachycybe; species Brachycybe producta. Next base: position 6,316,105 of record JAUPFP010000008.1, on the reverse strand, counting down.
TTTTTTCGTAACATTTGATGACGGAAAGCCCTTGAATTGTTGTAGTAATATGTGTTAAAATGGGAGTTCGAAGCAAATTTTCCATACGTTTCATTTCTCCTATTGCTCCATTCAAATAACCATATAGGAGGATATAGGTAACTGCAAGGAACGAGTATTTTATGTTAAGATCGATCTTTGTTGGTTCAAACGCAATTAAAATATATTACCAGTTACTAAAACCAGCAATTTGTTAATATGAAAACCCAATATACCCAAGCATGTTACAGGCTTTAATATATAAAAAAGTGATGAATGGAATGCTAACTAACTCTTAATAAAGCTAGTACTTTGTTGGACTTTCACAAGGAGTAGCACTTTGTGAAAAAAGCTAATTCAAATAACTAGTACTACTTATAAATGAGAATCATATATAGTACATGTACCCGGTGTATATTTTCTAGTAACTTACACAAAGCAACGAAACTTATTATAGTCATATATGGGTCAAAAACACAGATCACAACACATCGATTCAAAATCAAAAATACTGTTTGTGATACAAACTCCACAAATACAAAAGCACGTCCTTCAACTAAAATGAAAAAAGTAAAGTAAATGTCTGATTTGATAGTTCAAATAGTCTAAAGATGTTTACGTTCATCCATGTCTTGTGAAAATCGGTTAATAATTTGTCCTATTGGAGTTTTATCAAAAAAAATCATTTGGCATCTGGTCAATTTAGTAAACATGTTGAAATGGAGTCTACTAGATCCTTTAAAAAACACCTGCAAAGAATAAATGTGTTTAGAGAAATGATAAAAATGAACTCAAAATAAAATTACTGACTTTTACAAATATGAAACTTTTCAAAATGCCACATATAAGAAGGAGGATGCCACTTAAACCATAAACCAATACATACATGTTTAGATTTGGATTTTTAGATATATTGGAAATTTCACTTTTTGTGATGTTTGTGTCATTTGCATTGAGATTCTGCAAATGATATACATTGTTACAATATATTTTTAGCAGATTTTAGCAAAAGTTCTTACTTGTCCTCCTCCAGCATCAAGCCAAATTAGTAACCAGACTACAGTGAACGTATTTGCCATACAAAATAGAATTAAGGCTAAAATGGGCAAGACTGAAATTCCATAACCACCACAACATTTGGCGAAATACGAACATGTTTGCCATGTTAGTCTATTGGCATTATCTACTTCATCTTTTATCATTGTGCTGTCTACAGCAACTGCATCTATATGAATATATAAACATTTATTACAAGAAAGTATTTCAATGTATTATTAAAAGCTAAGGAATTAATTATGTATCCACTTACTTAATTTTATTTGTGTGTTGCTCTTTTCTTCAGTTGTTTCTCTAGACGTTTCATCTTAAATTGGGAAGTTTTATATAATTAACTATGTAGTTTTAATCGTTTATATTCATATTAACATACTTTCTTTTTTTCCAATTTTATTTTTATCAGTGAGAAATATCTGACAATAATCGCCATCAAGGTCTATGAGTTCTTTATGTGTCCCTTGCTCAATAATTAAACCTTCTTTCATTAATAAAAGGTACTCGCATTGTTGAAGTAACTAAGAAATTAACACATATATCACTTCTGGTTACTTTACAAAACGGCTGCATGTTATATATTATAATATGCTTACTTGCACATTGTGTGTTACCATCAGAACTGTCTTTTCACTAAGTGCATTTTTTATGCAATTCTGGAAGATGTGTTTGCACACTGTTACGTCAACAGCAGACAAAGTGTCATCCAGGAGATAAATATCTCGATTACTATATATAGCTCGAGCTAGATTTAGCCTCTGTTTCTGTCCACCACTTAAATTGGCTCCATTTACACCAATCTTTTATTAAAAACCAAAAATTGCAAAATAAAATCATTAAATTGGTATAATTTCTAATTTAAATAAATAGAACATGCTTCTGTTTCGTCCCCTCTTGGCATCGATTTCAAATCCATTTCCAGACAACACACATCCAAAACCAATTTGTATCTTAATTTGGAAAGGATTTTAAGAAAAAAAAATCAGAATTTGAAAGCCATACAATTAAATTAAGACCTTTTCTCATCAAATGGCAATCCAAAAAGAATGTTATCTTTAATAGTTGCATTGAAAATCCAAGGTTGTTGCGTTACCAAAGCAATTGATCCCTGAACAGAAACAGTTCCGTTTGATATTGTTGTCTGTTTTGTTTGAAAGAAAATCAGAAATTAACTACTGTACAGTTAATTATAAGAGTGATATCTCAATTAAATACATACTTCACCCGTTATTGCAGCTAATAAAGTGGATTTACCACTACCAACTTGGCCACAAATACCAATTAGACTTCCCTGATGAATAAAAAAGCAAACAATCAATTAACAAAGTGTATAATTTGTAATTTGGTTTGATATAGCCCACTTTTTTAATGTATAAGTTAGTATTTTTTCTAGAAACAGATGAAGTTTGTTTCAAGTTTTCCATTTTATTTGTAGGGACACTGTTATTTGTAATGTTTTGTAATTTTTGTGGCGATTTGTTTGTCTGTTTTGGAGGGAAGACATTCCAAAGCAAATCGGATTTGATGACCACTGCATACTTGTCATCATGTGTATTTTCTCTTTTTGTTTCATCAACTGCCAACAATGTATTCTACAAAAAAGTAATTGTCACAAAAATCTGTAAATGTCTCTTTGTTTTTAATACAGTTTACCTGTATTCTATGGAAAGTGACCAATCCTTCGGAAATGGCTTTAATAGTAACCGGTAGTGAATTCAAAAAGATTAGCATTGTCGAATACACAGTTATTATGCTGAATGCCTATTTTAAGTTAACAGTTACGTTAATACTAATAAGTATTACAGTGTGATGTTGGTAATGAAACTTTTGTTACCATAGAAGGAGTAAGATTTCCACCACAAAGTACGTATCCAATAAGTGATGACATGGGAGCCAAAAAAACTACAATAATGGGCATTGTTACGCATATTCCTTGTAAAAAACTGGTCTTCATTTGAAAAGAAATTTCAGAGCATCGGATATCTACTTAGAAAATAAAAGTATTAGTTGAAATTTTCGTAATCGAATTTTTCCATTTAAATTTGGCATTAACTTTTTATCCTTTCTGAGAAATTTTCTTCCCAAGCACACATCTTTATGAGTTTCATGTTGGAGATGATTTCAGTCATGAGACTAATCCGATAGTCACCCAATTTAGCCACGTTGCTTCGTAGGTTACCGAACTTCTTTGACATTAAACCCTATATTTACAACCATATTACAAACATCACGTGAATAAATTCTAATTGAGAATAGTAAAATACCATGCCAATGCAATAAAGGAGAATTATGGCATTTCCCAAAAATGACCATGGCCCCATAATTATGTAGCAGTAAAAAATATTAAGAATGCAAAAGATTGGAACTCCAACAAGAAACATTGATTGGTACACACATTGCATAATTCTTTCGGCATCAGATGTGAAATAGTTAATCGTCTGAAAAATGAAATTTTCAAATATTAATAAGTTGCTTTTATTCATATTGACATTTTTTTATGATTTTTTTTACCTCTGCCATCAAATTATCATTTCCCCGTTTTATTCTTAGGATCTTTTCATAAATTAACATCTGAATTGCTCCCTGTGTTCGAATTCCTTTAAATGGTGTAACATAAAAAGAATTCCTTTTTTCATCATGGCTGTGTAATTAATTTTAAATATTTACCTGTGTGAGTGCCTAATGTTAAAAACAAATTGTATGTGATACTTTTCAGAAGTTGTGCAGCAGAAAATAAGACTGCCAAAGTAATGCCATTAGACATTGGTTGATTATCATCATCCATAAAATCTATAAGGTATTTCAAGATCCACGCCTTGATGCATGCATTATTATTAATTTACATAACTTGCTGTTGATACAAGAATCATGGTTTACTTACAGGTCCAACATACTGAAAAACGCAATACAAACATGTAATGAATGTTGAAAAAATGATTCGAACGCGACAAAACCTCCATACAACTCGAGCCAATGAAACGTTTCCAGGTCCATTGTTTTTCACTTCTTCATTCCAATACTGATTGAACCTGAGTCCAATATATTTAATTAACTAACCGTATTTACATTATATTAATTTTGATTTCCTACCTTTTGCTGTTTATCTCGACTTCGTCGATATCTTCCATTTTTTTCAGTTCATCTGTCTGTACACCTTTTCTCGCTGCTCTCCACAGAGTTTTGTCCAACCATGCTAGAGTTAGAAATGAGAACAGTCCAACACTTGTAGACTGAAGAATCTCCTTATTCCTGTGAATTTAAATTTACAGTGAATTGTGTGACACAGATAAGTTGATACAAAATAATAGTTAATAACTTCTACAAATGTTGTTTTTACAATAAATCATTTTCAAAGAATTCTTAATTACTTGTAATTCTAATAATGATAATTTAAAAAAGTTGTTTTCCTGAGGGAAGAGCAACAATTCACACAGTTATTATGATGTTAATGAAGATTGTGTTTTTCATTTTGATCCTAATTGTTTTTTTAAGTTCTTTTTTAAAGTGGTTAAGTCCTGAACACAGACGTTAAGGTAATTTTAAGCGTGGTTTTAAAATTAGAATGTCACACACTCGTCACAGACACTTTCTTATAACAATTATTAAGATATTTTATGAAAAGTTGATTTTCGAACTCTGATAATTCTTGATTTCATGAGTAACACGAACTAGAAATTGAAATTGTTTTAAAAACTAGAACAGTCACTTAAGATGTCTTTATATTTGATTCCACCTCAGCCTCCCCCCCCCCTCCGTTTTGAGTGGTACAAAAACAACTATAAGTTATTTCATGATGGTATCTTTAAAAAATACTTTCTTATTTGTTAAATCTTGATGAAAAAAAACCTAAAAAGGCGTCGTTTTCAAACTACCATAAAATGTTTATATTATGAGATATTATCGTCTACCATTCTAGTTTTGGAAACAGTTTGAAATTTTTTCGTAATGTTTCTAAGAAAAGTTTGGGTGACGTTTTTGCGTCCAAAACTATGCGTAGCTATTCATCAGTTTGTTTCGCTTATGTTAAAATTAAGTTATCTTAGCTTTCATTTTATGCTAGCTTTTTATCTAATGTGGCCAGTTGACCATTTTATATGAGCTCGTAAAGACTTAAGAGCATAGAAACTCAAAGCTTTTTTACTGTGCTTCATGACTCCATAAACCAGTGTTTCTCAAAGTTTTTCCAATGGCGGACCACTAGATTAGTTGTCGATGCACATGCAAAGCTTTACCTTAAATGCGGACCACCACCTTAAAATGCCATACTGCTCATGCACTGGCGCAAGTAGTTTTAAGCCACTAATCGCCCTAATAAGACACACTCCATTCGCCTCATATTAGGGCACAGTGGCGGTTATATCAGAAAGTTATGGTTGACTTGGCTGGCTTTAATCTGTTTTTTGTAACTTTCGTTATGTGTAAAAATATGTTTAACCTGTTGGAGCGTCTGCAGACCACCTGGCACACCGCCGCTGACCACAGTTTGAGAAACACTGCCATAGACAGTGTATTAATTGATATTTGTTGTGTCCAGTAACATAGTTTTCATTCTTGGTAGGCCTACTTTTAAACTAAATTTTTAACGATAATTGAAGTTGCAATCTCTTCCTGAATGTTGTGGTCAGGCATTAACATCAGTTTCTTTCAATTTTAAAGGGGTTTTTGTTTTATATAATTTTGAATAATGCTAATTCACTGCACCCAAGTTATGCGACCGTTACCTTAAAAAGGTCTCTTTGCTAGCCACATTTCTATTCATTATAAACATCTTCTAGCTTTAAGAAAAATTGTTTGTATTCCTAAGGCAATTTTTGTTTTAAGGCAAATTCATAACGTTTCGAATTGCCGTTTGGATGCTAGAGCCATTTGAGCAACTTTGGAATCGCAAAATTGACTGTCACTCATGGCACGTAAAACTCTGGAGTGTGTCTAATTTCTTAATACTAAAAAAGCATCTACTTGTAAACCAACTTTATGGCAACTTTGTCATTTTTTTCACAGCATCCGTTTTGATTTAAAAACTTTTTTTAAGTTTTAAATTAGTGTCAGTATAATAGCTACTATTAAAAATAATTAATCTAAGAAACGAGTCAAAACTATAAATTTAATGAATAAAACATTAAAACTACTCATTTTTCCAATCAAAACTTTTTTTGGGTGTGTAGTAAAACACTAAACAAATTCATAATTTTACCTAATCTAACCTAGCATAGCTTTTTTATATTATTAATATGTAAAATAAGGAGCATTTACCTGTGCTTCTCGGTAATTTTCATAAAAGGGAAATTTCGCTACTAGTGGATAATGTCAATTTAGAAAGACGTCAAATAAGTTTTATTTATAAGCTACCACCTACCTTTTGCTGTTGCACCTTATCGGAATCAATACTTTCAAAGCTCTTCCGTACTTCTGAAACAAAGTTTTTGCAGGTACTTGCACCTCTTCCATGTTTTCTTGTAATCTGAATTTTATGGAGCCGCAATTAACTTGATTATAACAGAGTTTCAATGTTGTAAAGGTTTTGCTGTTTCCTTTTGCTGTTTCCCTGTGAAAGTGCAGAATGTTATCTATAGCTAGATGCTGCTTTTAGCCAGCTTTTGATGCTCTCGCCTTTCCTGATTGGTGTACAATTTGAAGGCAATTCAAGGAAGATGTCACGGCAGCATGAAATTCCGACTATAGAAGTCGCATAAGAGCCATTTTTAATATTACAATTTGTAACAATTGTTATTGGAAGAATTTTTTTTATAAAACCAAAGTGTTGCAAAATTAAATGCTTACATGGGTAAAAAAAGGACACTGGGTTTAGCTCTTGTTTTAGCATCACTTTGGCTTAAGTAACATTTTAGAATATTGTTGTTAGTATCACTTTTTAATTGCATCAAATAACATGCTGGAACACTTTACACTACAAAATAACTGTTGAAGGCTATTGATTTGTTTATATTGGTACGAGTGACCTATCTAAAAATAAGATAAATTCTTCTGAGCACCTAAGATCGGTCAAAATTGCAGTTTCTTTCCTGAGAATTTTGTGAATGGAGAAATTTATATTTTGTGGGATCCATAGGGGTACCATTTTTTAGAGCATGTTTATATTAATGCTGCTTTTCGACTAAATTTTGAAATTTTTGGACTGAATTGTCTCTCTGTCACAAGCCAGTTGGGTTGCTTATAGAGTAATTATTAAAATCCAATTCAAAATCAAAACAACTAATTGAAATATTAGTAATTTTTAATATTTGTGGGTTACAAAAAACATTTCTAGAAGACCTCAACTTTAATCTTTATAATTCTATATTGTATTAAGAATTTCTTATTAAAGTATTATTATTAATTGCAGGTCTGATCGCTAGTGTTTAATGTGATTAATAACTTGTGGTCCCGGGTACCTTATTTTGTTTTATTTTTTTACTTAGAAATTAGTAAATTAGAATAAGAAATTAGAAAATTAGAAATAGAAATTAGAAATCCTCTGTAATCATTTTGGTAAGATGTTTATGTTATGAATATTTATTAGCAATGAAAAATGAAAGTGCTATTTCAACTAAAATGCAAGCTGTGCATCTAATCTTTTCTACTGTTTAATTTACTTTCTATTATAGTAGTCATGCGACATTTATGTGTTGAGGCTAAGTCAAGTTCACATATGCTAAAGTAGTAAAGCTAATGTATTCGGGTAATATATTTGCTTAATATAATACATATTTTTGTAAAAAACATTTTACATTGCCCGTTCATACAAAAGTTTAATTGTAAAAATTGGCAGAGAAATTTGTGTAAAAAATTAGGTTCACGTTGATTGTATTCTGTTTTGTTTTTACGATAACTATACAATAAACGTTAAAATAATTAGTTATTAAGTTATAGTTTCATAGTTAATTTTATTGAAATGAAGATTTTGTAGTTTATGGCAGATAGATAGTCGTGCTTTAACCATAAATACTGTATATACAGTATAGCACTAAATTCTGTCAGTAAATTTTAGTCAATTGGTTGCATTTAAATACATGTAATAACTTTAATTCTTGAAAACTTTTCGAATAATTATTTGCAATCATCATTATTTTTAATCGTTTTCATTATTATATAACTTCTTCATTATTATATTTTTTTAGCATAAATATGTAAAAACATGCAGTATTCTAGCACGCTTATACAATTACAGTTGTTAATTTGGTCTTTTTTTGTGCCAAAACGGTCTAATTTTTATGATGTCGAAATTGTTTAAAAATAATTAATGTTCATTCAACTTCACTGTGCACGATTTTAATTTTAAACTGTATTTTAATGTTTCGATTTCGTTTGTTTCTCAATACTTTATGAAAATATTTGATAGCTTAAGCTGGAAATGCTTTTAGCTAACTAAAAAGTTGTTTCTAAACAATTGTAACCGACCTTATAAGCTATATACTGTAAATATTGTTCAAAATAGTGTTGGGCGATATCGATTTGATATTATGATATATCTATATTTTGAAAGTATTGTGTATTGTTTGATACTTTTTGAAATTAGGCCTATCGATCTTTTGACAAAACCAAGTAGTTGTTGTCAAATGTTTTATAGTAGCCACCTAGACAGACCTGCCTTATACCAATAAAAACAATGGGAATTTTTTTTGCACAATTGAGCGACTTTACTGTCTTTACATCACTGTAGCACTAGAGAGCCCATCATAACATAGCAGACGATTTCCCAATTGCATGGGAATTCTGTGTAAATGTCATATTACACAATTATGAAGACAGTAGACACTCCACCTAACAACTTTCTCAAAGATCGTTTTCCTACTTAAGTGATGCAAAAGGTCATGATGAAGTAAATCTTTTCAAATAAAGCACATTAAATTTATTTTAAACAGCAACACTTGGTGGTTTTGCTGTGCAAATTCAGGACCACAAAAATTATTACATTAATGAATTAAGCGAGTTTAAGCAACTTTAACCGAGTTTAATTCAGTATAAGTGAGTTTAAGTGATTATAAGCGAGCTTAAGTGAGTTTAGAAGCTCACTGTAGTTAATGGTTTCAACATTACACTTTTTTTTCCATTCAAAAGTGGAGATAACTAATATATATTAATGTAATTGGAATCAGATTTAGTATTAAAAGAATTCGACATTTTTGGGTTTTCCCGTTTTTGGAAATTTTTTCATATTTTGGAATAAAACAATTATTTTACGATTTGCCATTTGTATAAAAAATCATAATATACAAATGCGACTTTAAAATGATTTATTTATAATGTTAAACAATTACAATATAATATTTCCGTTTAGAAATAGCGTTATTACAATAACTTTATACCTGTCATTTTTTAAATAATTATTTTTCAATGGTCATGTGGCATTGGCATATCATCAGCATTAGATGAGGAATCCATAATTGATTTAAACAGTGAATTAGTTTCCATCAAGTTTTGTGGCGAATCAAACTCGAGCACCTGAGTGGAAAAAATTATACACTCAAAGCAATTAGTGATTTGGTTACAGGGCATTATTTTGTATTTCATGAGATTAAAAACATTTTGAACTTCTAGTAAACTTAATTTCTAATTAGTAATTTCTATTGTAATTTTCAGTGTGTGTTTTTCTTGTTTAGTTCTTTATTTCAGTTTACCTCTCCATTTTGCATTGTCATTATTTTGTCATAATCTGCAATGGTGTTCAGGCGATGGGCGATCGTCAACACAGTGCAATTAGTAAATGATTGTCGTATTGTTTCTTGGATTAGTTTATCTGTCTCCACGTCTACTGATGCTGTGGCTTCATCTAACATTAAGATCTAAAAGTGGAGAAATCGTTAATTAATTTGACAACATATATTCTCTTGTTAGTGTATTACCTTGTTATTTCTTAATAATGCCCTTGCTAAACAAAACAGTTGTATTTCTCCAACAGAAAACGTTCCTCCATTTGTATTCAATAATGTTTGAAGTTGTTGATCTTCTTTCATTATCTGTGTTTAAAATAAAGTGTATTCAATGTTCAATATTTATAAATTTATTATATAATATACTTTTTGCTTAAGATGTGCTTTATCCAATGCCTCCCATAATTCATCATCACTACAATGTTCAGATGGATCTAAATTCCACCTGAACAATAAATCCAAATAATATTGAACTGTTCTCTTTTTATTTTTAACATGTTATATAAGTTTGAATTATTTTCACCTGACTGTGCCTTGAAAAAAGACTGGCTCTTGTGGAACCATAGCTATCTTTGATCTCAAATCTTTTAATCCAACTTCTGAGATGTTTACACCATCAATTATAATGGAACCTTCACAAATCTCAGTAAGTCTCAACAAAGCTCCAAACACAGATGATTTTCCTTTTAAAAAAATCCATACATAAATGAATGAACATGTGCATTTCAATGTTGGAAATTGTTATTTCAATAAGTTATTATTTGAAGAAATCTAGTACAACCTGCACCAGTACGTCCAATAATGCCCACTTTTTCACCGCCTTCAATGTTCACTGAAATTCCTTTTAAAACTAACGGTAGTTTTGTATCATATTGTAGTTTAACATTTCTAAAAGAAATGGCTCCATTCATGGGCCACTCATTTGGAGGACGGGTTTCTTTAACAATTTCAGGTGCCTCTTCCAACAGATTCTAAACAAAAATATAAAGTTTAAGTCCTTTGTGTTATTATGAACGTAGCCATAATTCACCTGGCAGTAATCAGTGGCCCTTCTAATTGAAATAAGCCTTGCCAAAATTTCTGCTTTATATCGTGCTGTAATTGGTAGAGTGGCACATATCTATACAAATACCATAACATTGCTATACTTGAAGTATATACTTAATCAATTGTGAGCTTTATGTTTCAACCTGAAATAGTTGTGAAAACATCAATCCAGCCACAGTGGGTGATATAGAACCTTTTCTCATTAACACAATAATTGCAGTGATAGTAAATGTAATCCAACTGAGTGCATCAACTCTTATAGACAACCAGTTAGAAGATAAGGCAAAAAGTAAATAAGCTGACAAGTGTTTGTTGACAAGTGCCTTAAATCTGTACAGAAGAAAATGAGCTGTTGGTAATAAACAATGTTGAATAACTACTGTAGAAGTAATTTTTACTTTTCAATGAACATGTGTTGTTTCTCATAACATTTAATGACAGAAAGCCCCTGAATAGTTGTAGTAATATGTGTTAAAACTGGAGGTCGAAGCAAATTTTCCATGCGTTTCATTTCTCCTAATGCTCCATTCAAATAACCATACATGATGATATAAGAGACTGCAAGAGACAAGTATATTATGTTAACATTGACCTTAATTAATTCAGAAGCAATTGAAAATGTTAGTAATTAATTATTAAAGGTGGAAACATCTTGTTTTCCACCTATCTGGAACATTTGTGGTTACGTGAATGTGAACTCTATATTCTAGGAGAACTTTAGCTTCAGACGAACTCGTTACTTTAAAAAGCACACATTGTTGGCCCTAATGGTTATTAGTAAAACTTTATACATTATTTAGTAAATGTAGTAATTAGTAACACTTGAAGTTGTTTTAATTGCTTAGATTAAAGAATATTTTTGAAAATAAGTTTAAATGTTTGTTTCAGAAAACTGTGATAATAATTATTTGTAATTAAGAATTGTATCTATAATCTACATGTAGTGACTTACCAACAGCTAGACCAATTATAATTGTGACGTATAGATCAAAAACACAGATCACGATTAATCGAACAGAAGTCAAAAAAACAAGTTGTGATACAAATTCTATGATAAAAGCAACACGTCCTTCAACTAAAAGAAAAAAGTAAAGTAAGTATTGCATTTTGATAGCTTAAATTGTCTAAAAATGTTTACTTTCATCCATGTCTTGTGAAAATCGGCTAATAATCTGTCCCAGTGGAGTTCTATCAAAGAAACCCATTGGACATCTGGTTACTTTAGTAAACATGTTAGACTGGAGTTGATTAGTCCCTTTAAAAAACACCTACAAAGAATAAATTTGTGTTTACAGAAATGACAAAAATGAACTCAAAATAAAATTACTGACTTTTACAAATATAAAACTTTTGAAAATGCCACATATAAGAAGGAAGATGCCAGTTAAACCATAGACCAATATATACATATTTAAATTTGGATTTTCTGATATATTGGAAATTGCACTTTTTGTGTTGTTTGTGTCATTTGAAGTGAGATTCTACAAATAATATACATTGTTACAATTTATTTTTTTAGAAGATTTTAGCAAAAGTTCTTACTTGCCCTCCTCCAGCCTCAAGCCAAATTAGTAACCAGACTACAGTTGACATATTTGCAATACAAAATAAAATTAAGGCTAAAATGGGCAAGACTGAAATTCCATATCCACCACAACATTTGGCAAAATACGAGCATGTTTGCCATGTTAGTCTATTGGCATTATCTACTTCATCCTTTATCATTGTGCCATCTACAGCAACTCCATCTACTGTATATACAGGATATAGGAAAGAATTTGATTATTTTCACAAAAGTTTAGGAATTACTTATGTATCCACTTACTTAATTTTATTGGTCCTTTGCAGTTTTCTTGGGTTGTTTCACTAGTCTCATCTTAAATTGGGAAGTTTTTATGTAATTAACTATATAGTTTTAATTATCTTCATATTAACATACTTTCGTTTTTTCCAATTTTATTCTTATCGGTGAGAAACATCTGACAGTAATTTCCGTCTAGTTCTATGAGTTCTTTATGTGTTCCTTGCTCAATGATTACACCTTCTTTCATTAATAAAATATAGTCACATTGTTCCAGTAACTGACAAATTAAATTTTTAACACATGTGTTTAAAAAAGTACACGCTACATGTAATATGCTCGTATAATATTCTTACTGGCAGATTATGTGTTGCCATCAGAACTGTCTTTTCACTAAGACTTAGTGCGTTCTTGATACAGTTCTGAAAGATGTGTTTGCACACTGTTACATCTACGGCAGACAAAGTGTCATCTAAGAGATAAACATCACGATTACTGTATAGAGCTCGAGCTAGGTTTAGCCTTTGTTTCTGTCCGCCACTTAAATTAGCTCCATTTACACCAATCTGTTATTGAAACAAAAAAATGCTCAAGAAAATCACTAAATTGAAATAAATTTTAATTTAAATAAATACAACATACTTCTGTTTCATCACCACTTGGCATCAATTTCAAATCTTTTTCCAGACAACACACATCCACAACCATTTTATATCTTAATTTGGAAAGCATTTTAATAATTACAACTCAGAATTTGAAAGGCACTACAACTAAATTAAGACCTTTTCTCATCAAATGGCAATCCAAAAAGAATGTTATCTTTAATAGTTGCATTGAAAATCCAAGGTTGTTGAGTTACCAAAGCAATTGATCCCTGAACAGAAACAGTTCCATTTGCTAATGTTGTCTGTTTTGTTTGAAAGAAAAAACAGAAATGAACTACTCTTAATTACAAGAGAGATATATGAATTAAATACATACTTCACCTGTTACTGCAGCTAATAAAGTGGATTTACCACTGCCTATGTGACCACAAATACCAATCAGACTTCCCTGATAAAAAATAAGAAAACAATCAAAGTAAGAAAGTGTAAGATTTGTACAGAGTTGGCCATATGTCATATTTTTTAAAATTAATTTTTAGCTTTAAAATAGCTTTGCACAGTAAAACAGTTGACAACATTTCTGGTTGTAATACTCAGATTTCTGCACAGATGTTGTCCTTGAGCTTTTGGATTGTCAGGAGCTTGTAGACATTCTCTCGTCTCTTCAGGCAACTCCCAAAAATATTCAGATTTTTCGTACAAATTGTCACCTGCCAAAATTTGGCCATAGGAGCTCCATTTTAGCGTGCACCATGTGGGCAGTGGTTCCACTCCATCCTGCAGAATGCAATTTTTGATCATGGCTTGATATTCCTCATCACTGTCATCAGTGATTGTTGCTGCACAGCCATCTTCATTTTCAGATTGCACCTGAGGGACTGGTGAACAGCCATCATATTTTGGTACCCGAAATCTGAGATTACAGTGAGAAAAATTCAGTTCTGATTTTGAAAGTAAAATTTTATGGTTTTTGTTTGTTGTTCAGTTATGAATTTTTCCATGTTTGATTTCCCAAATGTTGCTTACAAAATAAAAAACAACATTAAACAAATTATTAACAAAGTTAATTAAATTTTTAAACCCATTTGTGACTTATGGTGAACCCTGTATTTTGGTTTGATATATCCCACCTTTTTTATGTAAACATTATTTTTTGTAGAAACAGGTGAAGTCTTTTCACAATTTTCCATTTTATTTAAGAGGATGGAGTTGTGTGTTTCGTTTTGTAGTTTCTGTGCCGATTCGTTTGTTTCTTTCAAAGGGAAGACATTCCAAGACGAATCGGATTCGATGACCACTGCATACTTGTCAAGATTCGTATTTTCTCTTTGTTTGTCCTCAACTGCTAACAACATATTCTACAGTAAAGTATTGGTTAGAAAAATCTTATACTCAATTACGTTATTGTTTTAGAATACTTGTATTCTTTGAAAACTGATGTATGCTTCGGAAAGGGCTTTAACAGTAATCGGTATTATATTCAAACAGAATAGCATTGCCGAATACGCAGTTATTATGCTGAATGCCTATTTCAAATTAACAGTTAACTGAGTATTACAATCTGATGGTGGTAATAAAATCTTTTTTACCATAGAAGAAGTGAGATTTCCTCCACAAAGTACATATCCAATGAATGATAACATAGGAGCCAATAATATAACAATAATGGGCACGGTTACACATATACCTTGTAAAAAACTGGTCTTCATTTGAAGAGAAACTTCAGAGCATCGGATATCTATTTTGAGATTAAATTATTACTTGAAATTTTCATCATCAAATTTGGTTGTGACTTTTTATCGTTTTTGAGAAATGTTTTTCCCAAGCACACATCTTTATGAGTTTTATGTTGGAAATGATTTCAATCGTGAAACGAATTCGACTGTCGCCTAATTTAGCCACTTTTCTTCGTAGTTTACCAAGCTTGTTTGCCACAAAACCCTAAATTTACAACCATATTACAAACATTGTGGGAATTAATTTCAATTGAGAAATGTAAAATACCATGACAATGAAATAAAGGATAATTATGGCATTTCCCAAGAATGACCACGGTCCCATAATTGTGTAGCAGTAGAAAATATTAAGGATGCACAAGACAGGAACTCCAACAGTAAACATACTTTCAAATACACTTTGATAAATTCTTTCGGCATCAGATGTGAAATAATTAATCATCTGAAAAACCAAATTCACTAAACATTAAATTGCTTTATTTGATGCAGGCAAATTTTCTTGAGTGCTATACTTCTGCCATCAATTTATCATTTCCCCGTTTCATTTTTAGAATCTTCTCATAAATTAACATCTGAATTACTCCTCTGGTTTGATTGGCTTTAATTGAAGGATTCAAAAATATTCATTTTTCATTATTGATGTGTAAAATTATATTTAAATGTTTACCTGTTTGTGGTGCTAATGTTAAATACACGCTCAATGTAATACTTCTGAGCAGTTGAGAAGTAGAAAATAAGACTATCAGAGTAATTCCGTTTGACATCGGTTGATTATTATCATCCAAAAAGTCCAAAAGGTATTTCAAGATCCAAGCCTTAATGAATGCATACATACATAGATATTAATTTACATAACTTAGTTACGGTAAAGAATTATGATTTACATACAGGTCCGCTATACTGAGCAACACAAAACAAACACATAATGATTGCTAAAAGAATGAGACGGATGCGACAAAACCTCCATACAACTCGAACGAGTGAAATGTTTTCAGTTCCATGGTTTTTCACTTCTTCATTCCAATACCGAAGAAACCTGATTTTGAACTATAAAGTTTACTCTAGTTTTATTTATATTATCGTTTAGTTAACACCTTTTGTTGTTTTTCTCCACTTCGTCGACATCTTCCATTCTTTTCAATTCATCTTTCTGGACACCTTTTCTCGCTGCTCTCCACAGCGTTTTATTCAACCATGCTAGACTTATGTATGAAAATAGTCCCACATTTGTGGACTGGAGAATCTCTTCATTCCTGTGAATATGAATTTACATTGAACTGTGAGACACAGGATAAAATGATTTTTATCCATATCTTAAAATGACTAACTCAGTCACATTCTTTGCTTAAATCTTGTATTACTCTTCTTTCTGTTTACATATAATACTTTATTTTTGCCTCAAACCAGCACATTGTGATTTTTAGTGAAAATATATGATAATTTGGGGCTGTATGAACTTTTTACTTGCATATCAGAAGTAGAATTAATGTCTTTTGGACACAGAATATTGTGTTGGGGGATTTACTATTCAGGTCTATTTTTTAAGTTGTTCAACCGAGAATCCAGCCATCCCTCTAAGATAAAAATTCTGTCCTTTTTCTGTTTCATAGTAGATTATTTATTGCAAATCAAAAAATAGATATTTCATTTGTGCTTCTCAGTATTTTTAGCAGAAATGCAGTTTAACTAGTGGTTTCATTATGATTGATTGTTGTTCTTCCTTTGGGGATTATGTAAGTTTTAAATTTTTCTCATATTGAAAATACAGTCAATTTTCACTTGAACCCTTGAACAGTTGAAGTTTATAGTTAGTAAGGCATACCTCCTTTCTTATCGGTTTTTCAAATAAATTACTCTTCATGGGTTATGTCAAAACTTACTTGTTATTTCATAATATGCACTTGTAGTTATGTTTTTAATGTCTCTGGCTGAGGACTGAAAGGTTCTGGTTTTTTTTCCTGACTGGAGGCTTTATGCATTTAATTTACTAAAGAGGAAATTAAGATCTCACCTATGACTATCACACCCTTTGAAGACGTGCTAAACTCCTAATAATTTATAAAAAAAACATAAAATAGTTTGAAATATACCTTTGTTTGTTGTGACACCTTATCGGAATCAATACTTTCCAAGCTTTTCCATACTTCTGAAACCATGTTTTTGAAGATTCTTGCATTTCTGTCATTTCTCTTGTTAGCTGTTTTTTATTCTGTCAGAATGAACTTGATTAAATTGAATTGCAATGTCGCAAAAATTTGGTTGCTCCCTCTTGCTGTGAAAGTATTCCTAGAACTTCTGTTGGTTTATAGTCAGCATTTCGACATCACATCTTTGCTGATCTGTGTACAATTTGTATACAAATTGAAATGCCAACTATAAGATCGTATTTTATAGCAGAAAAAGAGATTTTTATAAGCCCAAAATGCCACAAAATTCAATAGCTATATGGGAGTTGAATTTTGCAAAAAACAGTGGAAATCATTAATATTGTAAAATGTTTTACAACAAATACTCCCGTATAATGGAGCTTATTGTCGGCGATTTCTGATTCCCATGTTGCTTTGAGACATGAAGACAATCAACCTGTTCAGTTTTAAACCACTTACAACTTTGTTATCAGATAGCATAAATTAGTATAATTTTTAAAAAAATGAAAATGAATTCAAGTAACAAGAAATGCACGGAAAAATCTAGTAATTATTTATAAGATAACTTAAGGTTTAGAGATTCTACTGGCATTAATGTAACATTATTATAGCCAACTGGTTGGATTTTTATATGCTTTTGGCAGCATTTATAATATTGATAGTGTAACTTTTTAATGATATAAATAAAAAAGCTGGAAACAATATAAGTCCTACTTCAAAATAACTATTCAGTGCCAACAGCTGTTTGAGACAGTGTCATTTCATTGTCGGCATGTGTTACGAGTTCTGCTTTAGAATATTTTCTCATTATTTTAATGATGTTTGTACATGTGTAGAGTATTACAAAACATTTTAGAAAGCCTCAATTTTTAAATATGTTTTTCTAAATCTACATTATTATTAGGCATATGGGAATTTATATTTAGCCTATATAAAAATTAACTTTCACATAATGTACATGCCAAATGTAGACACTAGTTTGTTTCAAAATTTCACAAATTCTTTATAGTAGCCCATGCTTATACTTGTTGTCCAGTATACAACTCCTTGTCTAAGTCATTTTTATTTCATGAAAGTTGCATGACGGGTTTAGTAGTTTCGAGAATATCAACATTTTTACTTTTAATTAAAGGTCTGGCTACCAGCATTTTAAATGTCAGTAACTGGTTGCTTTACTCTATAATTTTTTTAATTAGAAATTTAGAAAATACTCCCAACTATTTTGATGATGTTTTTGTTTTGCATATTTCTGGCAATGAAATATTAAAATGATGTTTCAACTAGCATGCAAATTGTGCATCTAGTTTTTTGTTTTTGAAGAATTTACATTTGCCTATAGGCATACCTTAGGACTATAAGCTCATGGTATATAAATTTATAATATTTGGTTATATAGGTATCGACAAAAAGATGTGTAATTCTACTGTTTTTCTATTGCAGCACGTTTTTTGTTTCGTTTTTAAAGTTTTCTTACACAACTAGTTCATACAAAAGTTTACATATGAAAATTGGCCAAGAAATTGGTGTAATAAATTTATGTGCATGAAATAACATTTTGCTTTTATAGTCTCGCAATACTGGTGAGCCTTGGTCCCAAAATATCTCCTTATTTGGAACCAATTTTTTGGAATTATTTGGACAATTCCAGAGAATTAATTCTAAAATTAATAGTTGTCACCGATCGTGAGAACTTTAATTTTTGTTATTTTGAAGTTTCTAATTTTAGAAACTATTTTCAAAATTGCTTAAAAGTGTCACAATTCGTGAGGGTGCCATCCGGGGAAAGGGTTCTTGGAATGAGCGGCCTCACTCACACGTGTGCATCTGGCACAGGCCTGGGTGGTGCCACACTAGTAATGAGAAAATTAAATAGTGATTATGTTATATTTCCATACTTCGACACTACGTCTTATTGAAGGGTAGATTTCATAGTTTATTACTGATTGTTCATTATATTGTGTGGATTTCAAATTTTAATCAATTAGCTTAAATAGATTTTAATTAATTGGTTTCAATTATATGAGGTTATATATATGTGGTAGAAATCTGAGCAGTCCAAACTATCTGCAGTAGCAGCAGCTTCCTCTAGAGAATTCTGCAGCCGCAATCTCATCTGAGTATTCTGCAGCCGGTCTCTCCCCTATTTTAAACAAAGGCGGTAAACGCCTTTAATCAATGTTGCATGAAAGAAGTGTTAGAAAGAAAGGAAAGCAAGTTGGCAGGGGGAAACACTTTTTTTTCTTTTTGAAAGTAAGTTAGGTTCGGTTCGGTTCGGTTAGGTTTGATTAGGTTAGGTTCGATTAGGTTAGGTTCGGTTCGGTTCGATTAGGTTAGGTTCGATTAGGTTATAGGTTCGATTTGGTTATAGGTTCGATTAGGTTATAAATTCGATTAGGTTATAGGTTCGATTATGTTCAATTAGGTTAGGTTACGTTCAGTTAGGTTCGGTTGATTATGTTATTTACGGTTTGGTTCGGTTAGGTTAGGATCAGTTATGTTAGGTTACCAAAAAAAGTGTCTTTCCTCCCCCTCCGAACTTTGTTTTGTTTCTTTCTAACACTTCCTTGTTAAAATAGGGGGAGATTGAGACTGGCTGCAGAATACTCAGGGGAGATTGCAGTAGAAGAAGCTGCTGCCACTGCAGATAACTCTGGTCTGCTCAGATTTCTACCACATATATACTAGAATACTAGCAGTTAAGGGCTGCGATTGTTAAAAGTATAGGGTCGATTTTCATCAACCAATCATTAAACGATACATGATAATGACGTCTAAAACCTTGAATTTTATTTTGCATGACGTATTCCCACAGTAGCCAATCACATTTTTAGCTATAAGGTTATGACTGTTGGACACTCCGACCGAACTCAACCAAATTATTATACTAGATAATCGAAATAATCATTTTAAATTATCTTAATAATCTTATTTTAATAATCATAATTATTCTCATTATAATAAAACTTCTTCAACATCATAAAAATAATTTGTTTTCGCATAAGAATTGTTATGATGTCGAAATTTTATAAAAAAGAAATGCTCAGTGCCTGCATTTTTAATTCCTGTAAATGTTATTTCACTTTTAGATTTTCTTTTATTTTCTGAATATTTATAGAACTGTGGAAATATTTTATTCTTAATGAATCGCATTAGTAAGGTAAATGTTCCCTGTTTAAAAATTTATTTGTAAAATAATTAAGAAACTCGTTAACAAACAGAATGTCCCATTTAAACCGGCAACAAAGTATGCAAAACTATTTTTTTCGCTTACTAAAAGTATAAAACAAGAAGTCCCACAAAATGTTTCTTGGTTAATTTATTATTTAAGGTGGATGAATAGATATTTTGTTTTCGTCCCCCTTGTCAGCGCCACTGCAATGGCTAATGCTAAGCTTCGTAGATATTTTTTTTTAGAAAATTTAGATGCAAAAGCAAACTTTTTTTTGAAAACATTACAAAAATTTCAAATTGTTTTCAAAACTAGAATGGTAGAAGATTATTCTAAAAGTTTTCCATGACAATAATGTAACACTATGTATTTCATGTCAATGATAAAATGCTAGCCATGGGGGTACCTCTCCCCGCCATCCCTCCTGCTGTCCTTTTCATAAACCAGACAGGTCCAAGACTAAAAAGCACCACAATCCAAAATGTTCATCGTCTATTTTCGTATTTTCAAACAGTTTGTTCACACATTTCCGTAGGCTGGTGGACACTCTTCGATTATTAATGTAACAAGTACATCTGTGTTTTTGTATTTCTTGGCAAAGATGAATAAAGTGTCTTAAGAAAGTGTCGTCTACTCGTCTTTAAACTTCTTCTTTCAGCTGGATTGCAGAACCAATGAAAGAAGTAAAGAACCCCTCCCCCCCCCCCCCCCGAGCAATGAAATGACGATCAGAAGTGGGTTTCATCCATCTTTCTGAAGAATTTTATCCTCTTTTGAGCAACATCTTCAATGCATCGCCATCCTCTACTTGTTCTTACTTGCACTTCTAATGTTAGCCATTCGATAGACGGAAAAATAGTAGCAAATTGTCATGCTCACAATATATTAAAAAATAAACATTTTATAGCAGTGTCAAAATGACAGTTTATGAAAAACTATTTTTTCAAGTTTAAAAGTTTGAAAAGTTTAATTTTAAAAATATCACTATAAAAAACTTTAAGTATTATCAGTTTATCACCAACTATTCTGATTTCCAAAACACTGAATTTTTTTAATGTTTTTTTCTTCTTCTGAAAAACGTCACAGTGGTGCTATCTGGGGGATGAAAACAAAAATAAATATCTATTCGACCACCTTAAAACTGAAATCTAAAAATACAGTATAGAAATTAGAAAACAGTATGGTACATTTTATGCCACTCTTGTTTTATGCAACACACATTAGTTTCGTTTGATGTAATTGTACAGGTTATGGTTACAGGTTTAGAATATTTTATAAAAGTGACCATAAAACGTCTTTTTTGTGTGCCATGTTTCTCATTTATTGCTTTGAAATATTTTATGTTACCAAAATGCCGTCATGTGTGATGTCCTGAAGCATATGACTTCATTAATGCATCACATTCTAATTTGTAAGACAAAAATGATTCTTAAAACAAAATAACTTGCAGACAGTTGTTGTTTTGGCCAGGTTTGAAATATTCACAAATGTTAATTAAATAATTACAATAAAATAGTTCAGTTTAAAAAATGGTAATATTAATTAATAACATTTCACAACTTTGCATCCGTTTTTTAAAATAATTAGTATTCAATTGTCATGCTGCATTGGCGTATCGTTAGCATATGATGAGGATTCCATAATTGATTTAAACAGTGAATTATTTTCCATTAAGTTTTGTGGTAAATCAAATTCGAGCACCTGTGGAGAAAATAAATAAATTTGACACACAAACCAAATGATCATTTCATTAAGGGAGATTAATTTGTATTTCGCTGAGATTAAATACATTTTTAACTTCTGGTTAATTTAATTTCTAATTAGTAATATCTACTGTACTATTTTAAAAAGGTGTGCATGTTTCATGTGGTTATCTATAACATAGCTTACAGATATCGAATTTTTGGCAAAATCGCTAGTGTGAATGGAATTCTCCAGTGTTTCTTTTTACCTCTCCATTTTGCATTGTCATTATTTTGTCATAATCTGCAATGGTGTTCAATCGATGGGCAATTGTCAACACGGTGCAATTACTAAATGATTGACGTATTGTTTCTTGGATTAGTTTATCCATCTCCACATCCACCGATGCTGTGGCTTCATCTAATATTAAGATCTAAATGTGGAGAAATTGTTGCTTAATTTGGCAGCATAGAGACTTCAATGTTAATGTATTACCTTGTTATTTCTTAATAATGCCCTTGCTAAACAAAACAGTTGTATTTCTCCAACAGAAAATGTTCCTCCGTTTGTATTCAATAATGTTTCAAGTTGTTTATCTTCTTTCATTATCTGTGTTTAAAATAAAGTGAATTCAATTATAATAATTATAAATTTATTATAAAATATACTTTTTGTTTGAGATGAGCTTTATCCAATGCCTCCCATAATTCAGCATCACTACAATGTTCAGATGGATCTAAGTTCCACCTGAAAAGCAAATTCAAATCAAATTATACTTTTCTTTTTGCGTTTTAACAGGTAATATAAATCTGAATTAATTTCACCTGACTGTGCCTTGAAAACAGACAGGCTCTTGTGGAACCACAGCTATTTTTGATCTCAAATCTTTTAATCCAATTTCTGAGATGTTCACACCATCGATTATAATGGAACCTTCACAAATCTCAGCGAGTCTCAATAAAGCTATGAATACAGATGATTTTCCTTTAACAAAACGAATACATGAATTAATGAACGTGCGCATTTGAATGTTGAGACACTAGTATTATGTTGTTAACTTATAATTGTTTACAGAATTTAGAAATTATTTGAAGAAATTCAGTACAACCTGCGCCAGTACGTCCAATAATGCCCACTTTTTCACCTCCTTCAATGTTCACTGAAATTCCTTTTAAAACTAAAGGTAGTTTTGGATCATATTGTAGTTTAACATTTCTAAAAGAAATGGCACCCTTTGTGGGCCACTCGTTTGGAGGGCGGTTTTCTTTAACAATTTCAGGTGCCTCTTCCAACAGATTCTAAACAACAATATAAAGTATAAGTTGTTTGTCTTATTTTCAAATGCAGCAGTAATTCACGTTGCCATAATCAGTGACCCTTCTGATTGAAGTAAGCCTTGCCAAAAGTTCTGCTTTATATCGTGATGTACTTGCTAGAATGGAACATATCTGTAGAAATACCATACTATTGTCATAGTGGAAGTTTATTGTTAATCAATTGTTAGCTTTAAGTTTCAACCTGAAATAATTGTGAAAATGTCAATCCAGCCACAATGGCTGATATAGAACCTTTACTCATTAACACAATGATTGTAGTGGCAGTCAGTGTAATAAAACACAATGCATCAACTCGTATTGACAACCAGTTTGAAGATAAGGCAAAAAGTAAATAAGCTGACAAGTGTTTGTTGGAAAGTGCCTGAAATCTGTACAGAATAAAAATAAGCTTTTGATTATGGCCAATATTGAATAACAAAAAGGAAATTATACTTTTGAATGAACATGTGTTGTTTCTTGTAACATTTAATGATAGAAAGCCCTTGAATGGTTGTAGCAATATGTGTTAAAATGGGAGGTCGAAGAAGATTTTCCATACGTTTAATTTCTCCTATTGCTCCATTCAAATAACCATATATCATGATATAAGAGACTGCAAAGGACAAGTATATTATGTGACATCGACCTTAGGTAATTCTAAAGCAATGGAACATGTTAGCAATTAATCAGTAAAGAACGAAACATCATGTTTTTTACCCAAAGATATTAGTTAAAGGTTTAAATATCTGGATAATTCAGGGTAATTGAATGTCAATTCTAAATTCTAGAAGAACTCTAGCCTTTAAACTTTAATGACTGAAAAAACATGACTGTTTTGCTTAATAATCGGTAACACTTAAAGGGGATAAATAATAATCTGATTATATTTTTTAAACTTTCCATTAAAAAATAGCTCATACAACTTTTATTATAATTCAGATTCACATCTATTTACATTTAGTAACTTACCAACAGCTAGGCCAATTATTATTGTGATATATATGTCAAAAACACAGATCACAATTAATCGAACAAAAATCAAAAATACAAGTTGTGAAACAAATTCTATAATAAAAGGAACGCGTCCTTCAACTGAAATAAAAAAAGTAAAGTAAATATTGCATTTTGATAGTTCAAATTTTCTGAAGATGTTTACTTTCATCCATGTCTTGTGAAAATCGGCTAATAATCCGTCCCAGTGGAGTTCTATCAAAGAAACTCATTGGACATCTGGTTACTTTAGTAAACATGTTAGACTGGAGTTGATTAGTCCTTTTAAAAAACACCTACAAAGAATAAATTTGTGTTTACAGAAATGACAGAAATGAACTCAAAATAAAATTATTGGCTTACTTTTACAAATATGAAACTTTTAAAAATGCCACATATAAGAAGGAGGATGCCACTTAAACCATAAACCAAAGCATACATGTTTAAATTGGGATTTTCTGATATATTTGAAATTTCACTGGTTTTTATGTTTGTGTCATTCGCAGCGAGTTTCTACAAATGATATACGTTGTTACATTTATTTTTTAGCAGATTTTAGTGGACGTTCTTACTTGTCCTCCTCCAGCATCAATCCATATTGTTAACCAGACTACAGTTGATATATTTGCAATACAAAATAAAATTAAGGCTAAAATGGGCAAGACTGAAATTCCATATCCACCACAACATTTGGCAAAATACGAGCATGTTTGCCATGTTAGTCTATTGGCATTATCAATTTCATCCTTTATCATTGTGCCATCTACAGCAACTCCATCTACTGTATATACAGGATATAGGAAAGAATTTGATTATTTTCACAAAAGTTCAGGAATTACTTATGTATCCACTTACTTAATTTTATTGGTCCTTTGCAGTTTTCTTGGGTTGTTTCACTAGTTGTCTCATCTTAAATTGGGAAGTTTTTATATAATTAACTATATAGTTTTAATTATCTTCATATTAACATACTTTCGTTTTTTCCAATTTTATTCTTATCAGTGAGATACATCTGACAATAATTTCCATTTAGTTTTATGAGTTCTTTATGTGTTCCTTGCTCAATGATTACACCTTCTTTCATTAATAAAATATAGTCACATTGTTCCAGTAGCTGACAAATTAAATTTTTAACACATATGTATTTAAAAAAGTACACACTACATGTAATATGCTCGTATAATATTCTTACTTGCAGATTATGTGTTGCCATCAGAACTGTCTTTTCACTAAGACTTAGTGCGTTCTTGATACAGTTCTGAAAGATGTGTTTGCACACTGTTACATCAACGACAGACAAAGTGTCATCTAAGAGATAAACATCTCGATTACTGTATAGAGCTCGAGCTAGGTTTAGCCTTTGTTTCTGTCCACCGCTTAAATTAGCTCCATTTACACCAATCTGTTATTAAAACAAAAAATTGCACAAGAAAATCACTAAACTGAAATAAATTTTAATTTAAATAAATACAACATACTTCTGTTTCGTCACCACTTGGCATCAATTTCAAATCTTTTTCCAGACAACACACATCCACGACCATTTTATATCTTAATTTGGAAAGCATTTTAATAATAAAAATTCAGAATTTGAAAGGCACTGCAACTAAATTAAGACCTTGTCTCATCAAATGGCAATCCAAAGAGAATGTTATCTTTAATAGTTGCATTAAAAATCCAAGGTTGTTGAGTTACCAAAGCAATTGATCCCTGAACAGAAACAGTTCCATTTGCTAATGTTGTCTGTTTTGTTTGGAGAAAAAACAGAAATGAACTACCCTTAATTACAAAAGTGATATCTGAATTAAATACATACTTCACCTGTTACTGCAGCTAATAAAGTGGATTTACCACTGCCTATTTGGCCACAAATACCTATGAGACTTCCCTGATAAAAAAGTGAGAAAACAATCAAAGTAACAAAGTGTATGCATAATTTGTATAGTGTGGGCCATAAGTCACAAAACAGTTTGAATACATGTATTTAATAACTTTTTTGTAGTTATTATTTTGTTCATAATATAATTTATAACATGGAGAATTTCTAATTTTTTTACGAATGTAAATGTCCCCCATTTTTTGCTTCGCAAATATGCGTTCTTTCCACAGCATTCCAGCTGACAATGTTTCTGGCTCGTATTTCTGTAGGCCTACAAATGTTGTCTTTAAGCTGCTGGATTGTCGAGAACTTGTTGACATACTCTCGCTTCTTTGGGCAACCCTCAAAAATATTCAAATGCTATCACATTTGGAAAATGTGACGACCAATTAATTTGTGAGTTTGATCGGAGCTCTATTGTAGGTAGTGCTATGTGAACAGTAGCTCCATCCTGCTGAATCTATGTCTCAGGCCAGTCCTCTACTGCAGGGCACACATAGCCATCTTCATTTTCAAAGAATGCACCTGAGGTGGTGCAATTGATGCTGGTGAAAATCCCTCATATTTTCGGTACCCCAAACCTGACATTAAGTGATAGTGGTAAGCTTTTGTGTGAGAAAAATTAAGTTCTGATTTTGAAAATAAATTTCAATAAGATTTTTTTTGTTTTTCAGTTGTGAGTTTTTAAACCCATTTGTGACTTATAGTGAACCCGATATTTTGGTTTGATATAGTCCACCTTTTTTATGTAAATGTTAATATTTTTTGCAGAAATAGGTGAATTTGTTTTACAATTTTCCATTTTATTTGAGAGGATGCAGTGGTGTGTTTCGTTTTGTAGTTTCTGTGCCGATACTTTTGTCTTTTTCGGGGGGAAAACATTCCAAGGCAAATCTGATTCGATGACCACCGCATATTTGTCAAGATTCATATTTTTTCCTTGTTTCTCATCATCTGTTAACAGTGTATTCTACAATAAAGTATTCGTTAGAAAAATCATATACTCCATTATATATAATTGTTTAAATACTTGTATTCTTTGAAAACTGATGTATCCTTCAGAAAGGGCTATGACAGTAATCGGTATAATATTCAAACAGAACAGCATTGCCGAATAGACAGTTATTATGCTGAATGCCTATTTCAAATTAACACTTAACTGAATATTACAGTCTAATGGTGGTAATAAATTTTTTTTTACCATAGAAGGAGTGAGATTTCCTCCACAAAGTACATATCCAATAAATGATGACATAGGAGCCAATAATATAACAATAATGGGCATTGTTATGCATATACCTTGTAAAAAACTGGTCTTCATTTGAAGAGAAACTTCAGAGGATCGGATATCTATTTAAAAAATAAATTATATTTGAAATTGTCATCATCAAATTTTTTTAACGATTAAACTTGGTATTAACATTTTATCCTTTTTGAGAATTTATTTTCCCAAGCACACATCTTTATGAGTTTCATGTTGGAGATGATTTCAGTTGTGAGTCTTATTCGATTGTCACCCAATTTAGCTAAACTTCTTCGTAGATTACTGAACTTATTTGCCACAAAACCCTATATTTAGAACTATATTATGAACATTGTGTGAATTAATTGCTATTGATAATAAAATACCATGACAATGTAATAAAAGATAATTATGACATTCCCCAGGAGTGACCACGGTCCCATGATTGTGTAGCAGTAGAAAATGTTGAGAATGCAAAATACTGGAATTCCAACAATATACACAGATTGATGCACACAGTAATAAATTCTTTCGGCATCTGATGTGAAATAATTAATCATCTGAAAAATGAAATTTAGAAACATTAAATTGCTTTATTTGATGCAGGCAAATTTTCATTGCTACTAAACCTCTGCCATCAAGTTATCATTTCCCCGTTTTATTGTTAGAATCTTCTCGTAAATTAACATCTGAATTACTCCTCTGGTTTGATTGGCTTTAATTGAAGGATCCAAAAATATTCATTTTTCGTTATTGATGTGGAATTACTTTTAAATGTTTACCTGTTTCAGGTAATAGTGTGAACAACACACTTAATGCAATACTTCTGATAAGTTGAGAAGCAGAAAATAAGACTGCCAAAGTAATGCCATTTGACATTGGTTGATTATCATCATCCAAAAAATCCAAAAGGTATTTCAAGATCCAAGCCTTAATGAATGCATACATACATAGATATTAATTTACATAACTTAGTTACAGTAAAGAATTATGGTTTACATACAGGTCCGCTATACTGAGCAACACAAAACAAACACATAATGATTGCTAAAAGAATGAGACGGATGCGACAAAACCTCCATACAACTCGAACGAGTGAAATGTTTTCAGGTCCATGGTTTTTCACTTCTTCATTCCAATACCGAAGAAACCTGATTTTGAACTATAAAGTTTACTCTAGTTTTATTTATATTATCGTGTAGTTAATACCTTTTGCTGTTTTTCTCGACTTCGTCGACATCTTCCATGTTTTTCAATTCATCTTTCTGGACGCCTTTTCTCGCTGCTCTCCACAGCGTTTTATTCAACCATGTTAGACTTATGTATGAAAATAGTCCAACACTTGTGGACTGGAGAATCTCCTCATTCCTGTGAATATGAATTTACAGTGAACTTTTGAGATATAAAAGTTTTTTCTTATCCATATCTTACTCTTCTTTCTGTAAGTTTTTGCAAGCTTACCAATAATACTTTATTTTTACCTCAAATGAACTCTAATATAGCACTAGCAATGTGTGAACTTTAGTAACAATATATGACAGTTTGAGGACAATGTGAACTTTTTACTTGCATATCAGAAGTAGCATTATACTCATTTGGGCACAAAATATCGTCTTTGGGAATTTACTATTCGGGTTTAATTTTTAAGTTGTGTAACCCAGAATCCATCCATCCGTGATCAAAATTATGTCCTTTTTTCTGGTTCCAAATAGATTATTTGTTGCAAATAAAAAAATATTTCATTTGTGCGCTTATCAGTATTTTTTTTGCAGAAATACTGTTTAATTACTAGTTTGGTAAGGACTGACTCTTGCTCTTCCATTGGTTATTATGGTCGAATTTTCAATTTTTCTACATTTTACTCATTTTCTTAAAAAAAAAACTATTTTCACTTGAACGTTTGTACAGTTCAAGTTTGCAGCTAGTAAGGCTCTCTACTCTACATGGGTTATGGCAAAAGTTACCTGTTATTTCATAATATGCTTTTGTATTTATGTTGTTTAATGTCTCTGACTGAGGATTGAAATGTTCTTGGTTTGTTTCATGACTGGAGTTTGTGTGCATTTAATTTATCAATTTGTTTGGGACATTTAAAGTAAAATGGAAAATTAAGATCTCATCTGTGACTATCACACCCTTCGAAGACGGACTTAACTCCTAGTGATTTATAAAGACATAAAATAGTTTGAAATATACCTTTCTTTGTTGTGACACCTTATTGGAATCAATACTTTCCAAGCTTTTCCATACTTCTGAAACCATGTTTTTGAAGACGCTTGCATCTCTGCTATTTTTCTTGTTAACTGTCGTAAAAGTTTCGTTATTCCCTCTTGCTGTGAAAGTATCCCATATCGGTTAGAACACTACTTCTGATGGTTTATAGTCATCATTTCAAAATCACATCTTTGCTGATCTGTGTACAATTTGTATACAAATCGGGAAGGACGTCATTGTGAAATGCCAACTATAAACGGAGCTTAAGATACATTTTAAAAATCGTATTTTATACCTAATGTTAGTAGAAAAGTAATTTTACAAGCACAAAATGCCACAGAATTTCAATAGATAAACATAGGAGTTGCATTTTGCACAAACAGTGAAAATCATTAATATTGTAAAATGTTTTAAGACAAATACTCCCGTATAATGTAATGCCGGTAATGCCCGTGGGGGTTGTTGGTCCCCTATCGGGTACCTCCCCAGGTGGCGGATAGGGGAATGCCCGCCAGATATGGAGGGTACTGAGGGCATAAAATACTCAGGGCAGACCAAAACCAAACCACGCCATTGCTGGTCCCCCAGCCTGGGTGCAAAAGTGGAGGGTCGATGTCAGGTTGGCAGCCGGTTGTAAAGATGTGCCAAAACATGATGTTGGTTCTAAATAGTATTCCGAATATGGCTAGGGCGTCCCCGCCATAAGTGACGCGCAGCTGCAACGCCCGGTGGCTGTGAGAAATTGGCAAGGGCTACCCACAGTGGACGGGTGTGGCTAAAGAAGCGAGTCCAGCATCAACAACAAGGAGGTCTTGGAAGTAGTGGTAGAAGTGGAGGTACTAAACTTAGGTTTGGCACCTGGAATATAGGGAGTTTGACAGGGAAAACTAGGGAGTTATCTAGTGTGCTAAAGGCTAGGAGGGTAAATGTTGCATGTCTGCAGGAGACAAGATGGAAAGGTGATAAATCCAGGGACATTTAGGATGGGTATAAATTAATTTATGCAAGTAGTGAGGAGGGTAGAAATGGAGTGGGAATTGTCCTAGATCAGGAACTCAGACATAGTGTGGTTGAGGTTAGGTGGATAAATAGTAGGCTGTTAGTAGTAAAGGTAGTTTAGGGTGGCATTGTTATAAATGTAGTTAGTGCATATGGCCCCCAGGTTGGATTAGATACAGCCAGGAAGCTAGCATTCTGGGAACAGTTTGATGACCTGATATTGGGCCTGAGTAGGAAGGAATGGGTCATAATTGGTGGGGACTTTAGTGGACATGTAGGTAAAGGTAGGGAAGGGTATGAAGAGGTACATGGTGGGTGGGGCTATGGAGAGCGAAATAAAGCATGGGAGAGTATCCTGGAGGCAGCAGTGGCACATAAGTTAATTTTAGCAAACACACTGAAGCGAGAGGAACATTTGATTGCCTTTAAGAGCAGGGCAGGAGAATCCCAGATTGATCTCTTCATGACTCGGAGTGAGGATAGAAACGAGTGCAAGGATTGTAAAGTGATACCGAGTGAAAACTTAGCGGGACAACATAGGCTAGTAGTGTTAGACCTAAAACCTAGGGGTGCAAAACAGGTGGTCAGACAGAGGAGAGACAGCAATTAGGTGGTGGGCATTACCAGACAAGGTGGAAGATTTTAAGAAAATGGCAGGTAAGGGCAGGTATGGGATGGCAGGTATGGGATTTAGATGGCACTGCAGGAGAGCTGTGGACAAGGGTAGCACAACAGATCCGTGATTGTGGAAACGAGGTACTAGGGACAGTACGAGTAGGGGGTCTCGATTAGATAGAAAAACTTGGTGGTGGGATGAGGAGGTACAGATGGCAGTTAAAAAGAAGAAAGATGCTTTCAAGACTTGGTGGCACAATGGAAGCAGGGAGGCCCAGATAGAATACAAGCATGCCAAGATAGAGGCCAAACAGCAGGTAGGCTTAGCAAAGCATAAGAAATATGCAGACATGTATGCCAAGTTAGGTACCAGAGCAGGAGAAATGGCAGTATATAGAATAGCTAGGGCTTGGGAGAATAAAGGCAGGGATATTGAAAAGGTGGTGAGGGTCAAGGATAATGGGGCAAAGTATTGTGGGGTAGAGAGCCAGTACGGAACAGGTGGGGGGAATATTTTAGTAAGCTTATGAATGAGGGGGTAGAGCACGAGCCTTTCACTGGAAGAAATAATGATAGAGAAGAAGTGGAGCAGGTTAGGGCTCAGGAAATTGTTCAGGCATTGCGAAAAATGAAGCTAGGGAAGGCTTTAGGGCCAGATGGGATACCAGTAGAGGTGTGGAAGGTCTTGGGGAATGTTGCCATTTCCTGGCTCACAAAGTTATTCAATAGATTGGCTATGGGGGATAGAATGCCAGGTGCATGGCGGGACAGCTGGTTAGTGCCTATTTTCAAAGGGAAGGGTGATGTTCAGGAATGTGGGAACTATAGAGGTATTAAATTGATGAGTCATATGATGAAGCTGTGGGAGAGAGTAATTGAAGCCCGACTATGGGGTAAAACTGCAATTGGGGGAAGTCAGTTTGGGTTTATGCCAGGAAAATCCACAGTGAACCCTATTTTTGCCGTAAGGCAAGTTATTGAGAAGTTTCGGGCTGCCAAGAAAGAGTTACACATGGTATTTATAGATCTAGAGAAAGCCTATGACAGAGTACCACGGAGGTTATTGTGGGAGGTCTTACAGAAGAAGGGGGTGGGTGAGAGTTATATAGATATGGTGAGGGACATGTATAGGGATGCACGGACAAGCGTTAAGACTGCCTGGGGGTTCTCTGACAGTTTTTGTGTTAGGATTGGTGTGCACCAGGGCTCAGCACTTAGTCCATATCTATTTATTTTGGTCCTGGATGAGTTACTGGCAGGGGTGAGGCAGGAGGTCCCCATGGTGTATGCTGTTTGCAGATGACATAGTCTTAGTTGGGGAATCCAAAATGGAACTCGAGATAAGGTTAGAGAAGACTAGGAATGCCTTGGAATCAAAGGGGTTGAAAATAAGTAGGGCAAAAACGGAGTACATGAAATTTCAGTGGGATGGAAAGAACAGTTGAATGAGGGGATTAGACTTGGGGACAGTTTAATGCAGCAGGTGCATGACTTCAAATATTTAGGATCTGTGCTGCAAGATGATGGGAGCTTAGACTTAGACATCACAAACCGGATAAAAGCAGGTTGGCATAGGTGGAGGCAGGCTAGTGGGGTTTTATGTGACAGGAAGTTACCTATAAAATGAAGGGAAAGTTTTATAGAACAGTAGTCAGACCAGCTATGT